>JZKD02S1745835.1:332867-359736 GCA_000966675.3 Picea glauca | reverse complement strand
AGAAAAATTAAAGTGAAATTCCCAAATTCATGAGTCAATTTGTGTTTAAATGACTCATAATTGTTTAATAGGTTTAATGGAGTCATTATCCAGAGTTACATAGATGAATTCGATCTGGAAGGTCAAAATTCATGTTTTAATGGTCTAGATCATGTTTGATCTCGAGATCAATGACCTAGATTCGATGGTCTAGATCATGTTTGATATTGAGATCAATGACCTAGATTCTTTGTGATATATTTAAAAATTTAAAAGTTTTTAGTCATTTAGAAGGTTGGCGCAGATCAACGACCAAGATTCATTTTCGACAATTTGGAAAGTTGAAACAAATAGACGGTCTAGATTTATTTTGGTTGTTGGAAGACTGGAGTTGATCGATGGTCAAAATCATTTTGGCTTGGATATCGAAGACCTATATTCATTGTGGATTTGGTCTGAATTTATAAATGTTGGAAATTCTCTAAGATGAATCGTCGATGGCTAATGGTCAAGTTGGCGAGTTTGATGAAGAGTTTCGATCAACCAAAAGGAATGTGCAATGGTTGGGTGTCGACGTTGGGAGAAATTTGATAGATCAATAGTCGAGATCATTTTAGAATAATAGATCGACAACCCAAATGAATCAGATATTGGTCAAAAATTTCCTAAGTGTTGGAGTTGGCCAAAGGAAATCGTCGACGATCGATGGTCGGTTCGGCTGGATTGGTGAAGTGTTTGGTCACCAATGATAATCTCTGATGATCAATGGGTCGATGGTGGAGTGTCATTCAATTTGGCGAAGTGTTTCGATCGAGAAAGAGAAATTTTCGATGGCCAATGGGTCGATGGTCGGGTATCAGTCGATGAAGGAAAGAGGGTGATGACATTTCATTCCATGTAAGTATCCACATGTGATTCCATGTCATCTATAATTCCATGTCAAAGTCTATGTGCCATGCCACATTAGCATCCATGTGTTATGCCACGTTAGTAGTGGTCATGTCAACCAAGAAAGGGTCGATGGTCGATGGTCAGATTGACTGATTTGAGAAGTTTTTTCATCGTTCAACAAGGATCGTCGATGGTTGGGTCAAGCGGCTTAGGAATGTGTTGCAAGTAGTTTCCAAGGAAAATGGTTGATGGTTGATGGTCGGGGATATTCGCGAACAAGTTTGGTTTTCCAAGGAGAATAATTTATTGACCGATCTTCGATGGAGATCGAATCAACGAATCAGATTTATAGGGCTATTATAATAGTAAGACAATTAGTTTTATATGAAAATTTCTGAATTTTTCATATTTTTGAAGGTCATTATCTTGTAGGGTGATTTTGAGGCCCTAAACAACATTTTTATCCAATCAAAACCCGTGACAGTAGAGTGTAACAAGGTACAATTTGTCTCTGTATTTTAAATAAAAGAACTCAGAGAGAGATATGCAATGAGCTACTCTGAGTGCAAAACATACCTCATATGAGAAAGTTACAGCCAAAACAGTTAAGGTAAAAATTCAGCACCAAGTTCACTTCTAGAGGGAATAACTCCTTGCTCGGAAGTCTATTTGGGGAATAGGAGTAGCTTATGGAAATCTTGTGAACCATATAAGAAAACCATGGAGAAATATTTAGAATATGGGTATGTAAAAATTTGTAGGAAGAAAGCGAAATCACATGTAGCATATAGGGGTAAATTGGGAAAAATGGCCTAAACTTCTCTGGACCATAACTTTTAGATTGGAACTCATATTTGAGAAAACAAATAGTCACCAAAAAGACATTGAGGATAAAAATACATATATCCACCTATAATTTTTAATTGGGCATTAGAATTTCTCAGAAAGTAATAAAGAGTTTTTTGTAGGAGTAAAAGAGTGGAAATTGCAACTTGTAAATATTGTAACTTTTTTCTCAAAACTCAGAATGATGCATGAATACAGTTGTTGAAAAGTTGTTTTGGAAAGGAGTGCATTTGAGGAATTTTTTTTTATTTGGTGCATTGTATCCTTCATAAATTGGGATAAAGAATAACATGTATTTTAATTGATGGAATGCATTATGTTATACATGTTCTAACAATGTTTATTACATGCATATTTCTTGCAGAATTAGAGCTACAAGAAAGAAATTTTGGTTCTTATATTAGGAATAGAGTTATGAAAGATGCTCAGGGATAATACAACCATGAGGAGGATATCATAGGTCTTCATGTCAATATGGGAAATTTTGATATAAAGTCAAATGGAAGAAGAGGAAGGAAAGTGTATGTAACTATGAAAAGCCCGCATAGAGAAGTGTAGAGTTGTAGAGAATATAATGAAAGGATTATGAAGGCTTAAGAAGAGATACTTCAAATTTTTAATATGTTGCATAAGCAAGTTAAGAAAGACTTTGGCACCAAGAAAGAAGCTAGTGCTAGACATGGGACACCATCCAAATCCCATAGTAGAAAGGATGATCATGGAAATGATAGGCAGTTAAGAAGCATGAGAAAGCGTCATCATTCTTCAAGGAAATCCACCAGAAGAACTCATGCAAGTTAAAGGCAAAGGATCATCCCAAGTGTGTCTCCTTTCAAGAGGAAGAGGATAGGGTCTAAGGTAGACATCTTGCAAGGTGAACTAAAGAAAATTAAGCCACCAACTTTCAATGGTGAACATTGGAAAGGAGAAGAGGTCGAGGCCTGGATTTTGGAAATGAATAAATATTTCCAATTGTATGATTACCACAAAAGAGTAGAAGATATAATTGCAACCTACCACTTGCAAGGAAAAACAACCATGTGGTGGAATTAACTTAAGTAATCCAAGCACCTTTATGAGAAGAGGATCTCATGGAGGTAGTTCAAAGTATATTTCCAAGAGAAATAGTTTTCCTAGCATTACTATGAAAGGAAGACGAAAGAGTTCTTTGAACTAAACTTAGGAAGCGTGATAATGGATGAATATGAGAAGAGGTTTTTTGAATTGTTGAAGTACGTGGAATTCATAAAGGATGAGAAGTTCAAAATACAAAGGTTTTTTAGTGGGTTACCCTCTTTCTACAGTGACAAGATACAATATCATAAGCCAAGACTTTGGAAGAAGCCATAAGGAGAGTGTTGGAGCCACTTTTTTCGACTAGTTTTAAGCGTAATTCTTGCAATCAAAGGTTGGTCATTTAAGTTGTCTTTTACTTCGTGACCTTTACCCTTTGAAAATATCATTAGTCTCGATATGAAAAGTGGAAAGGGTCATTGTACTCCTAATACCATTTCCTTTTAACCATGAACAAGCTTTTTCACTTTCTTTATCTTGGGATATCGCATTTCGGGAGTTACAAGTCACACTGTTTCTAAGCCCCGATGCATAAAGTCGCGAAGTAACCTTGAAAGTTTACCTAGGTTAGCGCCGAGAGTAAAGTTCCTTAAACCTTAGTTAAGCACTGTCAGTATTTCGCGTCTCCGTTTTCCCTCCCCAAAAGTCTTACCGTCATAAATCCGATAGGCGAAATCGCAAGACATTCGTGCAAGTTACCCGGGTTAGTGTCAGGGGTGAATAGTTTTTAACCATAGTTAAACTCTTTCGAGATTTCACAACTCAACATACATTTCTCCCAAAAGCTATACCTTCGAAGCCCTGAATCGCGAAGTCACGATATTACTTAAATATAAATTAATTAAACACTTAATCCGATTTACCTTCTGGCTTAACTAGATCACACCATCACGATCTCAGAATTTCATGACTCGACATACACTCCTCCCTGGAACTTTACCTTCGAAGTCCCGAGTCATGAAGTTGCAATATTAACTAAACATGATTAATCAAACGCTTAATCTAGATTATGTTTTCACTTAACTAGATCGCGTCATCGCGATCTCGTATTTTAGGGGCTCGAAAGGTTAGAGTGAAAACTCCCAATACGACGAATGATGAAAGGTTGATTAAAGTTTAAGAAAACCTGATTAAAGAAACTAAGCCAATTTAATCAGTATTTAATACAAGTAATAATATGCACAGTCTACGAGGTAAATTTAAATGTTCCTTGTGCCAACTTGTGCCACGAACCGTCGAAATTTATGGCATTAATTGGAAATGAGGCAAATAGACAAGTAAGGATATGGTTTTTATTGCTAAATCTATCTCTAAAAATGATTTGACCGTTTTGTTCATAAGGACATCGAGGTTTTAAATGGTCTAAGATATTGATCTTTTTCTTTCATGTCATAAAGCTCATTTCTATTTTGCATAGAGAAGCTTTTCTCAACAAGATGATCTCTGTATATATACACATTTTTATTATAGGAGAGCTAAGTCACAATCCTCTGTCATGGCCCCACGAAAAGCGTCCAAGGCAAGTGTTGAGATTTCAGGACAAGGCTCTGATAATGTTTTTGATACTTCACCACGAAGCATTGATTCTGTCAGAACCTAGTCATACATCTCCGAGGTTTTGCAGTCCGAATTCATGAGCTATTTAGATGATTCCAGTGATAATGAGAAGGATGACTTGGCCACCAAATACAAGATCATCGTCCAATCATATATTCATAAAGTAGCGGCCAGGCCACGTCTTCTTCCTTACTATGATATGATCTGATGGGTGCTAGATCATGTAGATATCTCGACCAGAACCATCATCAGTGAGCATAAGGTCACTATTGGGACCTTTAGACCATAACACTTATAGGCGATGTACAATTTTCCATCCACGTCGAACTTCAAATACAATGCTGAGTTTTTGGAGGATTTTAAACATAAGGAATGCGAGCAATATGGAAAAATATTATCTGATTTGATCAAGGACCGGGTCTCACACCCCGCAAAGTTCAGGGCAGATAGTAACAGAGTTTATTCCATATCTTCTTTGGAATCACAGTTCAAATACATAGCAATGATGACTTGTAGATTGTATGGGAGAGAAGACACCACACATTTTTTTCTCCCGTGGGTGCCTCTGATGCATACAGTCGCGGAAGGATGTACCTTCGACTGGGCCAAACTGTTGTCAGATATTCTAACCAGTCGGATTACAGAATATCGGACGCAGAGGGTGAGTGGGAAGGCCGCTTCATTTTTTATGTCTGCATACCTCATGGACATCGTGTGTTTCATGACACCTTTTCCCTTAATGAGTTGGAGCTGGGCTCCATCTGATGTTGATCCTATCCATGTATACCATTCAAAGCTTTGGGAGGATAAGGCCACAGATTTCATATATAGAATTTTCAATTGGGTAATTGTACCGATGCATGTCACCATCTTCGGTAATCCATCGCCCAGGATCTCAGATAGCATCGCGGTCAATTTGAGCAGTGTGGCTCACTGGTACGTGGAAGCAAATTTTTCATACATCAGGGTTTTCGGTGCCTCTATCCCTCTGCATGATCTACCATTATTTATACTCGATAGGTTGGCTTTTTGCGAGATCGCCAGGAAAACCGTGATCAGTGGCATAAGCAAAGAGATAAAATGATTTTCGAAGAAGGTATGGCCACCTTTCCCCATTCATTTGAATACCTATTCTTTATTAGATTTCGAGCATGCAAAGGTCGAGGCAGCAGCCTTGGAAGATATTAAATTGGTCAACATTGAATTCAAGAAACACGATCCACACAGGGTCGTGAGTAATCA
This sequence comes from Picea glauca, assembly GCA_000966675.3. Lineage (NCBI taxonomy): Eukaryota > Viridiplantae > Streptophyta > Pinopsida > Pinales > Pinaceae > Picea > Picea glauca. The sequence continues at coordinate 354,147 of JZKD02S1745835.1, read as the reverse complement.
CATGGCTAGTTGTGGACTTAAAAGATTTGAACATGAGAATTCGCCTCATGATGATATTTTCTGAGGCGTGAGATCTTATGCCGAAGTTTTGGGTTGGATACAAGCCCTGTCGCCTGAAGAGAGGGCTGATGTTTTCAAATTCCAAGAACACCGATGAAGCTGCCTTCCCCCAGTATTGCAGGGTGAGAACCCAACGACTGTAGAGGTGCAATAAACAGAAGCCGAGGGCTCCAAAGATTTAGCACCCGACCAAGAAGAACACTAGGATAGGAAAGAGAAAACTGGGGGCCCGAAATAGGAAGCCGAGACTTCCAACCCTCCAAGAAAGCCAACCTCAATTGTTACTCTGGGGAAATCATCTAAGAAGGTCGGTAATCCCATCGTTTCTGTTACCCCCCTACAGTCCACAAAGGGGATCCCAGATGTAGGTTGGATTTTCGATGAAGAATTAACACCCATAACAATGGAAGAGATACCTTTGAATGAATTCTTCTTCGATAAGAAGAGAAAGGCTGTCATGAAACAAGAACTTTACCAGGAGGCAAGCACAGTATCCAAGAAATTTAAAATTTTAACTGATTAGAGAGCTATGAAAAAAGAGGAATTTGCAACTCAAATAGCAAGAACATTGGGGGCTTTCGCTACAACAAACCAATATTCAGTCGGGACCCTAAAGGATCAGCTGAAGAGAAAAAATCATTTGATCAAGACATTAGAGCTAAACTAGCTACAACAGAGGCCACTGCCAAAGATCAGGTGAATACAGGTATAGAGAAAGCTAGAGTAACTAATCAAAAGGAAATCGAGCAGATCAAAGCCGATCTCGAACAGACACATTTGATGGCTCAGACAAGTCAGATACAGATAGGCCAACAAGGAGAATTGATAGAGCAACTACAAGCCAAATTAGACTTCGCCGAAAGCCAGGTAATCGATATCGGGATATTTCAATCCCAAGCTATAGAAATCAGAAAAAGAGTGTCGACAGATCAACAAGGTCTACTTGCTAAGGTGGAAACGATTCAAAACAACTACCAACTCATTGATCGAGTATTGGAAAACCTCACTCTCAGAGAAAACGTTGGGGCGGCTCGGGTTGCTTTCTAAGAGGCTATTATAGCCACGACGAAAAGGGAAACAAGCAGTAGTTCCAGGTTTTCCATCCCAGAGTAGACCCAAGGTAACATCTTGTTAAAAGAATGGGAACATAACATATCCGAAGACAAACAACAAGCTAAAGAGGTAATAAAATCTTGTGAATAAATTTTCGGTTTTCTAAATGGGAGTTGGTTGGGTTCCGATGGTGAAAGCAACACTGAAATGATGGGCCAGATCAATACAACCAAGCATCTGCTCAATATCAAGGAAAATGAAGAAAGAGAATTGGCTAAAATATCACAAATAACCTAGACGGACATAGTCCAAATAGATAAATGGCTAATTAAACCAAGTGTACAATTATGTTCTATTAGCACCAAAGACCAACAGTTGGAAGGAAAGTTGCCACAATTGGTGAAGGATTGTTACACTTTTGAGGCCAATAATCAAACGGAACCTTCTAAGTTGATATCCCAACTGGTGGAGAAGTGCGTCATTTGCACAAAGCATGCGAAGAGGCAGGTTTTCGGTACCAAATAAGGACAGAGACAAAGAATTGAAATGTTTTATCTCCTTTGTTGTAATCGAAAACCTCTGGAACGATTGAGATTCTAGCATATAGAAATTTGTATAAATATACATTTTGAAGAAAGAAAAGAGGCTGGACCTTTTTGGTCTATTGTAATAGAGGCTATCTCCTTTTGAGAATTAATACAAAGCAATCCAGAGACTCCTGATTCCGTCAATACTGTGTTATGAGTTTGTTTTCTCTATGATTTCATATTCATATTCATTTCGCTTATATATGTCTGATGAATGTTTCATTGCAATTTAGTAAAACATCTACTGTGGTGATCAATTTTTAGCCATCTATATCGTTTACAGTTTTTCCTCTGTATCGGCTATTAGTAGGTACAAGACCCGTGGACCTTTTAGATTGTCATATTTTATGTTTCCTTAGATTCCTTCTTATCCTATTTTCTTCTTCTGTTTACAGGGTGATATTCTCCCTTGATAGGAGCCTTGCTTTATAGACAACTTAATGTTTTTCTCATATTTCACACATCATTTATTTAAAATATAACTCAGTTACGGAAAAATGCCTTTGGTTTGCATTTTATCCTTTATATTGGATTCAAAGTTCTCTTTTATAATATCAAATTGATACAACATAAAAACTTCCAAATATCTTTTAAATGTTTTTGTTCCTCTATGATTGTCCCCGTTGTAAGACAACCTAATATTGAACCCAGCTTATCGGACCAAACCCATATTGCTTTAAATATCTTCGATACTATACTTAAAATAGCCACCACCTGGGTAGAACTTGAACGTTCATGGGACACAATTGAATGGGACATAAACATCTAGGAACAGTTGGAAGCGTGACAACGACAACCTGGATATCAACCTTAGCTTCCTTTCCCAAAGGTTGATTCTCTCCTCCTCCTTACTCTTCACTCACTTTCAGATGCCTAGACACTGTACTTTCTAAGCCTTAGGTACAGACTCTGGAACAACAGAGAGCAAAGAATATTATGAGCAGAGCAGAGCATAGGCATGCTAGTTTTCCAAAAATATTGGAATGAAAATATCAAAGGGAAAAAGGATCAAAGGAAAAAAGGTTTTAAGACACCCTTTTTCGAAAACAACTCCCAAGAAAATAAACAAGGCCAATCAACCCAAAATGAGCACAATACTACATATTCATTTGGGAAAAGGATAAAGAAGCAACATGTACAATGTTGAGGATGTGAGGGAAATCACTTATATAGGGACTACCCTCACAAAGGAGAAATAATGAGGATTTTCCACAACATTAAGGAGGATGAAACAATTGAGGACATGGGATTAAACATGCCAAATATTTATGCATCATTGGATAACAAGCAAATGGAATATTAATCCCCCATGATGGAAGTGGAAGGTAAGATTGATAACTACGCCATAACAATTTTAATTGATTCTGGAGATAGCCATAATTACATAAACTCTAACATTGTTGAATATTTTACTTGCAAAAGAGTAAGCATAAAAAATCTTGGTTAGTTTAGTTAGCCACATGGGCTAAGAGAAAAATCAATGAGTTAGTTAAAGATTGTTCAATAGACATGAATGGACTCAACACAAAGATAGATGTGAACATCGTACCATTGGGTTCATATGATTATATAATTGGAATGGATTGGTTGGAAAAACACCATGATGTCCTAGATTGTTACAATAATACAATCACATGTATTGATGAAGAAGGACAACGAGGAAAGATTCAAGGAATTCAAAGAGTTGTAGTTGTTAGAGAGATTTCAACTATGCAGTTGAAAAAGAGATTTAGGAAGGGATGTCATATTTTTGCAGCCCATATGGAAGAGGAAGCCAAAGATAAAGTCGCAAGCATTAAATACCATCTAGTCTTGAGGGATTTTGAAGACTTTTTTTGGGAAATGTCAGAATTTCCACCAAAGAGAGATATTGATTTATCTAATGATTTGGTGCCAAGAGCTTCCCCAATGTCCAAGACACCTTATAGAATGGGTATGAAAAAATTGAAAGAGTTGCAGATGCAACTTGAAGAATTGTTAAATAAGGGGTATATGCACCCAAGTGTGTCACCTTGGGGTTCCCTAATGTTGTCTGTAAAGAAGAAAGATGGAACCTTAATGTTGTGTATTGATTTCAGATGGCTAAATAAGGTCAACATAAAGAATAAATATCATTTTCCGAGAATTGATGATTTATTTGATCAACTGAAAGGTGCAAGAATCTTTTCTAAGATTGACTTTAGATCAGGTTATCATCAAGTAAGGATAAAGGAAGAATACATCAATACGACAACATTTGTATGGGAATTATGAGTTCACGGTAGTACCATTTGAGTTATCAAATGCCCCAACTATTTTTATGTGCCTAATGAAGGAAGTGTCCAAGGAGTACTTGGACAAGTTTGTAAATGTGTTCCTATATTATATACTCATCTACTCTAAGTCATAACAACAACATGAGCAACATTTAAGAATGGTGTTGCAAGTTTTAAGAGAGCATAAATTGTATGCTAAGCTAAGTAAGTGCATCTTTTATTAAAAGAAGATTCACTACTTGGGGCATCTTATTTCAACAGAAAGTATAACAATGGATCATGAAAAGATAGAAGCCATTAGAGGATGTCTAGTGCCAAAGAATGTGACAGAGGTAAGATCATTCATGGGTCTTGCTAGTTATTACTGGAGATTCATAAAAGGATTTTAAAATATTTAAAGTTGAATCACTTCTTTGCAAAAGAAGGGAGTGAAATTTGGATGTACTCCCAAGTGTGAAAATGGATGTCAACAACTGAAATACATCTTGAAAAGTGCACCAATATTGCATATTGCAGATCTAGATGAATATTTTAGTGTGTGCACCAATGCATACAAGGAGGGGTTGGTGAATTTGTTAGTCAAAAGGATCATGTGGTATGCTATGAGTCAAACAAATTAAAAGAGCATGAGAGGAATTACCCATGACCTAGAGTTAGCATCAAATGTACATGCCTAAAAAATGCGGAGACATTTCCTCATGGGGAGGAAATTTGAGCTAAGGACATGACACTATGGTTTGAATTTTTTTTTTGGAAAACCAACATTAAACACGAGACAAACTAGATGGATTGAATTCCTTAGTGAATATGAATTTGAAATTAAGCATATAAAATACAAGGAAAATCAAGTGGTTTATGCACTTAGAGGGAGAGAACATGGGAAACATGTTGCGGCCATTACCATGTACATGATTGACCTAAAAGATAAAATTATTGTAGCAACAAATTTAGATAAACAATATCTAAAAATAAAATAAACATTACAACAAGGTAATTTTCAGTAGAAATTTAACTACTATGAGCTGAAAGAAGATGGAATTCTCGTGTATAAAGGCAAAGTATATGTGTTGAATTCAAATGAGCTTAAAAATGTAGTGTTGAAGAAATGAATAATGTGCCATATGTCAGGCACCCATGATATCAAAAGATAATTGCAACTATAAGTATCCAATACTTTTGGCCTGGGAATGAGGAAATAAGTGGCTAATTACATAGCTAGATGTCTAGAATGCTAGAACGTGTAGACCGAACATAGACATCCAACATGGATGATGCAACCATTGCCCATTCTGAAATGGAAGTGGAAAGTTGTCACAATTGATTTTATCACTAAGTTTCTCAAAACATCGAAGCAACATGATTCCATCATGGTGGTGGTAGATAAATTAACTAAGGAAACACATTTTATTCCAATGAAGACAACACACAAGGAAACAAATATTGCAGAAATTTATATGAAATAAGTTGTCAGGCTACATGGAGTACCTAAGGAAATTGTTTCATAAAGAGATCCAAAATTCATTTTCAATTTTTGGAAAGGTTTTTTCAATGGATTTGAGACAAATCTAAATCTCAGTATAACATATCACCTAGAGTCATATGAGAAAACATAGAGGACTAATAGAATAATTAAAGACATGCTCAGAGTGTATGTGATGGATTAACAATCAAAGTGGGAATTTTATATTCATTTTGTTGAATTTGCCTACAATAGTGGGTATCAAACCTCATTGAAAACGATCCCATTTGAAGCATTGTATGGAAGAAAGTGTAACACACAAGTGAGCTAGGATAATCCAACAGATAGAGTGGTTGTTGGGTCAGATTTGTTGAAGGAAATGGAAGAGAAAATGGTAAAGATCAAGCATAATTTAAAGGATGAAGAGGATAGGAAAAAACATTATGGAGACAAGAATAGAGTGTTTAGATATATTAAAGTGGGAGAACATGTGTTCTTAAAAGTGAAGGTGAAAAGAAGTTCGCTAAGATTATGAAGTTGCCCAAAGTTGGAAACAAGCTATTTTGGACCTTTTGAAATATTAGAAAAGATAGGACCAGTTGCTTACATTGTCTGCATCTATGTCATTGCATAATGTATTTCATATTTCATTATTAAAGAGATATGTGCCTAACCCTAACCACATAATTGATTGGATTGTGATCTAGGTGGAGCACGAAGGGGATCCCCGGGTGGAACCAATATGCATCCTAGACTAGAAAGTCAAAGTGCTCAGTAACAAAGCCATAGGGTTAGTAAAGGTTCAATGGACCTTGATGCAGGAGCATCTACATTAACATTAAAAGAGGAGGACATATTGGAGAGCATCGCATCAACCAACACATTTATGGTGCTGATTTGGAATACACAAAGGAGAGAGCACATTTTTGAATTTGAAATTTTATGAAAAGAAATGTAATTAATGATTAGAGGCTGAGGCCATCCCCAAAGATCCTCTCGGATCAGTATCAATTTAATGTAAAAGTTGTATTGTATATAGGTTGTGCATCAACCCTTATCTTATTTGTAAATGTTATTAACTCCAAAGACCTTAGTAGATGGATGCATTAAATCTTGATAGGATAGCATTAGGTTGTTGGGGAGAAATGATCGATGAATCACCTCTTGTATATATGCTTGTATCTTATGCCCAAAGAAGGTTTTTGTTGCTCATTTTATGAAAGCAAGGTTGCTCATTTTGTAATAGTTGTTATTGAGAGAACCATAGAGCATTGCATAAGATTGTTGAAGGAGCAGTGGAGGACTACATGTACTTATGTACATTATCAGTTGAATGAATAGAAAAGAGAGGCTTTAAATACAAATGTTTGGTGTTGTTGTTACTATGTTTATCTGAATGAATGGTAGGCTTTCTGTTCATTTAAATTCTTTGTTTATACATGTTCTTGTACTTATGAATGTATTATGTGATTGAATACATGAATTTGTGGAGTTAGAATAAGTTTCAATTGTTTTTCTTCTAAGAGTTCGTGCAAGGAGTGCATATTGTGCGCAAGGAGTGCGTTGATAGAGTTAAGTTTAACTCAGAGAAGCTTAGGAGAGATAACATTGATTCTTTAATAGCTATAGTGCAGAGAAAGCATATAGCCACGCAAGGAGTGCGAAGGCCAAGTTATTCCCAGAATCTCTATGAAGAGGAGAGAAATAAATGGTTGTAGAGTTCCAAGGTCGCAAGGTGTGCACCCAAGGCTTTAAAACCTTGGAGGAACAAGCTCAAGAGAGATAGCGATCTTATCCTTCGAGTAGAAAAGACTTAGAAAATTTTCTAAGTCCGAACATCTAAAAGTTCGAAGGGAGTGAATAGAGGGGAGGAAGGAAACTTAGAAAGACTCTATGTCCCAATGCTTTATAGTGTGGGACGCACGCACCGAAAGGGTCAAAAAATGTCTCATCTACCTTGGGAGATTAAGCTCAGGAGGGCCAACGACCATAATTCCTTGAAGGGAATAGTTTTAAGAAGTCTACGGTGGAGATATAGTGGGAGATCACCTGAAGAGTTGACAATCATCATATTTGGGGGAAATTACGAGGTGGGTAACCCTTAAGAGCTTCGACACTTTGCCTATTCATAGGTTTAAAGGTGTACAGGGAGTCAGGATAGCCAAAGTCCCGAAGAGACGAACAGATCATGATCGTCCAATTGTTCAGGACACGTGTCGACATATTAGGAGGTTCGGAAGACTAGATCTCCAGAAGAATTGTGAGATGAAAAGGGCCATTTCGCTGAAGTCCTGAAGCCCGAAGTGTAAGGTTGAATCTAGACCATTGGACCCAAGGGGGATACATGGTGCCCGATCTGTAACTTCAGCTGCAAGGTACTTTGGGAGATCAGAGTAGTGTTGGGTGCCAAGAGTCCTGAAGACTGAAGGATTAACACCTTTTGGGTTAAGCCCAGGGTCACAGCCCATGGTCGTATGAGGGAAAAGGGCTTAGTAGAGGGAGCTAGCACCTGGAAATTTTGAATTTTTTCTTTAAGAAGAAAAGTGCCAAGGGAGAGCACTCACAGGTATTTGGAAACTTTCACCAAGAACTAATCAGGTCTTGTGTAAAACTATTTTGGGGCTCAGTAGAGATCGTAAGAGTCAATTTGACTTCTTTCTTGATTGATCCTTGACCGAGAGGTCATGCAGACCTTGGGAAAGGCAGGGGATTTGCGTCAAGTGGTATCAGAGCCATAATTTAAGCTCCGTGTGAAGAGACTCCGTGCAAGGCTAGATGCCATGGAAAGTGCACAAAGAAGAGAACCAGATGCAGGTGACATTAGTGAGGTTGAAAGTGAAGACGTGGAAGTTGAAGGAGCTGCAGGAGAAGATGTTGCAGAAGAACGCTTGCTGAGAGTTTTTGTAAAAATGGGAGCCAGAGAAAAAATGGAAATCCCAATGTATGAGGATAATTTGGATGTGGAAGAGTTTTTCAACTAGATAAGAGCCTTAGACAAATGCTTTGACTATGAGAGGTTGATGATGAGAAGAAGGTAAAACATGCTATCACAAGGTTAAAGGGACATGCAACACTGTGGTGGGATGAACTACAAGATGATAGAACAAGCAAAGGAAAACAAAAAATTAAAAGCTGGGACATAATGGTAGCCAAGCTAAAGGCTAAATTCATACCCAAAGATTATCAAATAAATCTATTTAGGAGACTACAAAACCTGAGACAGAAAGTCCTGACAGTGAAAGAGTACACATAAGAGTTTTATAAGCTGAACATTAGAGTTGGACATCGTGAAAGTGATGAAGAAAAGGTCGCTAGATACATTAATGGCCTAAGATATGAAATCTAGGATGAAATCAACATGGTGACTACGAGGACAGTTGAAGATGCTTATCAGGCTTCCCTGAAAGAAGAAGAGAAGTTGGCCAGAAAACAAATCCAATGAGGCAGAGGAAAAATACCACACAGAGGTAAGAGAATTGTCCATGACAAGTCCCAGAAACCCAAGGCTGAAACTGCAAAACCTCACAGTTATATAGAGAGAGGCAGAAGCTCTAGAGGGAGACAGTATGGTGGAAGGAATTCTTTTTCTCGAGGAAGAGGAAGAGGAGGAGAAATAAGATTCTATGCATGTGGAAAGACAATACATATGTCTTAGGAATGCCCCGAGAAAAGGAAATAAGGAGGAAAATCTCACATTTTTTAAGCATAGAAAAGAAATGTTGAAGAAAAAGAAACTAAAGATGGAAAATCCCTCATGATGAGGAAAATTCTCTTGAAAAAACAGAAGGAGGTGGAAGCACCAATACAAAGAAATAGTCTGTTTAGGAATTTTTGCAAGACCAAGGAAAAAGTTTGCAAGGCGATTATAGACAGTGGAAGCATTGCCAATTTAGTATCCATAGAGATGGTGGAAAATCTAGAGTTGGAAAAGACTGCACATCCAAATCCATATAAAATTTCATGGTTGAAAAAAGGACACCAAGTAATGGTAAGTAAACAATTCCAAGTTGAATTTAAAGTAGGAGGATACAAAGATGATATTTTATGTGATGTAATACCCATGGATTTCTATCATGTTTTTTTGGGAATACCATGGAAGTTTGATAGAAATGTCATACATGATGGGAGGAAAAATAGTTACACCCTAGAGAAGAATGGTAGGACACACATGTTGTTGCCAATAAAGGATAAGAAAGTGAAGGAAGAATCCAACCCAAGCATACTTCTCATGAGTGGGAAGGAGCTCTTGAATGAAGTCAATAAAGAATAGGACATGCGGTTTGTTGTAGTGAGAAATCCTAGAGTCATCCTTATAAGCACTAGTATGGATGATCTGCTTGAAGAAATTCAGGAACTGCTGGAAAATTTTGCTAAAATAATGGTGGATCAGTTACCTTGCTCATTTCCACCCATTAGGATCATTATTCATCACATTGATCTTATTCATGGAGCCAATTTTCCAAACAAAGAAGAATACAGGTTGACACCTCAAGAGAATGAAGAAGTCAAGAACCAGGTCCAAGATTTGTTAGAAAAGTGTTTAGTCAGGGAGAGATTAATCCCATGTGCAGTACCAATTGTATTGAGTCATAAGAAGGATGGAGGATGGAGAATGTGTACAGACTCCAGAGACATCAACAAGATCACTATCATGTACAGATTTCCTTTACCCAGGATGGACGACTTGATGGATTGTTTAAGTGGAGCAAGTTATTTTTCAAAGATAGATCTAAAAAGTGGTTATCATCAGATAAGAATGAGAGAAGAAGATGAATGGAAAACAACCTTCAAGACAATTGAAGGGTTGTATTAGTGGCTTATTATGTCATTTGGCTTAACAAATGCCCCAAGTACATTCACGAGGTTGTTGAATTAAGTACTCAAAGACTTCATACGCAAATTTTTCATTGTGTATCTGGATGATATACTAGTCTTCAGTAAAACTGAGGAGGAACATTTGAGACACCTGACATTAGTGATGAGGAGGTTGCAGCAAGAGAAGTTGTTGATAAATTTAGATAAGTCATCTTTTATGAAGAAAAAACTCATATATTTGGGTTTTGTGATCTCTTCAAATGAGTTGAATATGGATCAAGAAAAGGTGAGAGCTATCAAAGATTGGCCATCACCAAGGAGTATATTCGAGGTAAGGAGTTTCCATGGATTAGCAAGTTTCTATAGAAAATCAATTAGAAATTTCAGTGGTATATGTGCACCAATATTAGACACTGTGAAGAAGAGACACAAATCTTTTAAGTGGACAAAAGAGTTTGAGAAGAGCTTCAGGATATTGAAGGATAAGATCACAAAAAAACCAATTCTAGTTCTACTAGATTTTGGAAAGACATTTTAGGTAAGGTGTGATTCTAGTGGAGGAGAAATTGGAGCATTCTTAAGTCAGGAAAATAGGCATGTAGCATATTTTAGTGAGAATTTGAATGATATGAAGAAAAAGTACTCCACATATGACAAAGAATTCTATGCAGGGATTCAAGCCTTGAAAAAATGGAGGAATTATCTCATTCCCAAAGAATTTGTGTTGTACAGTGATAATCAAGCTCTAAAGTTCATTACTAGACAGGAGAAGTTGAATTAGAGGCATGTAAAGTGGGTGGAATTTATGCAAAATTTCACTTTTGTTATCAAGCATATTTCTGGTAGTGAAAATAAAGTTGCAGATGCTTTGAGTAGGAGGTGTTTGATTATGAAGGAATTCAAAGTGGAAACCTTAGGGTTTGAACAACTTAAGGAAATGTATGGTGAAGATGCAGATTTCAAAGAAGCTTATGAATCCTATACAAATCCTTTGCTAAGGGATAGGATCCCATGGATGGAATATTTGATTTAGGATGGACTATTTTTCAAAAGCACCCTACTATGCATACCAAAATGCTCAATGAGAGACAAACTGTTGAAAGAAAAGAATAATGGAGGTATAGCAGGACATTTTGGCCATGATAAAACATTCACACAATTGAGTAGCTGATACTATTGGTCAGGTATGAGATCTAAAGTGAAGAAATTTGTGAAAAAATGTAGATTTGTCAGTATGCAAAAGGAAGAAAACAAAATACTGGTCTTTATCAAACACTGCCTATTCTAGGTAGGCCTTGGGATGTTATCAACATGGATTTTGTGTTAGGATTTCCAAGAACCCAGAGGGGAAGTGATTCCATATTTGTGGTAGTTGACATATTTTACAAAATAGCACATTTTATACCATACCAAAAGACAAATGATAGTACACACATAGCCAATATGTTTTTCAAAGAAGTTGTGAGACTACATGAATTTCCCAGGAGCATTGTCTCAGACAGGGAAACCAAATTTGTTGGTCATTTATGGAGAATGTTGTGGAAGAAATTGGGTACATATATTTCCTTCAGTTCAACATATCACCCTTAGAAAGATGGACATACTGAGGCGGTAAAAAAAAGTTTGGGGAATTTGTTGAGGATCTTAGTCACTGAGCACCACAGTCAGTGGGATCAGATTCTTCCACAAATAGGTTTTTCATACAATGATTCACCAAATAGGAGCACCGAAAGAAGTCCATTCCAGATTGTGTATGGAATGAACCCAAGAGGGATATCAAAAATAAGAGATTTGGCGCAGAACGAGTTCATAAGTGAAGGAGCAGAATATTTTGCTGCAGAGATGTAGAAACTTCATGGTGAGATCAAGGAGAAGTTGCAAGACAACATCAAGAAGTAAAAAGACAGAGTTAATCAACATAGGAGAGAGCTTCAATTTTAAGTGGGAGATCAAGTTTTAGAACACTTAATGAAGGAAAGGTTCCCAAGGGTAACATATAACAAACTTAAAATGAAAAAGATAGGACCATGCAATATTCTTAGAAAGTTTGCAACAAATTCTTATGAGATAGAACTGCCAGACAATGTGGGAATATTACCTATTTTTAATGTTGTAGACCTGTATCCTTACAGGGAAGATGAAGCAGGAGGATCAGATGATTAGGAGGAAATCAGATGGGAAAAACAAATTCCTATAGTAGAGAAGCCATAGATGGAGAAGATCATAGATCAGAGAATTGACAAAAGGACCAGATTGAAGACTTATTTTGAATACCTTGTGAAGTGGAAAGGCTATCTAGAAGAAGATGCCAGCTGGGTAAGTGAAGCAGATATTTTGAAGTAGGGAAAGACAATGCAAGAACTCATGGAAAGGAGTCCATGAATTTTTGGTCAAAGGAGTATGATGTAGGAGCATCTACATCAACATTAAAAGAGGAGGATAGGCTGGAGACAAACACATCAACCAACACATTTATGGAGCTGATTTGGACTACACAAAGGAGAGAACACCTTTTTGAATTTGAAATTTTATGAAAAGAAATGTAATTAATGATTGGAGGTTGATGCCATCCCCAAAGATCCTCTCAAATCAGTATCACTTTAATGTAAAGATTGTATTGTACAGAGGTTGTGCATCAACCCTTATCTTATTTGTAAATGCTATTAACTCCAAAGTCCTTAGTAGATGGATGCATTAAATCCTGATAGGATAGAATTAGGTTTTTGGGGGGAAATGATCAATTAATCACCTCTTGTATATATGCTTGTATCTTATGCCCAAAGAAGGTTGTTGTTGCTCATTTTGTGAAAGTAGGGCTACTAATTTTGTAATAGTTGTTATTGAGAGAGCCAGAGAGAATTGTATAAGATTGTTGAAGGAGCAGTGGAGGACTACATGTACCTATGTACATTATCAGTTGAATGAATAGAACAAAGAGGCTTTAAATCCAATTTTTTTTTTGTTGTTGTTACTGTGTTTATGTGAATGAATGGTAGGCTTTCTGTTCATTTAAATTCTCTATTTATACTTGTTCTTGTACTTATGAATGTATTATGTGATTGGATACATGAATATATGGAGTTAGAATAAGTTTCAATTGTTTCTCTTCTGAGAGTTTGTGCAAGGAGTGCATATTGTCAGCAAGGAGTGCATTGAAAAAGTTAAGTTTAACTCAGAGAAGCTTAGGAGAGATAAAATTGAATATTTGATAGCTATAGTGCAGAGAAAGAACAGAGCAATGCAAGGAGTGCACAGGCCGAGTTGTTCTCAGACTCTTTGTGAAGAGGAGAGTAGTCAATGGTTAGAGTTCTAAGGTCGCAAGGTGTGCGCCCAAGGAATTAAAACCTTGGAGGAACAAGATCAGGAGAGATAGCGATCCAAGACTTCGAGGAGAAATGACTTAGAAATTTTTCTAAGTCCGAACGTCTAAAAGTTCGAAGGGAGTGCACAGAGGGGAGGCAGAGGTCTCACATACCTCTATAACCCAAGCTTAGGAGGGATAACCACCATAAGTACCAAGCAAGAAAATTAGAAAGCCTCTAAGTCCCAACGCTTTATAGTGTGGGAGGCATGCACCAAAAGGGTCGAGAAAAGTCTTATCTACCTCGGGTGATTAAGCTCAGGAGGGTCAATGACCATAATTCCTTGAAGGGAAGAGTTTCAAGATGTATACAGTGGATATCTAGTGGGAGATCACCCGAAGAGTTGATGACCATCAGATCTGGGGAAAATTACGAGGTGGATAACCCTTAAGAGCTTCGACACTTTTCCTATCTGGAGGTTTAAAGGTGTACAAGGAGTCGGTATAGCTGAATTCCCAAAGAGATGAACATATCATGATCGTCCAATTGTCTAGGACATGTGTCGGAAGATTAGGAGGTTCAGAAGACTATATCTCTAAAAGAATTGCAAGGAGAAAAGGGCCATTCCGTCGAAGTCCCGAAGTCCGAAGTGTAAGGGTGAATATGGATTGTTGGACCCAGGGGGGATACATGGTGCCTGATCCGTAACTTTGGCTCTAGGGTACTTTGGGAGATCTAAGTAGTGTTGGGTGCCAAGAGTCCCGAATCCCGAAGGCTTAAGGCCTTTTGGGTTAAGCCTTGGGTCACATCTCATGGTCGTATGAGGGAAAAGGGCTTAGCAGAGGGAGCTAGCGCCTGAAAATTTTAAATTTTTTCTTTAATAAGAAAAGCGTCAGGGGAGAGCACTCACAGGTATTTGGAAACCTGCACCGAGAAATAATCAGGGCTTGTGTAAAATTGTTTTGGGGCTCAACAGAGACCCTAAGAGTCAATTTGACTCCCTTATGGATCGATCCTTGACCGGGAGGTCATGCAGACCCTAGGAAAGGCAGGGGTTTTGTGTTAGACCTACTACGGTCTTGAAGATGCTACATGGGAGCATGAAGAAAACATGCGTGGAATACTCTCAATGTTTTGTCAATTTTGAAGAAAACAAAATTCAAGACTCCATTTTGAGCATCTAGAGTTTTGGAACCACATCTCAGAGTCCTAGCCAACTGGTGTTGGGGGCCCTGATAAACGAATGGCACATTCCTTGGGTTATCCTTGATAAACAAATGGTACATTCCTTTGGTTGTCCCTGATAAATGAATGGTGCATTCCTTGGGTTAGCGGGTTGAGAGGAATAATAGATTATGGTTGGAATTGCTAGTGGAGTTGTAAAATTGCAGAATTTTATTTATTTAAGCAATGTGATGTAAATTTTTGTATATATGTATATCGACATAGTGTGCACTGATGATGGTGAAAAATTGTAGGGGAGGGGAAACATAACATCCCCACTATAATCCCTAGTTTAATTAATTATTATGTGGATAATATGTGTGGTTATGGCCAAAGCGATGTATACGTGAAATGTATTTTTGAATTTTAATAATAAAATGTGATGTCAGATGCTATGAGGACATGGATATATGTGGGGGATGAATTAATCCAAAAGAGAGGGGAGGGTCTAGGAAAATGTCTAAGAGGGGTCCAAGGGGAGAATTACCCATGTCTATTAATTCAATCCACATTCTTGAATTTATTATGACTATGTATTAAAATCTATTTGTTGATCGAGTCCAAAGCCACTCATTGAATGCATGTAAGAGGGTGGGTGTGGGAAGTCACATCCCATAGTTATTGGGAGCATGGGGGATGAGTACAATCATCTTGGGGAAGTGTGTGAGTCAAGAAATGTATCTAAAGGAGAGAAAATTCGTATGGGTAGCTACAATAGTTTTTAGACATTCATTTTTTGTGAATGAACAATAAGTAGAAAGAAGAAAAGAGAGCTTGAAGCTAGAACAACCATGGATAGATAATTCTAGAGAATGTTGGAGCATACCTGGAGTATTTTGGAGCTGAAGACTGAAGATTCAGGTTATCAGGCATGAAGAATGAGTTCTTGTGTGAGTTTCATTGTAACATCAAGTGTTTCTTGTTGTTGTTAGTAGTTTTCCTGGTAGTTAGTTCCCTTGATTTCCCAACAGAGATATTCTTGGTTACCTGTGCCAAATAGACCTTGATAAATGAATGGGACACTTGAGAGATTAATACCAAGGAAGGGGTACATTCCTTCGGTTAGGTAGGTCGAGAGGAAGAGGCCTGGTGGAAAATCATGATAGTTTTAGGAGAACACTAGTGGGTTGTTCGATTTCTTAGTTGTGAGTGGACAGTGAGAGACCACCCTCTTTTTTGGATTACTAGACCGAACTCAGGGGTGACTCACTATTGAGATTTGGAACAATAATTCTATGGCTGGGTGGAACGTCTGTCCCAAACAGTTGGTTAAACAATTGATTTTAAAAGATAAGTGTTTTTGTTGTGTTATTTTGTGTATTTAATTGTTGTGTTGTTACTCTATGTATGATAATGGTTTTACATGATGCTTTATGAGTTATTAGTTGAATTCATGTTTATTTAAAATGATATATAATACGTTTACTAAATGGTACCATATAGTAGCTAAATATGGTTGTAATTCGTAGTTGGAACCTACAGGAAATTAATTAGATAGAAATAATTTTAATTCATGAGTTTTTCTGTCTGTAATGGACCTCAACTAGGCTGGGGACATTACAATCTATGTTAGTACTTTCTAGGTGGAAAAATTGTAGGAATTGGCCTGCAAATCCCATTTTAGAGACAGGTCCCAGTTTGGAAATTTGGGGTCTGTAACATTTTAGAGCCATCTCGAGGAATTAAAAAACATTTTTGGGGGTCAAAAATTTGCGAGCTTCGCTCACGCCCCCTTGATTTTATTATACACATCGAAACATTTCTAACAGTGCATAAATCACCTCAATTCAAAGCTAGTATGTGGAAGTATGACTCCTACAATTTGAGCTACCTTTTTTACCACCATGGTACGAGTGGATGCCACGTTAGACCCCATTACCCACATATATGGGGCTAGCCACATCTGGAATTTCAAGGAGATTCTAGAAGGTCCAAAACCTTATCGCTAATTGAAGGTTGAGGATACAAAAATTATAACCCTAGATGACTATAGGGTGATGCTAAATATTGGGACACTAGGAAGAGAAGGGGTTGTATTATTTAGCCTTGTAATTGTTCCATAGTTGAGCAGAGCATCTAGGAGTGGTATTTTGAGAGCATAAGATATGAGGTAGGAGATTTGGTAGCATCCATTCAAACCATATTATCAAAGGAAACTCCATAGTAAGTGCCCCTTTCTTTGTACTTTCATTTCATAACTGAAGAAAATAGAGTAGAGCATAAGCCTCACCTTCTAGTTGTGTTTTCTCCCATATTGGGTTTCCCAGGACACATCTTTTGTTCATTTGAGTGGATGGTGTGTTCTTTTTTTCAGTCTTTCATTTTGCATTTTATTTATTTCATTAATTTGAGCATTAAGCCAGTGATTATAAATCTAATATCTAAGGAAAATAAACCTACATAATAAAATATTTCAATGTAGTACAATATTTTTCGTGACAAACTACTCTAGTGAGACATCCATGATAGTTTACAAATAATATTAGTGTCAAAGAAGGTTTAATTGGGGTATTTGCATAAAGTTGCAGTATCCGAGAATTGGCTTAAGAAGAAAGTCACAGAACCCTAGACATGGTAGATGAGTATGTTCACAAAATCCCTCAAGATCCAACATAGGAGAGATTTGCGAGGCTAGAAGAGAAAGTCATTGATATCTCTCATAATATTACCCTCCTCATGGAGGCTCTATAAAAAAATATCAAACCTTTTGGGGAGGTTGAAGGGTCTAATTCACAGATCGGATCAGAGGGGAAACTAGGAGATAATGAAGACCCAAAAAAGGAGTCGAGGAAAGAGCCTGATAAATGGTAGCCAAGTTCTAGTGTTATTACCCCTTCATAGGCTTTATTTAAAATGGGAGTGAAAGTGGATATCAATCCATACCAAGATGAGATCGATGTAGTAATGTTGAATCATTGGATGTAGCAATTAGAGGTCTATTTCACTATTCATAATATAAATGAGGAGAAAAATATTTCATTTGCTCAAATGAAATTAGGGGGCCATGCATTAACCTAGTGGGAAATATACACAAAAGCACTTAGGCTAGAGGGTGATCCAATAATAAATTATTGGGAGGATTTCAAAACCATCATTAAGTTCCAATTCTACCTTATCAGGTATGTAGAGGACTAATGGATCCATTGGTGTTACTTCCATTGGTGTGCATGAGTACACCATTGAATTCATAAATATGGCTATCATGTTGGGTATCTCTCCCAAGAACCCAAATGTACTCCTCAAGTATCTAGGTGGTATCATAGTCATTTGTATAAGCAAGTGATGCTCTTCAAGTCTAGGAAAACTGATGAGGCTTGTGCACAAGCACAATATCTGGAAAATATAGGTCATAATAAAGGACAACCAAGTGGTTCCAAATAGAAAGAGCACCAAGATGCTTCTAAGGAGGGGAAGAAGAAGTGGAAAGGGAAAGAAAAGAAGATGGCATCCACTACACATCAGTGCAATGATCTAAGTAACCAATGTAACCATTGCAATATCAATGGTCACACTAAAGAAAAGTGTTGGAAACTATATCCATGGATGAGCCCTAAGAACCGTAAGAAGGATGCCAAGAATAAGAACCTTCTAGTCATAGATTCAAGCAATCAGGTAGAGAGTAGCTCATATGTAGATGATAATATTGTTTTCTCTTTAGTGAAGAAGGAGGTGAATCCGAGTAGCCTTGATCACAAGGAAGAGAAGGAGATGACAAAACTCTTCCATATCAAGATCCAAGTCAAGAAGACCAAGGTAGATGATCTATTCGATTCTAGTTCACAGGTCGATCTCGTAGTAGTAGATATCGTTAGAAATCTTGGGTTGGAGGTTCATGATCATCTTATCCCATACCCATTGGGGTGGGTAAACAAGGATGTAGATATCAAGGTCACTAAATAGTGTAAGATTAAATTTGTCTCAGTGAAAATTTTATTGATGAAGTGGAGTTAGATGTAGTACCCTTTGACATGTGTGAAGTAGTATTTGGAATCCCCTACATGCATATGAGGGTTGCAATCTTCATGAGGAGAGAAAACCAGTGCCACCTAATCAACGATGGGATATTTTTCATCATCAATGCACATAAAGGTAAATTGAATATCTCACTAGTAAGTGCCAACCAAGCCAAAAAGTTGATCAATTCAAGTAAGAATTATGTTTTTCTTTCCTTACAAGAGAATCAGTTGGGTGATTAATTGGTAAGAGTAAAGACATCCCTAGAGGGTTGTACTAAAAAGAAGAAATAACTAGGAGCCTAAAGGAATTCCACCTAAGAGGGAAGTGGAGCATGAGATATAGTTTTTGCATAACTCCCTATTACCAAATATTGGGTTGTATAAATAGTTTGTTTTGGAAGCAAACAAAATGAAGAAATAATTGCATTGGCTACTAGAGAAGTGATCAGGGGATCAAATTTTGATCAAAATTTCAAAGTGTTCGGAATGCGACAAAAACAGTGCCATTGCATCCGTCTCGTCTTCCTGATTCTGGCGGTATATTTACTTTGTCAAACGAGCTCCGTATGGAGAACATATCACGTTCTGTTCGTCAAGTCAAACATGTAAAATTTTGGTGCTGACTGTACAGTCCGTACAGTCTTACGTGTCAGGACCGTACAGACTGTACAGAGGATGTGGCAACATCTGGTTGGTTGATAGTTGTCGAATCGAGAAGTGACACGTGTCCTTTGGTGGCAAATGGTATGAGGACACGTGGCCCAATATGTGGGCGCCACGTGTCACTCGTTGATTAGTTTATGGTTGTATGTAAAATTATGGGAGTTCGTGGGGTTCGACCCCCGGACCTCCCCCACCACATAGCGCCTTCACACGACCGCCCAACCATTGGACCATGAGTTGGTTCTTGTTATATATATATATATATATTTTTGATTATATTTGAATTCAAACTTATGTAATATTCGACGAGGGGTTGGGCCAAGGCTTAGCCCCGACCCGTGGTTTTATTACACAACATATGACCATTCTAATATTACCCGTGCACAATTGTATTACATACCATATAATACATGTTTTAAACTATCCCATTGTGTATAAAGCGCGGGGGGTTATTTTATATAGCCCGTGGTTTCCCATATGACCGGAGCGCGGGGAAGTTATACCCGTTGTAAAGAATTAACTGCTTTTGCCATTCGCGTGTCACATGACTTGCCATATGCCCAGGTGCCTAGGTGGTTAGGGGCTGGCGCGCCCTTAACCATCCTACAGTTTGCACCATTGGCGCAGTTGCGCCCAGTGCTGGGTTTTCACGCTTAAATTTGCGTGTGAGCCAGGTTCAAACAAGGAGGGTGCAATTTTTAGATGCAGATACAGTAAGTTTGAAGAGGGAGACTTCCAAGAGGCCTAACTTCTCCATTTTTCGACCGATTGAGGTGTCGAAAGAGCCCAGACAGGGGTTTTGGGACGCTTTGAAGCCATTGGAGTTGTCGGTTTGTCAGTTTGAGCATTGTAAGACATGTTTTTTGAGCACTTTTGAGCAATTAATAATAATGATCCATTGGAAGCTGGACCAGGAGATGTAGCCCATAAGAGGGGTGAACTCCTTTATCAATTGTTGTGTTTGTATGCTTATGTTCATTGATTATGTTGTTGTCTATGTATAATTTGCATAAGTAATCCTTTAATCTATGTGTTGCAAACTGGTCCTTTTTCTTTAAACACATAACATTTACATTGCAAATAAATTCAAGTATTTCAAGTCTTCTTCATTTTTAGATCAAGTTGGTATCAGATCACTGGTTTTTGAAGACTTGATTGTTTTTGCAAGTTTTGTTTCTGATGCTCACAAGGTTGAAACTCACAAGAGGAGAAGGTCAACTTGTGGAGCCAAGTTTTCATCCGACAAGAAGGAAGCATATTCTTTCACCGCAAGTTTCAGAGAGACATTCACCAAGCATGGCTCATGCAGAAATTCATGAACGTGTTCCTGCCGAAAATGAAGATCTCAGAGAGGCTGTCATGGAGCTAAGAGAGATGATAAATATCTTGATGGAAAGGAACATATTTTCACAGGGTGAAGGCTCCAACCCTTCATTGCATAAGGGAGGCGGTGGTGACAAAACTCCAAACGGAAATAGAGGGAATGGTGCTTCTCCACCGCCCTCTCCTCCATCATCATCATCTTCTTCTTCTTCTACCAGTTCGAAACATCTTCCAAATTCTCCAAAGGGGCATGGTAAAACTCCTTCGCAAATTCCTTCATTAAAGCTTGATATAAAATTTGAATTGCCAATATACAATGGAGAAGTTAATGCTGAAAAGTTAGATAATTGGATACTTCAAATTGAAGTATATTGTAGAATACAAAAGATTCAAGATGATGAAACCAAAATTCAGATTGCTTCATTAATATTAGATGGTTCAACACTTATTTGGTGGGAATCTAAGACACAGGAGGAAATGAAAAAGCATGGAAAATTTTTGCTTTCTTGGAATGATTTCATTATCGCAATTAAAAAACAATTTTATCCATTGGCATATAAACAAAAGGCAACTATGGAATGGC
>JZKD02S1745835.1:277082-306089 GCA_000966675.3 Picea glauca | reverse complement strand
CATTTTTATGTGGAGACAAACTCAAACAAAAAGAGATAAGGGCATGACTCCACCCAAAAAAAGGGAAAAGGGGTTGAGACTTAAGTCTTATGGAATATTTTATAATATTTACGGAAAAGTGAAAAGTTGTGGATAATTAGTTTATCCTAAGTTCCTGAGGGTAGAGAATGAGTCACCAACTGGTTTAAGCTACTTCTGAAGGTGACAAGTGTTGAGTTTAGCATATGCAATATATATTTTTGGCCTTAGTGTATTTTGTAAAAAGGATTATTCATGTTTCAGGCTCTCATGAGTAGAAGTGGGTCGAATGGTATGGACAATCCTATTATTACCTTGTCTACATGGAGAATCTTGTAAGGGGTTTTTGTATTGTAATCAGAGACTTTTTGTCAAAGAGGCAGGTTGTCAGACCCACAAATAGTATCTTTGGGTGAGATATTTTTTGTTGAAGAGGCGGGTTTTTAGGCTCGTGAGAAATATTTATGGGTGAGAGATTTGCTGTTGATAATGAGGGTTGTCATGCTCGTGAGCAGTCTCTCTAGGTGAGATATTTGATGAGAATTAGTTCCCTAGTGCGTTGGGCATTAGATGCAGGGCTCGAATATTTCTTGTCCGACATGTTGTTGGTAACCCTGGAAGAAAAGTGGGCAACCAAAGGAGTGTTGAGTAGAGAAGGGACACACTTCCTTGGGTGTGACAGGTGCATGGGGAATGAGAAACTATAGGATAGTTGCAACAACGAGCACCTTGGACTGAGTAATTTAGTTGAGTATCAGACCTTATCTTGTCACTAGGAACCCTTTTTCCCTGGTGGAGTTAAGCCCCAGCTATGGGGTGACCTGTTGCTAAAATATTATGAGCGACAGAGTCTATGACTAGGAGGAACATCTGAGTTATGTGCATAGTTGGTGATTTTCATAAATGATAAGTGTCTTTATGTGATTGTCTCATTTTCTACATTCATATTTATTTATGTTTGATACAGTTTAATTCTTCTATGTTGTCGCATATAATTATTTGTTGTTAATCTATTTAATGTTGCTTGTGCATGTAAGTATGGTGCTTATAGCCTGTAT
This sequence comes from Picea glauca, assembly GCA_000966675.3. Lineage (NCBI taxonomy): Eukaryota > Viridiplantae > Streptophyta > Pinopsida > Pinales > Pinaceae > Picea > Picea glauca. Next base: position 305,013 of record JZKD02S1745835.1, on the reverse strand, counting down.
TTGTAGTTGTGCATGAGTATGACAGGTGTTGATAGTTTTCCTGTAAGTTAACCTTATGATATTGGTATAAGCCTCCGAGGAATTTCCAATGGTCGTGTGCATAGAGAGTACTCTATGTGCACCAAAGGTTGGATTTTCTTATGCACACTGGCCACCATAATCAGTCTACGTGCATATGGAGATTTGTTTTGGTGTGTGATGTCAGGATGGTTGCACAATAGTGCTATGTGATTAGTACTCTAGTGTGTAGTTGTTTGAGTTACTTCCAATTCTTAAATTTGTGTTAAAATAAGAAAGTTGCTTCCATTGTTATAATCTGTGTGGTGTGACTCAAGCTTGGGATGAGCATGTTACTTCAAGTGATACTACGCAGACTGTTGTTTAGAGTAGAATCTGCGCAGTGTATTTTGGAATAGCATTGTCACTAGTAAGATGGATGACGTTACAATTTTGTATCAGATAAATGTCAAAGTGTTTTTGGAGTAGCAGGGCCCAGCTTGGGTGGCTCAGGATGTTACAAATTGGTATCAGAGTTATTGGTTCAACACTAGACTTGTATGGGCTAGATTTAAACAAGAAGCATCAGAGCTCCAATTTTAACACTGAGCCTGCATGAGATGAGTTCTACTAAAGACAAAATTTGAACTGGTAAGTGGTTGAATTTGGACTTCATCATGGCCATGGTGTGCATTAAATAAGAATGCGTATATGTGCACGCTAAATGTTGGGTATTGTGGGGTGCAGTACTGGAACTGCGTAGTAAATAATGGTGCAAGGGTGTACACACTAAATGTTTCGGGCTGGATGAAACAAATTTGTGGTGCATGTGCACTACTGATAAGTGGTGTACTTGTTAAAAATTGAAATCGTGCATTTGTGTGTGTTGAATACCAATGCGTGCATGGGCTTCAAAAGAAAGGATTCTGACAAGATGGTCCAGAGTTTTCATGAAGTTGTCACATGAATTCATCTAACAAATCTGATTGCTTGCACATTTTTCATAATTATCAGTGATTAGAGTAGGATGGAATCAATGCAGAAGGAAAAAAGCATGGAAAATGCATAGAGGACTTACAATCCCGATGATGAATTCAAGGATTTGTATGTCAGTTTGGGTCCTGATGGTACAAAATCAAAGGAAGAGTGCATGAAATTGGTAGAAACCATAAAGGGACTGCAAAAAGATGTCCAAATTTATAAGGCTAATAATGAAAGGCTTATGAAAGACAAGGAGAAACAAGATGACTTCAATTTCAAATTGATGCAAATCTTGGACAAAATACAAAAGAAAATGGATAAGGAGACAGAGACAAGGAGGTCAAGAATTTCCAGGTATCATGATTAGAAAAGAAGAGAAGAAAGAAGTGCTAGTAGGCATCGACCCGATCACCAAAGAATTCTTTCAGGAAATTGCACAATAGCTCAAGTTTATTTCCTAGAAGAAAGCATAAGAGAAGGACCAAGGTGGATGAGGTACAAGGAGAAATGAATAAGATCAAGCCTCCTACCTTTGATAGTGAGCACAAGAAGGATGAATATGCAAAGACCTAACTATTGGGTATGTGGAAGTACTTCTAGATGCATAATTATTTTGCACACACACAAGGGAGAATTTCTATATATTAGCTAAAAGGAAAGGCAACAATGTGGTGGGATCGGTATGTGCAGGTCCAACACATTGATGAAAATAAGGTTACTTGGAGGGAGTTCAAAAGTTATTTCCAAAACAAATACTTAACCAAGCGATACTATGACAAGAAAATGAAGGAGTTCTTTGAACTCAAGCTTGGGAGTATGATGGTAGATGAGTATGAAAGAATATTTTTAGAACTATTGAAATATGTCACATTCATCAAGGATGAGAAAGTTAATATTTAGAGGTACCTGGGTGGGTTTCCTTCATTTATTAGTGACAAGATACAATATGATGACCCTAGTACGTTAGAAGAAACAATAAGGCTCACTAAGTGTCTTTATGAGTAGAAAAGGGGAAGAGCGATTTTCCAAAAGTGTTGGGAAGATAAGATGAAAAGCAAGGTGGATCAGAGGAATAAGGGGGATAAGCCATTGTTTTTCAGGAATATTGCGCAAGGACCACCAATTCCCAAGGAGTCTAGGATGATGGAGACAGTGGAACAAAATCCAAGGAAACAACCTATTCAATATTGGGGTTGTGGCGGGAATCATATGCACAGAAATTTCCCTCAAAAAGGTGATAAATCGAGGAACACGTACAGTGTACAACAAGCTGGAACAATTGAGGAGATGGGAAAAAATGTACCTAGGATTTACACAGCACTAGATAAAAAGCAGGTTGATTTTCAGTCGCACGTGATTGAAGTGGAAGGTAAGATTAACGACCTAACCATTGTTATTTTAATTTATTTAGGAGTTATTCATAGTTATCTAGATACTAATATGGTGGAAAGGTTCCAATTTTCAAGAATCAATCTCGGGAAACCTTGGTTGGTGCAGTTACCTACAGGAGAAAAAAGTAAAATTAATGAGATGGATAAGGTATGTCCGATGGAGATGAATGGACTATGAAGAAAGGATGATTTGAATATTGTACATTTGGTCTTGTATTATTTCCCGATTTGTATGGATTGGTTGAATGAGAACCATGTTGTCCTGTATTGTTACAATAGCATATTTACTTGCTTGGATGAGAAAGGAAACTTAAGACCAGTTCAAGGAATTCCAAGGGTTGTAACTATTAGAGAATTTTCAGCATTGCAATTGAAGAAGAGATACAGGAAAGGATGTCAAGTTTTTGTGGAACACATGAAAGAGGAACCTAAGGATAAACTACCAAGTGTTGAAGACTGCGTAATACTGAAAGATTTTGAGGATGTCTTTAAAGATATACTGGGATTGCCTCCGAAAAGAGATATTGATTTCTCTATAAATTTGATGCCTGGAGAAACACTTATATTCAAGACTCCTTATAGGATGAGTACACCAGAGTTGAAGGATTTGCAGATGCAACTTGAAGAGCTTCTGAAGAAGGGGTATATACTCCCAAATGTGTCGCCTTGGGGTGCCTCAGTATTGTTCGTGAAGAATAAGGATGGTACATTGAGACTTTGTATCGACTTCAGGCAGTTGAATAAAGTAACAGTAAAGTATAGATGACCTCTTTGATTAGATTCGAGACACAAAAATTGATCCAGGTGGATATTGGTGGCCACCCACCTATTCCACTGGCTCAAAGAACAATTTTCATTTTGGTAGTTTTTTCCTAGTTTTTTTAGTCCTAAACTTTGGGGGTCGTTTTGAGGCCCCAAACAACATTTATTGGGCGCACCATAGTCACACTGTAGGATTTATCCAAAGTGTGATGACAACATGTGTATTCCTTGGATAGTTCTTTCCAATGAGCTATCATGCGCCTAAAATGGAGATCATATGCAAAAGTTACGACCCTGAGAAGTTGATGTACCAACTTACCCCATTGGGGCCCACATGACGTTTTGTGCTTCATCTCCTAGGGTTTTTGGATTTTTAGGTTTTTCTCATTTATACTTTATGTTAAAAATTCCTTTGGAGCCTCATTGTAGCCATCTTCTTGCAAATGAGCATAGCCATCACATCGCTTGTCAAAGATAAGTCGCTCACATTCTAGCAAGTTTGTTTTAGTATGCATTTTTATAGTTTCAACATATTCTCTTTATTAATAGGAGACAAGTTTTACTGTATCTCTATGTATTTCTTTGATACACATCTATATTCCATTTTGTTCCATTTATAAAACTGGATTAGTGGTTTTAGAGCGGTCTTCTCTTTATTTGTTTCTCTGTGCATGCCCCCAATGAGGTCAAGGTATAAGGAGTTAGGACTTGAAGTGGTTGAGCCCTTGGAAGACCATCCCTACCAACCACGACAAACTCACATGGAGGAATAAAAGAGAGATGATGGAGTAGGATATCCTTTTAAACTATTGCTTGAGGAATCCCTCACGTGACAAATGAATGAGATGATGGATAACTTTGCAAAGATTCTTTGACGACTGCCAAGAGGCAATGCATCTTCATCAAGTGGTCATGTCACCCCCTTCAAGGTACAATTCAATTTTTATATCCCCTTATTTGAAGGCTGGAGAGATGTAGATGTTTTAGATAAATGGTTGAATCTGCTAGAAGGGTATTTTTCGGTCCATAATTTTTTCGATAGAGAAAAGATTACCTTTGTGCTCCTTAAGGTTGTCCCCCATGTCAAGGATTGGTGGGGAACTTATTCCGATCAAAGGGCCACAGAGGAATCTACAATGTTTGTGGTCACCCCCACTTGGGATTCTTTCAAGAATGTTATTAAGGAACAATACTACCCCGTCACAGATAAAACCACCTCTAGAGAAGCATCATTTAAATCAGATAAGAATGAAGATTGTGAGCCGGATGAAGTTGAAGCAAAATTCGTGAGAAGACTAAAGAAAGGATCAGGAAAGTACCAAGGTAAGTTGCCCTTCAAATTTTTCAACTGTGGTAAGATAGGTCATTTTGCAAATAAATGTCCACACAAGAAACATGATCAAAACTCTGAAGATGAAGAGAATCACAAATCAAGAAGATTTGATAAGAAGAAAAGTTTATGTGTAAATAATGAAGACTCCTCAGAAGACACCGATATTGATTCTTCCTGTGAAGATAAATTAAATGACTTCATGCTTATGGACAAAGAGGATTATGATACTGAAAGCATAGGCAGTGATGAAAATGAAGAAGAAGTCGTGGTTGACATGGAAAGATAACTGATCAGTGCATTGGAAGAGATTGACATACTAAGAATGAAGAATAGAAAGAAAATACAATTGTTGATACAGTTCAAGAAAGATAGTAAAAAACCTGATGAAGACCTTGTCCTACTAAAAGTAGAATTAGAAGAGGCAAAGAAAACTGAAGACATTCTGAAATGACAGTTATCAGAAAAGAAGGTGAGATTTGAAGCATTAGAAGAAGAAGTAGTGAAAACTAGGAAAGAGATGGAGAAGTTTCAAGCCTTGTATAATCAAAATCTGTCAAGTATCAAAGCCTCAGAAGGATTAGCCACCATCTTGAATCAAAAAAGGAATCCAAAGTTGAAAATTGGTTTGGGTTATGAAGAGGGATCAAGTAGTAGTCAGTCAAGAAACAAAGAACCCATCAAGTTTGTCAAATCTACAACCAATGACAACAACAGACCTGCAGAAACAAAGGAAGACAATCAACCGCCCAGGACAAGTAAAGAAATAGGTGCCAGGAGTGAATCTGTAGAACAAAGAAAAAATGCACTCCCTGCTCAAAGACATCATCAACATGGAAGAAATGGATTTACTCAAAGAAGACAACCATTTTCCAGGTACAAAGAATTTTTCTATGGATATTGTTTCTACTGTTCTAACTTTGGTCACAAAGCTATAAATTGTTCCTTAAGACTTAGACATGAGCAATTAATATTTCAAAGGAATAAATATCTGCCACAAAAAATAATGATACAACCAAGTAAAAAACCATCACAGATTGCAAATTGTCAATTAAGTCGAGAGACATGCAACTGAGGAGGTCAAGAAATAATAAATAGTCAATGAGTAGACAACGCTGCAAAAATAACTTTGACCTATTTAACAATGAGATTGAATGCTATAACTATCACAACTTTGGCCACAAGGCTGCAAACTTCCATCTGAAGAATTACAAAGCAGATCCAAGGATAAAGTTCTTATCTAGAAAGGCAAGCACATGAAAAAGGAAAGATAGTGAAAAATGTGGTCAAGCACTTTCACCTCAAAAACAAAAGGCCTCTGGGAATATAGATAGTGGATGTTCCAAGCACGTGACTGGAGACAAGGATAAGCTATTGTCCATAAGTAAAAGCAAAATAGGAAATGTGATCCTTGAAAATGATGAACCAGGCAAAATCAAGGATAGAGGGATGATGACTTTGAGTAATGACAAAGGAGATGCCCAGTACGTTTTGCTTGTGGATGATCTGAAACATGATTTGCTCAGTACAAGTCAAAAATGTGACAGAGGCAGTGAAGAGGTGTTCACATCCAAAGAATGTAAGGTGAATGTAAACTTGAGACAAGTGGTGAATAAAGGCATAAGGACAATTAATGATGTTGAAATTGAATCCTCCCCTGCAAGTAAAGAAGAGGATTCAAATACAATAAAAGCATGTTTAGTTAGCATTTTCCCCATGGATGAAGTAGGAGAAGAACCATGTCATAAGTTGGAAGCAGAAGTCTTGAAGGTTGAGAAGGAAAACACCCAAAGCAATTTCTTAAACAACTCCATGACCCTGGATAAGATCTTGGATAGTCAGAGATCACCAAATGAAAAATCTGATATTGGATACAGCAAGAAAGAAATCAGTACTCCAAAGAAACCTGATACAGGTCCTTTGTCTGTGAAAAAGAAAAGCAGTTATGAGAGTGGCTGTAGTGTTTTTTTCTTATGATTGAATATGGTCATAAAAGCCTTGGATGGTAAGCATCATGAAAGAAAAATGAAAATTGCGATAGAGATCGATGAGAATCAATGGGGAGATCCAAGGGTTGTTTGAAAAGTACGAGCTACAATTACACAATATGTCAGTAGGACAACAACTCTTCAACAACAACATTTTGTTTTACAAAATGATTTACATGACATCTTGTAGAGATAACAAGAGGAAAGACCTTGTCAGGGAAAGCTAACCTTTTAGAAACAAAGGAGGAAAATAGTTATAAGCAGAGAGATAACAGTGACAGGGGGATTCATCCACTCATGAGAAGAAAAGGTTGATGAAGGAGTCCTAGTAAGAGAGGTGAGCAATTTTGAGTTTTCCACAGAGGATATAGAGGAAGCTGAATATGAAAAGGTCTAAGAATCAGAAAGAGAAGACTTTGGTTTAGAAACAAATATTCTGCAGGCCTCAAATGAGAGAGTCCATCCGGTCAGGGGGAGTTTGCGTTGGTTTAATATCTGATACCTCCTAAAAATACTGCAATAGCTCAAGGGGAGCATGTTCTCTTTGACATTGATGTCAAAGGGGGAGAAAAGAATCTGGGTGCCTTTTTTGCCATCAATTCCAAAGGGGTAGATTTTTGGCATGTTTTACAGGCAGTGTATGCTTGTCATTGATGGAAAGTACAACAATGATAATGGCTTGAGTACAAGAAGAATGTAACAAATGGGCACCAGAAGTATTTTGGGAAGACGCTGCCAAGGAAGATCGATAAGATCATAAGAGATAGTGTAGAGGATGGTTGGCATGATTTACATGAAGTATGTGCTTGTCATTGATGGCAAGATCAGAGTATGTAGTGAAGAAAAAACAAGGACAAAGTAAGCTCAGGAGGAATTAGTGCAGAGTCGAACACAATGCCTAAGCTCGGGAGGAGAAGCGTTAGTGATCGTTGGATCCCATTTAAACTCCCAAAAGAAGGAGGACCGTCAGATCTGATTATAGACAAGAAGAATGCACAGAAGAGGAGGACAGATCTCAGGTGTCAAATCTGAGCATAAGTTTTGACCATCGTTGGATCAGGGAGAACCTGCATGTTCATTAAAGTGCAAGGAGAAGCGGGTATACAAAATCCCTAAAGAAGGAGGACTGTCCATCTACGAGTGGGACACATGGACACAGATCACCATTTCGCTGACTAGAAATTCAAAGGTATGAAATGCTCTAGCCTTTCACCTCTAGAACTTGTGATATGCGAAATCGCGAAATAATCTCAATCATTAGATCGAGGCCAAATATGAACCGTTGATCAGGCACAACGAAGGCTCGTGGAGTTGCAAAGTCTCGATAAAATCTTGACCATTGATCGAAGAGGGATGCGTGGCAGAATATCAGAGCATGTCAAAGACTCCATTTTGGGGTTTCGTGAATCGCGACTTAGAGAGGCAAGAAACAATACCACAGGAATGCCGAAATCGTGAAATGCGAAATGACGAAATCTCGTCAACCGTCCATCTCAGGGGGTTATGTGAGCCATCTAATCACTTCAGAGTTTCGGAAATCGGGAGATGGAGATGTTAAGAACTCCTACCATAGGAGTCTCGAAGTCGCGAACCCCGAAATCGCGATATGCAAAATCGCGAAGAGATTTGGACTATCGAGTCACCAAGGATTGTGGACTGTTGATCAAGCATGAAGAAGGCCTATGAAGTGTCAAAATCATGACAAAATCTAGACCGTTGGGTCCATAGGACACATGGAGAAAAATCGTCATTTCGCAGACTATAAAGTCAAACGAACGGGGTTCCCTAACCTCTCGAATTCATGATATGAAAAATCGCGAAAAGCACTTTAGGGATAAGCTCTTGGTCTTGGCATGTCATCACGTGGAGGAAGGACCTAGTGGAGAGAAGCTCCGTTTTGGAGTTTCAGGGATCGAGACATGGAGAGTAACGAAATATTTACCACGAGGATCCCAAAATGCTGAAGTGCGAAATGGCAAAATAAACACAAGATTCTATGAATTCAATCCAACTGTGCAAGTGAAGTTGAATATGATCGCAGGGTTACTGTTGCTCTTCTAAGTGTAACAGCTAGAGACAAATGATGGTCTCTACCAGAGGACTGAGTGTGATCGCTAAAGAAGTTGAAGAGTCTCAAGGCATCTTCCAGTGGATTGAGGATTATTGATTCAGGTGATTGACAGATGGAAGGGATTGAAGTCTGTAGCTGAAAACAAAAACGATAAGCTCATCTAAGACAGAGAAGACCAAGAGCCTCAACTACTAGAGAAACTAAGGAATCTTAGAATAACACCCAGTGATGATGAATGTGTAGGTGAAACCACCAGAGAAGCTGAAGAGTTACCATGATGATCAGGCAGAGGACTGACAATGAGAAGAAGATGCATAACAGAGAGAGAACGTGGCGCACAAGAGATTGGATAGTTGTGGAAGAGTGAAGTGGAGAAAACTCTCCGATGTGGAGGATATTGGAGGGGTGTGAGCATGCAGAGGCATGGCGAATATTGCATGCACAAGGAGAACATAGACTATAAGAATGTGGAACAAAGAAGAGATAAGCGTTGTCGCTGTGTAGGAGAATTCAGGAGTGCACAAGGAGGCATAGCACAATAGCAGAAATGCACAGTAGAGGAATGGTGCATTTAAGGAATATGGCACAGAGAGCATAAAAGGTAGAAGAACAAAAAGTGCAAGGGGGGTGCAAAAGACACTGATGCAGACAGGTCAGAGCAGTGTAACAGAACAATGATAAGGCTGGTAAGCCATTGAATAACTTTATATCGTTGTAATAAGTTTTAGTAACAAAGAATTTACATTTTAGGGTGGTTGGGAGGTGCTAGGGAGGACTGGTGTCCTCAAAGGTTCAAGTGGGTGCTTGAACATAGGGAGTTGTAGCTTCCTTCTAGTTGGTGCTAGAGAAACCAAGGAGTTGGTGCTTCCTTCTAGTTGGTGCTAGAGAAACCATGGAGTTGGTACTTCCTTCTAGTGGGTGCTAGAGAAAACAAAGAGTTGGTGCTCTCAGCAAGTTGCAGCTTGCAAAATAGAGTTTGTAGCCTCACAATGAGTTGGAGCTCATATGTATGATAATGTAAATAATGTAAAGATTACTTATCATATATAGAAAAAGAGGTTTTTACCCTTTATGGGTTTCCTCAGGAAATATCTGTCTCTGTATATCTCATATGTATGAATGATGTTGAATGTTACAATGCTTACTTCCCTGCATTATTGTGATTATCATTGAGAGGTCTGTAATGAGTTTTAAATAGGCATAATTTTTTAAGCACGGTAACAACTGATTCACCCCCCCCTCTCAGTTGTCCAACATTTTTTGGAAATGTCATCACTAGGTACAACATATCAATATGTTGTCAAAATCAAGTAGAAATTTGAACAGAAGAAGAAGGATTTTGGATCTACAAATTCTGCATAGCAAAAGTAGAGAAAAGGCAGTCCCAACCCACAGAATAAAGGACAGAGAAAAAATGGATCAGGACAACTAGTCCAAGCCACAAACCAAGAAGGGTAATGAGAAGATGAAGAAAGACACTGGGAAGTGGTGTGAATTCCATAAAATCCCCTGACATAACACTGATAAATGTCGCTCGAGGCAATCGTTGGTGGTTGAGATGAAAGCCTCAGAGTCAGAGGAAGGTTCCAATTCTAAATCAGGTTTAGAAAAAGGGAAGTAGATCATTGATGCAGAACCCAGTGCCACTGTCACTACCACCAAGGTCCAGTTAAGTGAACCATAGGAAGGTGAGCACCTTTTTCACTCCCAGATGTGGGTTAAGGGTGCTCCACTACATTTCATTGTCGATAGAGAAAGTCAAAATAACTTGATCTCTACAGAGGTCATCAAGCAGTTGAACCTGTCGATGATGCCACACCCGCAACCCTACATCATCGAGTGGCTCCGCCAAGGAAGAGACCTTCACGCCAACCAACAGTGTTGTCTTCCCTACAGAATAAATCCCTTCAAGGATGCGGTATTGTGTGATATTTCCCCCTTCAAGTTTGTGATGTTATTTTAGGCCATCAATATTTGTGGAAATGATATGTTGTATATGATTCTAGACCTCGTAGTGTTATTATTACTTTGAATAGACAATTGTAAATGATACCAGAGATAGCTCCACCTACCGCTATTTCTTTGATTTCTACTAAACAATGCAGGAAGGTCATTTCCTAGAACACAAAAATTTTCTTCTTCATGATTCGCTCTCAAAGTGAACAAAATATTGCAACGACATCCATGGCCTCTACATAAGGCCTCTCCACATAGCAGAAGCAAGTGGACAAGATCATGGAAGAATACAAAGACATATTCTCCTCACCCACCGGGGTGTTGCGACACTATCAGGTCAAGCATTCAATCGATATAACCCCCAGTGCACCTTTACCTAATGTTCCATTCTATCACCACTCTCTGATGGAAAATGAGGAAATTAAAGGATAGATCCAAGAGCTTCTTCAAAAGGGGCACATCCGACCTAAATCCTCACCCTGCAGGAGCCCAATTGTACTCGTACAAAAAAATATGGGACTTGGCGACTATGCATTGATTATAGGTCCCTAAACAAAATCATAGTTAGGAACTGATAACCAATTCCCCGAATTGATGACCTTCTTGACCAACTCAAGGGAGACAAGTTTTTCAGCAAGATTGACCTAAAGTTTGGCTACCAACAGGTTCCAACAGAACAGACTGATGTATGGAAGACTGCTTTCAAGTCCAAGGAAGGTATTTTCAAATGGCTATTCATGCCCTTCAGTTTGAAAAATGCTCCAACAACTTTCGTGAGATTGATGGACAATATACAAAGACCCTTCACCAATTCCTTTGCGGTGGTATATCTGGATGACATCCTCATCTTCAACAAGAGTCGGTCAGAACACTTGCAGCATATTCAACAAGTCCTTCACACTCTGCGACAACACAAGCAATATGCTAACTTGGAAAAATTCTCCTTCAACATGAACAGGGCCCAATACCTAGGCTACATTGTTGATGATCATGGTGTGCATGTGGATCTAGCCAAGATCCAAGCCATTCGTGACTAGCCAACCCTAACGACACTAATCGAGCTTCAAAATTTCTTAGGACTTGCCAACTTCTATTGCAGGTTCGTATTGGGATTCTCCTATATTACATGGGCCCTCAGCCAAGTGACCAAGGGTGGTGGTAAGGAAATTTTTTTGTGGGGGGAGTCACAATAGAAAGCGGTTGATGATTTGAAACATCGCTTGTGGTCAACTCCAATACTCTTCTTACCTGATATGCAACAACCTTTTGAGATTGAGACCGATGCTTCAGAATATGTCGTGGGTGCATTTCTCACTCAGCATGGTCATCAATGGCATGCAATAGTGAGACACTATCAAATGTCATCTGTAAGTACCCCATCTATGACAAAGAAATGTATTTCATTGTACAATCCTGCTGAAAATGGAAGCACTACATTATCGAGAAGGAGAAAATCATACATACTGATTATAAGCCTCTATGGTTCACGCAGACACAAGGAAAATTACAGAACAACCACCATCAAAAGTGGTCCACATACTTGGAACAATTCCATATCAACATAAAATATAAGACAGGGAAAACCAATTGTGTCATTAATTGCCTCAGTCGACCTCCATTTGCAACCCTAACCATGGTTCTCCACTCCTATGGCCATGAGGAATCTGAGTGGCCCCAACTCTACAGGAGCGATCCTGACTTCCTACTACTTACTAGATGCTAGACACATGAACGAATGTCACTAAATTTCATATTCAAGACATACTAGTATTCCATCTGGGCCACCTCTATGTTCCTTCAAGTGTGCACATGAAGTTTATTTGGGAAGCTCACTATAGTTGGATGGCAGGATATTTTAGCATGGAAATGACCATGGCAGTACTACAACAACATTTCTATCAGTCGCAAATTCAACAGAACATCAAAAAGTATATCAAGTCCTGCAATTCCTATGCCATTTCCAAACCAACCACTAAGAAGCAAGGCGTGTACACCCCTCTTCATATTTTCGATAAACCATGGGAATCCATCTCGATGGACTACATTTTGGGCCTTCCTTCAAACAAATAGGGAAATGACTGTGTTTTTGTGGTGGTTGATCAGTTTTCTAACATGTCCATCCTCATAGCCTATAAGAAGAATATCACAGCGGAGGCCACTGTTAAGATCTTCTTCGAACTGGTGTGGGTACACTTCGAGATACCACATACCATCATATCATATATGGACAACAGGTGCCCCAACACATTTTTGTCTAGCCTCTGGTCACTGTTGGACACCAAGCTCACCAAATTCATCGCCTTCCACCCCCAAACTGATGGCCAAACAGAGGTCATCAATAGAATTATCATGCATATCTTTCGCATGTGCAACTCCAAACATACACACATGTGGGATGAAAGTATCCCCTATGTTCAACACATATATAACATAGCCCTTCATAGCTCGACCAACCATAGTACCTTTTAGGTGGGGTTGGGATTTCAACCATTGGATCCCATTGATGTCGCACTACCCCTTGCATCCACACATGCTAATCCAAATTTATGAGTTGAACGAATGAATAAAAAACTAAATACAATAACACATAGATACAGAGAACAACAACATATATCCAGAGAACAATAACTTCTATTGAACAAAAAAATAGGTTGAAACTATACAACTGTAGAAATGAAAACAACTTGAACAAATGGTGGTAGCTATCTCCGAGAAGAGATGTGGTTGCTACTCGCATACATATGAGAAGAATGATTACAATGAGGCTCTAGAGGCCTTTCTAACATTACTAGTGAATTCCAAAACCCTATACATCCAAAAAAATAACCCTAGGAGATGAAATGCCAAAATTTATGTGGGCCCCAATGGACCTCAACTTCCCGAGGTCATAACTTTTGCATACAACCTTCGTTTTAGGTGTGTAATAGCCCATTGGAAAGATATTTTTGAGAACTGAAAAGTATGTTGTCAAACTTAAACTCTATCTATAGTTTGACTATGGAAAGCCAAAAAAACATTGTTTAGGGCCCCAAAACGGCCTTGGAAGTACAGAAAGATGTACTGACATGAAAAAATCCAAAATAAGCCAGTTGGATTAGATGGGAGGACACAAAAATCCACCTGGAAGCTGTGTAGGGATTTAGACAGCCTCGAAAATGTAGAAACCACAATTACAAATAATTATAGAAGAACATGTTGAACTAAAACTGTCAATATGAGCTAGTTGGAATAGGTGTGTGGCCACCAATATCCACCTGGATCAGTCAAGACAAAAAAAAATGTTTAGGGCCCCAAAACGACCCTGGAAGTACATAAATATGTACTAACATGAAAAATTCCAAAATAAGCCAGTTGTATTAGGTGGGTGGCCACTGGCTTCCACATTCTATCTGAGGTTGACAAAGCCACTAGATTCATTGAGTGGATTCAACACATCCACCAACAGGTCCATGATATTTTTCATAAAGCCAATGCTAAGTATAAGTAGTGCCATGATCAACACCGGGTACCGCACAAGTTTTAGGTGGGAGACAAGGTTTGGTTACATTTGTAGAAAGAACACCTTACAGCGCCCCATAGGAAGCTATGTCCACTTATCTATGGGATTTACACTATCACCAAGGTTGTGTGTGACAATTATTTTGAGCTCAACACTCCCCCCTTCCTTAGCTTACACCCAATGTTCAATGTGGACCTCCTCTGACCATATTTTCCACCATTATTGGACACCTTGGAGATCGCAAAACAGTTGAAACTAGCATAGCTCAACCTTGACTACATGGAACATGAATACAATGATCACATAGTGGACACACAGGTCAAGGGAACTCATCAATAGAGGATCCAACTTTATCAGGTTGTCAAGACAGGGGAGTTCTTGCACCAAGGAAAGTGGCTCACCCAAGGCCAAATTCAATAGAAATTTCCTCACCTGATGGGGGAACTCAACGCAATGGAGACCATTTCTTCCTAAGGGGGGAGGAATGATCCAAGTGTATATTGGTGTCCACCCACCTATTCCAACTGGCTCATCTTGACAATTTTAGTTCAACATGTTCTTCTGTAATTCTTTGTAATTGTGGGTTCTACACTTATGGGGTTGTCTAAAGCCCTACAGAGCTTCCAGGTGGATATTGGTGGATTCCCATGGGATCCAAGGGTTGGAATCCAAGCCCCACCTGAAATGGGTTATGGCTGGTGGAGCTATGGAGAGCCATGTTGTATGTGTGTTGGGCATAGGGAAGACTCTCATCCCATGCACGCAGATGCTTAGATTTATACATGCGGAGGATGTGCACAATCATCAGATTGACGACCTTTGTTTGGCCATTGGTTTAAGGGTGGAAGGCAGTGGATTTAGTGAGCTTGGTGTCCAATAATGACTAGAGAATCAACCAAAATGTGTTGAGAAACCTATTGTCCTGATCAGAGATGATGGTCAGTGGTATCCCAAAATGGACCCACACTCATTCGAAGAAGAGCTTGGAAGTCTCTATCGCTGTGATGCTCTTCTTGCAGGTTGTGAGAATGGCCATCTTCGAAAACCGATCAACCACCACAAATACACAATCATTTCCTTACTTTCTGGATGAAAGGCCATACATGTAATCCATCGATATGGATTACCAAGGCCTCTCAGGAGTAGAAAGAGGGTTGTGTAAGCCTTGATTCTTGATGGTTGGCTTGGAAATGGCACAGACAGTGCAAGATCTGATATACTTGTTGATGTCCTATCAAAGTTTTGGCCAATAAAAATGTTTTTGTAGAACGACCACAGTTTCCTCCACGCCAAAATGTCCTTCTATCTGAATGTAGTGACCCTCCCAAATCATCTTTGCATGCTCGCTTGCAGGAAAATAGAGGTGGTCGAGATGGCATAAAATTCCATCCTCAATGTGAAAGTTGGTGACATTCGCACCTGTACCCAAGAGTTGATAGGTGGTGGAAAAGTCAGGATCTCATTGATAAAGTTGGGGCCACTTAGATGCTTCATGCCCATAGGAATGTAGCACGGTGGTGAGTGCAGCCATGAGAGGTCAAATGAGGCAGGTAGCGACATGATTTGTCTTCCCTGTCTTATACTTGATGTTGAGATGGAACTGTTGCAAGTATGTGGACCACTTTTGATGGTAGTCGTTTTGCAACTTCCCTTGTGTCTGTATGAATTGCAAAGTCTTGTGATCAATGTGGATGATTGTCTCCTTTTCCAGAATGTAATGTTTCCATTGACAGAAAGATTGTACAATTAAATACATTTCCTTGTCATAGGTGGGGTATTTTTGGATGGTATTTGAGAGCGTCTCGCTATGGTATGCTACTGGATGACCATGTTAAGTGATGACTATGCCTAAAACATGGTCATATGCATTAGTCTCAATCTCAAACGGTTGTTGTAGATCGAGTAAGGAGAGTACTCGAGCTGAGCACAAGTGATGCTTCAAATAATCAAATTCCCGTTGTTGTGTCGTCCCCCATGAAAATTTTTCCCTGCCACTGCCCTTGGTCACTTGGTTGAGGGCCAATGAAATATGGGAGAATCCTGAAACAAACCGTTGGTAGAAGTTGGCAAGTTACAAGAAGCTTTGAATCTCAGTTAGTGTGGTCGGGGTTAGATCATCATGGATTCCTTGGATCTGAAATGGATCCACATGTACCCCATGCTCATCAATAATGTAGGCCAAGTATTGGACCATGTTCATGCCAAATGAGCATTTTCCAAGTTGGCATATAGTTTGTGTTGCCACAAAGTGCTCAAAACCTGTTGAATATGTTGCATGTGCTCATCCCAAGTTTTGTTGAAGATGAGGATGTCATCCAAATATACCACCACAAAAGAGTTAGTGAAGGGTATCAATACATCATCCATCAACCTCATGAAAGTTGTTGGTGCATTTGTTAAGCCAAAGGGCATGACCAACCATTCAAAGAGACCTTATTTAGATTTGAAAGTTGTATTCCATACATCAATCGGTTCAATGGGAACCTAGTGGTAGTGTAATGTCCCCCACCTCTTTAAGAAGAGGTTTGGAAGACGTAGTGGTCTAGGTGTCCCCACTAGGCCATAGTCTCACACTGAGGGGAAAAGTTAACTAAACTAAAGTTATATTCTTATGCTGACTTGAGAATAAAGAGGTTAAAAGGAGTAAAATATAACTCAATAGAAGAATAGAAGTTAACCCTGGGAGTTAACCTAACTCAACAAAGAATTAGAAGGAAAAGTATAAGTAAGAGGTTGGGGCACACCTATTAGGCATTCTAGTTTTGGATTAGCATTTTCTATTGCTCTTGAGCATTCAGTTTGGGGTTTTTGCTGTACAAACCCTTGTGAGCAACTCAGTGGTGAAATATCCACTCACCTTGTTCCGCAACTTGGTCTCAAGGATGGAAGACTCCTCCACACCATTCTAGTCTCAACTCATCTCCATCTAGTGCTTCAGAAGGTAGCAGGTTGTACTGTTCTTGTGATTCTAGCAAGAGTGCACCATCAACTAGAGGGAGGTTCGATCTAGCTTATCCTAAGGGCCTGGGGCCATTCCGACACTTGGGTTTTGTTTGCAAGGGCATGACCATCAGTTTAAGGGTTTTTCTAGAGGGTTATCATCATCATATAATTATCTGCAGATTGGGATGTCTTGGATCCATACGAGACGTCCTGTGATTCAGTAAAATTCAGATCTAGAGAGATCTGGGTCTGAAACGTCTCCCACGGGATTCTCGTAGACCGATTTATATTCTTGGAGAGTTTCATGCCATTTGGAGGTGTATTTCTTCAGGGAGGAGTTGCATAGGGTTTCAACTATTCAGGAGGGTGCAACTCCCTTAGAAGATTCAGCAGTTGGAGGAGTTGGAGTTCGACGTTGGGATTGAAACTTCAGGAAGAGGGTCCCACTTTCCTGATCTATCATCTGACTGAGTTTGGGCTCATTTGGAGCATTCTTCCATCAGGGCCGAATTCTTGAGGGTTTTAGTCTTCACTTGGAGCGTGGCACTCTTCAGCTGGAGGGTTTGACATCTAGATCTGCTTGGTATTGGTCTTCATTACTTATTCAACCTTTGGAGGTTTCTTTTGTCTTGATGGGAGCATTTTGTAGTAGCTCATATCTATTGTTTGTACAACCATCTGAGGTTTATGCCAGATCGATCATCTATTGTATTGATTCCACATAATAAAAAGGTCAGATCTTTGTTTGTGCTTCTATATCTTGAATGTGTTGTGATCTTGATGTGTTGGATGAATCTAGGGATGATTTTAAGGATGGAAATTTATTCTAAAATATAGAAACCTTGGCGAATCTTACTAATCCTTCATATGCAAATTATAAAATGTTTGCGATATTTTTGTAAAAATATTCAAATTTATAAGGATTTTATATAGTTTGTATAAATTTTTGGCTATTTTTAAGGTAAAATAATTCTATCCTATATAATTTGGGAGAATAATTTTTAGAATAGCGTATATGTTTTTGGGAAAAACAATGGAAAATTAGCCCATGAGCGAAATTTAGCCCCTAAAATCATCCATGGATGAATCTTGTATGCACTTAATAACTCAATAAACACCTGCACATCAACAAATCAGTATTAGTTAGTGATACCAAGCAAAAAATTTGGCTTGGGATCATTATAGGTAGCCAAAATTTAGGGCAATATTGCTGAAGAACTTTTCCCCCTTGAGTTGGTCAAGAAGGTCATCAATTCGGGGAATTGGATACTGGTTCCTGACTGTGATTTTGTTTAATACTCTATAATCAATGCAAATATGATAGGTCTCGTATTTATTTTTCATTAGTATAATTGGGCTTCCACAAGGGGGGGGGGAGTTGGGTATGATGTTCCCCTTTTGAAGAAGTTCTTGGATTTAACGCTTGATTTCATCATTTTCCATCAGCGAGCAATGATATACTGGTCCATTAGGCAAAGATGCACTAGGGGTTATATCAATTGGATGCTTGACCTGACAGTGTGTCGGTACCCTGGTGGGTGAGAAGAAGATGTCTCTATACTCTTCCACGATCCCATCTACTTGCTTCTGTAGCAAAGAGAGGCTCTGTGTAGAGGTCACAGATGCAGTGATGACCTTATGCTTACTATGAGCATGGATCACAAAGAAGATGAACTTACCTGTCTATGAAATGACCTCACTGCATTGGTTAGTAGAGATTAAAGAAAAAATTGTAGGCGACGCTACCTCTCGTATCCTGTACAATTTTCTACCCAAAGTAATAATAAAACTGCAGGGTCTAGAATCATACACAACATGTCGCTTCCAAAATTATGGTTGTCCTAAAAGAACATCGCAAACTTCAAGGGGATCAATATCACACAATACCTCGTATTTGAAGGGCTTGATGTCGAAGGGCAGAAAAAATTCTTGGTTGACGTGAAGATCTCTTCCTTGGCGAAGCCAAGCGATGGTGTAGGAATGCAGGTGTGGTGTCATGGTAGGTCTAGCCGCTTGACGACATCTGCTAAGATGAGGCTCTTTTGACTGCCGCCATCGATAATGAAATGAAGAGGAGCCCCCTTTACCCACATCTGTGAGTGAAAGAGGTGTTCCTCTTCGTCTAGTTCATCTGGTTTGCTTGGATGGACTTTGGTGGTAGAGAAAGTGGTGATTAATTCGACATCGATAATCCACTTCCCTCTTTAATTTGATTTGGAGTCCAAAACTGCCTCTGACTCAGAAGCTTTAAGCTCGACCACTAGTGACTGCTTGGAGCAACACTCTTCAGTGTTGTGCCAAGGGATTTTATGGTATTCACACCACTTTCCCGTGTCCTTCAAATTCTCATTACCCTTCTTGGGTTACATCTTGGACTGGTTGTCCTAAGAGTGGCCATCTTTTCTCTATCCCTTGTGTTGTGAGTTGGGGCCACCTTTCCCCTGCTTTGTCTGTGAGTAGTTTTCAAATCCAAACTCTCGCCTCTTTTGCTTAAATTTTTGCTCTATCTTGACAACATATCTATAAGACACACCTAATGATGTGATGTCGAGAGTCTCCATTTCTGTTTGAATGTATCTATGCATCCAGTTGTGGTATTTGAGCACCAGATGTCGTTCAGAGTCTTTGATACCCAATTTGGTGCGGAGGGTATGGAAAATATTGGTGAAATATGGTACTATCTGGTCCTTTTCCTAATGCATCGTGGTCCATCTTGTGTATTGGTCCTCATAGCTTCCAATGGGGTAGTACCATTTCTTAATGGAATCCCTGAAGGAATCCCATGTAGGGGCGACCACAAATATTGTAGATTCCTCTATGGACCTTTTCTCTGAGTAAGTATCCCACCAATCCTAAACATGGGGGATGACCTTGAGGAGTGAAAAAGTAATCTTTTCATTGTCGAAAAAATTGTGGACCAAAAAATACCCTTCCAGTAGATTCAACCATGTATCTACAACATCTGCATCTATGAGTCCTTAAAATAATGGAATATCAAAATTTACTTGTACCTTGAAGGGGGTGTCATGGTCACTTGATGAATATGTGTCTCATGTGTGAAGCCACTAAGGGATCTATGAAAAGTTATCCATCATTTTGTTCCTTTGTCGCACAAGAGATTCCTTGAGAAACAATTTAAAATGATCTCCTACTCGATCACTTTTCTTCTCGTCCCCCATGATTTATTATCGGGCTTAGAGCGATCAATATTGCAAAGGCTCGATTGGTTTGGGTCCCAAATTCTTGTACCCATATCTTTTCGAGGACATGCATGAAGAAAAATAAATGAAGAGAAAACTGCTCTGATACCACTAATCTAGATTTATGAGAGGAACAAAATGAATAAAAAACTAAATACAAGAAAACTGAGATATAGAGAACAATAATAGATATCCAATGAATAATAAATTTTATTGAATAAATAAAATGGGATGAAACTGTAAAACTACAGAACTGAAAAACCCTAGACAAACCCTAAACTAAAAACTACATAACAATGATTACAATGAGGCCTTTTTAACATTACTCATTAATTCCAAAACCCTATACATTCAAAAACCTAACCCTAGGAGATGAAACGCCAAAATTTATGTGGGCCCCGATGGGTAAGTTGGTACCTCAACTTCCCAGGGTTGTAACTTTTGCATACGACCTCTGTTTTAGGCACGTGATAGCCCGTTGGAAAGGTCTTTTTGAGAAATAAACATTATTACATAAAAATGGGACTCTGTCTATAGTTTGACTATGGAAATACAAAAACATTGATTAGGGCCCCAAAACGGCCTAGGAATTACAGAAAGATGTACTGTCATGAAAACTTCCAAAATAAGCCAATTGGATTAGGTGGTCGGCCACCAATATCCACCTAGAAGTTGTGTAGGGATTTAGAAATACTTGGAAGTGTAGAATCCACAATTACAAAGAATTAAAAAATAATGTGTTGAACTAAAACTGTCAAGATGAGCCAATTGGAATAGGTGAGTGGCCACCAATATCCACCTGGAGCATTCAAGCCAAAAAAACACTATTTAGGGCCCCAAAATGACCTTGGAAGTACAAAAGGATGTACTGGCATGAAAAAATCCAAAATAATCCAGTTGGATTAGGTGGGAAGCTACCAATATCCACTTGGAAGTTGTGTATGGATTCATACAACCATAGAAGTGTAGAACCCAAATTTACAAAGAATTACAGAAGAATGTGATGAACTAAAACTGTCAAGATGAACCAGTTGGAATAGGTGGGTGGCAACCAATATCCACCTGGATCACAGGAAGAATCCTCCCATGCTCAATCTGAGGCTGAAAAATCCACCAAGTTTACTGAACAAATTCATCACATCTAGCAACAGGTCCATGATATTTTATATAAATCCAATGCTAACAACAAACAATGCCATGATCAAAGTCAGGTGCCACACAATTTTCAGGCGAGAGACAAGGTCCGATTGCGTTTGTAGAAAAAATGACTTACATGACCTCATAGAAACCTTCCTCCACTTGGATATGGAGCTTATATCATCACCAATTTTGTGGGTGACAATGTTTTTAAGCTCAGTATTCCCCCTTCCTTATCCTACACCCTCTGTTCAATGTGGACCTCCTTCGACCATACTTCCCACCATTATTGGACACATCAGAGATCGCAGAGAAGTTGAGACCAACATAGCTCAACCCTAACTACATGGAACATGCAACCATTTATCATATCAAGGACACTTATATTAAGGGAATTTGACAATAGAGGATCAAACTTTATCGAGTTGTCAAAGCAGGGCAACTCCTGCACCAAGGAAAGTAGCTCACCCAGGGCCAAGTTCAACATAAGTTTCCTCATCTGATGGGGGAACTCAATGCAATGGATACCATTGATTCCTAAGTATGGAGGACTAATTGAGGTGGATATCAGTGGACAACCACCTATTCCACTGGCTCAAAGAACAATTTTCATTTTGGAATTTTTTCCTAGTTTTTCGGGTCCTAAACTTTCGGGGCCTTTTTGAGGCCCTAATCAACATTTTTTGGATATGCCACAGTCACACTATGGGATTTGATTAAAATGTGATGACAACATGTGTATTCCTTGGATATTTTTTTCCAATTAGCTATCATGTGCCTAAAATGGAGATCGTATGCAAAAGTTACAACCCTAGGAAGTTGATGCACCAACTTACCCCATCGAGGCCCACATGACTTTTGGCGCTTCATCTCCTATGGTTAGGTTTTTGGATGTTTAGGGTTTTATTATTTATGATTTATGTTAAAAAGGCCTTTGGAGCCTCACTGTAACCTTCTTCTTGCAAATGAGCATAGTCATGAGCAACACTTGAGGATGGTGCTATAGGCATTGAGGGAGAAACAAATTTATGCAAAGTTGAGCAAGTGTTCATTTTACCAGAGACAGATTCATTACTTGGGTCATATCATTTCATAGGAATGAATAGTTGTGGACCTGTTATCCCCATTTTGTGGATAACTAAGGAGACTATGTCTCGAGGCCCTCGGGTTGCATATATGGAGTGCTAAGAGAATACATGACTAGCAGTACCCTTTTTCATAGATGGAAACCCCTCTCACCACCACAAATGGTCACATATTTTCAGATGGCATCCACCACATCAATTTCCTTCTGAAAGGTAGTGGGCCTTGCTCCATGAAGTACAAGTTAGTATTATGGTGAGCATCATTTCAATATTTAATCCAGTTGAGTATGTTGTATCTTAGATTTCTCTAGATTTCATTATATATGCTTGGACATTATGCATTTTTCCCTGCTTCACCTTGGTGGTTGACATTTCCCTATTAAGTGGTTTTCCTTGGGGATGGGTTTGCTACTAGGAAATCCCTTAATAATCCATCATACCATTCCCGACTGTACTTACTACTTTCCATCATTATTCCCCTCCATTTCATTATCTCTTGGGATTTTAGGGTGTATTGACCCGAGAAGGACTTGTCCCTCATTCTATGGGAAGAAAGGGTTGAAGGCCCAGAGATATTGATGTTGGGTAAAAGATAAAATCCTTATATAAACCTTCGAGATGATTCTCCCAGGGATCACCCAAGAAATAAATGAAACACTTGTCTTTGAGTAAAGGGGACCCAAAATATAATAAAGAATGCTTAAAAGTTTAGTTGGAGGATAGGAGGTCTCATCACTAGCCGACCTATCATGTCCATGAATATATAGAGGTATGACATTGCCATCATCTGGTCACCAAACTAGGGTAATGTCTCTCATTTGCATGGCTGAGAGAAAGGGGGTCTCAACATGATCCAACCTTCTCATTTCCTCTAGGTGTTTGTGGGTGACATTGTTGTTATCTGGTCACCACGATAGGGCAATGACCTTTAACCTCTCCTTAAAATTATGAAAGAATACATGATGGAAATAAATGGGCTTGGAAAAAGTGCATTGCAGATGAAGGTACCACACACCCTCTACAAAGGAACCCATGAATGAGACACTACGACCCCTTGTATGTCATGATCCCTATGCCCAATGATTCTTGACCCCAACCACTTCATCCACTTTACATGTCTTAGAGAGGGATCTCTTGGAAACTCTCCTTGACCTCAGGAAATATCTACCCAATAGGACACCTCATAAACCTTCCCATATTCGATCATGACAAGTCACATAGTGTCTTTGAAAAATTAATTGTTTGATATAGTGATCTTTGATGCACATGCTTAGGCGGCTCAGTTATTGATTGGATTCACTTATCATGATGTTATGAGTTGATATATTTGGAGGGCATGTTCATTTGTCTTCGCAGGACCTTGTTGGTGGACAATTTTGGGAGAATAAGCTTAGCTTGGGCTTCCATGGGGCTGCAAGCCCATAGGTTGGATTCCAAGGGCCCACATGTCAGATGAAGAACATCAAACTTGAAATGCCTTGAATATGACTTGGACGATGTATCCCAACCCCCACATGTCAAACATTTTCCTAGGAGAGGAAAAATGTCTCCTTCTTGAGCATGATGTCATCTAGGGGGTTAGGGATTGGTGGTGATGTAACCACTCATTGACACATGGACATTTTGAGGAGAAGGTGGTCTTCACCATGAGGATATTTCCTATATGTTTGACATGTGGTATTTTGAGGCATACCCATGCTTCTCCAACACCAACGACTTCTTCTAAGTGGCAAAATGTCTCCTAAAGGGGAGAAATCCATGTAAAATTAGGGTTTTATTTGTGCAAAAGTGAAACTTTAAATGAATTTTTTAATATTATTTTGTTAAAGGGGGAAATATTAAGGTTGTTGACCCTAGTATTGTGGCTTACCCCTTAATTTATGGACAAGTTACCTTAGTGACATTTTGTATAAATAAGAGATCATAAGATCTCATTTGGACATAACTCTCCCTCTTGTGAGAGGACTTGGATCTGAAATTTTCTTTACACTTGGCTATATTTGTCTCTTGTGCACATGTTTGTGGCTATCTCTTGTGAATGGTTTATGGAGGAGTAAGGCACTAGCCTTGGAGTAATGCTTTCTATCTTTTATGGTGGATTATCATAGCATCTTTCTTGATTTTGGTATGGTCTTCTACTCTTATGCTATCATTTTTTTCAAGTCAAGGATTATTTTCCTAGGAGCTAAGTGGGAAGTAAGAGTATTTACGCCCCCACTCTAGTCTCCATAATTTATTGCTTAAAGTTCATTGATGTTGCAAGGGATTGTTTGAGGACGTAAGAGGATTTACACCCCTCGTTCTTAAACCCTAACTAGAGATACTTTCCTTGGGAAGTAAGAGTATTTACACCCTCAAGGAATTAGAATCTATAGTTCATTTATTTTATTCCATTAACCCAATAGTAAAGGCACTAGTCATTTATTTTTTTTGCATTGGAGATATAAAATCATTTCCTTGGGAAACATCAATTTTTATCTTTTGAAAGTTCTTTTGATTAGAGTTGGTTTGCCTCATTGAGAGGATTCTTCCCCTACTAGGGCGTCCCATATCTCCCACTACTTTACTTTCTATTAAAATTCCTAACCTACAACCATTAGGGATGATCTAACCTAGATAAACTACTAACCATAACTCCTAAACTAACCCTAGACTAGCTCCTAAATTTTGCTCATTTTCTCTACTAAATAGGGCGCATATTTTGGGCTAACTGTTGGAATATTTTGATGGTGTAGTTTTCTGATATAAGTGATTGAAATAAACATCCATAAAGCTGCAATTTTCTGTAGAAAATACGTGTTTACAACAACCATCTTCTCTTGCCTCTTAAGTGTCATTTTTCAGTCTATATTCATTGCTAATGTTGATGTTGATTTACTTAACTAGTTTAGATATTTGTATGATGATTTAAATGCTTTATTTGCTGATATAAATTGTCATATACTGGTGAAAATTAGGGACAACAAGCTTAACTTGTTGATCCATACTAACATATATCATTGAAAGTTGGATTTTTTTGTGTCTCAAGAAGCTACAATCATCTGGAGAAGTACTATACCTTTGGGGAGACAATCACTTAACTTACAAGGAATCTCTTCCCACATATCACTCCACTTAGACTTGATCTCTAGGGGCTCCACTTCCATCTCTATCCATCTCCATCTCATCCCCCCTAGGGTCACCGAGATTGCCTCCCTAGAGTGACCTAGTCACCCTTGAAGTGTGGGACCTACATCGAGGTGACATTGGGTGTAGGATTCCCAAGTTGTAGCACTTGCTTTTGTGGTTGGGTCGGGATTTTCCCAACCTACAACTTGTGCTATAATAGGACCCAACAAAGATAAAATCCATTGAGGAATGGTCAACACCAAAAAATGTTGCAGAAGTGAGCTCCTTTATGGGACTGGTATGGTACTACAAAAGGTTTATCAAAGGATTCTCACAGATTGTGCATCCAATTACATATTTGCAAAAGAAAGGTACACGATTTGAATGGACTCTAGATTATGCAAGGAGTTTTTATCACTTGAAGAGTTTGTTGACAAGTGCGTCAATTTCAAGAATTGTTGATCCTAATGCAGACTCTTTTGTGTGCACGGATGCATGAAAGGAAGGACTTGATGGAGTCCTAAGTTAGAATGGACACGTGGTATGCTATGAATCAAGGAAGTTGAAAGAACATGAAAGGATATATGTTACTCATGATTTAGAATTGGAAGCTATAGTGCATGCCTTGAATATGTGGCAGCATTATCTCATGGGTAAAAGATTTTAACTGAGAACAGACCATTGTGGTATGAAATATTTGTTTCGAAAACCAATTTTAAATGCTAGACAAAGCATGCAGTTAGAGTTCCTCAGTGAGTATGACTTCGACACAAAGAATATCAAAGGTAACGAGAACAAGGTGGAAGATGCAATCAACATGAGAGTGCATGAAATGCATGCTACCTCTATTAGCATGTACCAGACATATTTTTGCGACATAATTTTAGAACTTGCCAAATCCAGTCTACGCTATATGGACATAAAGGTGACTTTACAACAAGATATATCACAACAAAAATTTGAAGGCTATGAACTGAAAGAGGATAGGATCCTCATGTATAGACACATAGTCTATGTGCCAAATGATCAAGACTTGAAAAGTGTGATATTTTTAGAGATGCATAATGCTCCTAAAGTAGGACATCTAGGTTACCAAAAGACAATTGTCGCAGTAAAAAAGAAATACTATTGGCCAGGTATGAAAAAGGAAGTTGTTGATTTTATTGCTAGATGCCTTGAATGTCAAAAGATCAAGGTTGAACACAGACATCCAGTGGATTTTCTACAACCTTTTCCCATTCCTGAGTGGAAGTGGGAAGTTATAACGATGGATTTTATAACTAAGTTGCCTAGGACTTCCAAGCAACATGGTTCAATTATGGTGGTGGTGGAAAATCTTACTAAAGCTTCCCATTTTATTCCAGTGAAGTCAACGCACAAGGTAGCCAACATTGTTGAGATATACATGAAAAAAATTGCTAAGTTTCATGGTATACCTAAGACAATTGTGTCTAAGAGAGATTTCAAGTTCACGTCGAACTTTTGGAAAGGGATATTCAAAGGATTTGGGGAAAATCTGAACTTTAGCACATCATATCACCCTGACATAGATGGTCAAATAGAAAGATTAAATCGGGTGATTGAAGATATTCTCAGGATGTATGTTATGGATAAAACATCAAAATGGGAAGACTACCTTCATTTGGTAGATTTTTCTTACAACAATGGGTATCAAACATCGTTAAAGACGAGCCCAGCCCATTTGAAGCACTTTATGGTAGAAGGTGCAACATGCTAGTGAGTTGGGACAACTCAACAAACCGCGTAGTAGTTGAGCCAGATCTTCTTTGGGAAATGGAAGAGAAGATGGTAAAGAAGAGACATAATTTAAAGGTTTCCCAAGACATGAAGGAAAGATGCGTAGATAAATGCAAAATCCACAAAGAGTTTAAAGTGGGTGGCCATGTGTTTTTGAATGTTAAATCCAGATGCAGTTCCCTAAAGTTGGGAAAGTGTTCTAAATTGGCAACACACTACTATGGGCCATTTGAAATCCTAAAGAGGATTGGCCATGTCACATATATGATTTCATTTCTTGTATCCTCGGGTATTCATAATGTTTTCCATGTGTCATTAATTAAGAAGTATGCACCTAATGCTAATCATATTATTTATTGGAATGCAATTCCGATGGAGCCAAAAGACGATTTTCGAGTGTGATTGGTTTTCATATTGGATCGGAAAATAAAGTAGCTCTGGAATCGATCCATGGAGATGGTAAAGGTCCAATGGACCTAGTAAGGTCCCGAGGATGCAACCAGGGAGCGTGAGGATTCTATGTGGGTATAGTATCTGCATCTTTTTGAACATTTTTTAATTTTTGTATGTACATGTGTATATGATGCATTGAGGAATGTGTAATGTCCTTGTCCTTGATACATGTCCCTGATACAGACCCTTTGTAATTGTACATATAGGCTAGTGATCCATGGCATTAGTTGTAAGTGTAAATGTACATATAGGATGGTGAGTCGTTGACACTA
>JZKD02S1745835.1:246773-271696 GCA_000966675.3 Picea glauca | reverse complement strand
ATATATAGGAGACTAGGAGGTATAATTACAAATAATGGCCTAAAGGCGACATAATTAAAATAACATTACTAATCTAAATTACAACTAATGGCCTAAATCCGACATAAATAAAATAGCATTACTAAGCTAATATGCTCCAATTAAGGGGTAATGAGCCAACATTAGGGCTTAACAATTGTTGAGAATAGAAGGGGCACACTTCCTTGGGTGTGATAGGTGTGTTATCACCCTAACAATTTTTATCGGGATCTAAAAAACTTATGAATTTTAGTGAGACACTATACCACAATAGAGGCGTGATAGTTCACAATGCTCTGCTATATTCCGCGGCATATAAACAAATGTAGCAGAAGTGAGAAGGGAGTAGCTCGGTGGGCCGTCGATCTTGAAGAATCCAAGATCTGTGGTCGAAGCCTACATCGGACAAACAAAAAGCACGGAACTTAAAATCGCGAAGGCAGACTGAGGAAAACTACTCTGGTTTCGACGGGGAATGTGTGGCTCTCTTACACATGCATCGAGGGAGACAAGGGATTTCCCAAAACCACTTTTCCTATGGCCCCGATGTCATGTGGTTCAAAATGTCATGTCAATATCTTACGGGGAGGATGGCAGTTGGTCAGATCACCTCACATCGCCGGTCCATGTACTTTCCCAGATGACGTACCAAAAGGACGTCGCCACATAACTAACTCAAGGCTCATCATTCAAAGTGGATTGATGAAGCGTGGCACACCAAGGTACTGTGACAGTAATTCGTGAGAAAAGTACACAGAACATAAAAATCTCAGATATGAATCATTTTATCCTATTTTGGGAAATTGTCATCTTATGCGTAAGAAAAATAAGCTTGGCCTATGCTCCTGAATTTTGTAAACTCAAAGTGTGGCCAAATCAAGGTCTTTGCGAAGTTCGGAAAACATGGATAATATCCGTCAAACAACGTCTAGTGAAATTGGGTTCTCATATAAGGTACCAGACAGGTCAATAAGTAAGAATGAAAGATGGTTCTTGCAGATGCAGGTGACCAAATTTCATACTGAACCTAAAACTGAGACAGATTCGGGAGTAAGATTAAACCCCGTTATAAGGGATCTTGTCATAAATGAACACGCAAACAACACCTGCCACCTAGCTACAAAGAAGAAGAGGAGCAAAAGGAGAAAATCAGAGGCCAAAACCGAGATGACAGAGAGCGTCGGGGAAAATTTCAATTGGTGGAGTACCCTGGAGGAGGAAATTGCCAAGTTGAGGTGAATCCTCGAGTAAAATTTTGGTGTATTTCAGATAGTTTTGGATAGATGTCGGCTTAAGAGAAGGGAGTCCTGATATGACAGACCAATTACTAACGGTCCCTTTAAATAATACAATTGTTCTTCCTTTTTGTAACTCATATCTATTTTTAGAATTATGAGGAAGTTGGAACGTTTTAAATTCCATATGAAATTCCTCTATATATGTTTGGCCTCACTAGTATAGATTGAGAGAAGAGGAGTTTGCCCTCTGTACAGAAAAAATTTATAAATAACTAGCGCTGGAATGAATTCATGGGTGTAGAGGAATATTTTGGGACTTTTTATGAAAATATTCTAATTGGTGGTGTTATGAGTCTCGTTTTCTCTCATAGCATGTGATTCCTGTTATTCTGTATTTTCATCTTTCTTTCTTTTGTCTAAATTGAGAAACTAAAAGTCCAGAATTCATTATTCGATGCTCTCGGCTTGACAATTTAGACTGTGTTCATCTCTTCTAAATCATTTCATAATTCATTACTATAATGCTCTGATAATAGTTGTGTGTTTCTTTTCTTCTGATACCATCTAAAATTTTCAAGCATAAACTCATAAGTCACTTCCTCATTTAGCCTTTTCCTCTGGATTGTTTTCACGATTTGGAAATGCATACTACATTCTTGACCCCATAGCCCAAAGGTCATCTTCATCTCTTCAACAACTTTATTAAACCCCCAAAACAAACCAAATCTAGCCACCATATTCCATATATATATATATATATATATATATGAGAGAGCCCTCTCCGACGTTGAACCAACTAGTTTTCATCTCTAAAGTAGGTTGAAGTAGTTACCTCTGTCATTTTCCTATTCAGTCGGACAGATTTACAAAGTGCTAACATTTTGGCATTGTTTCCAGGGATGAAATTTAAAAATTTTCCCTGGGAAGAATGACATGGTTGAGTTCTAGGGTCTGAGAGCGACAGACACTTAGGCACACATTGGTTGTATTCTTACTCTGGCAACTCCACTTAGGTTCGAAGGCGACTCCATTGATAAAATAATCCTGAATTTCCAAGAGGCGACCCTTCTCTGAATACTTCAAGCGTGATACTGAAACTTCACTAAAAGATGAAACCCCTTAAAGGGGCAAGGAAGGGCATCATGAGGGAAAACAGGTACTCAAAATGGGACCTCTTACAAAGAATTTTACCTTTCATTTTAAGTTGCATCTACTCCTTCCTTGAAAATGCCAAATGAACTTTATTTTACTTGTTGTATCTTAATAATGATCATGAAGGACTTAAAATTATATTTCCTCCTCTATACGTTGCACATGCATACCCTCGCCTTATCACTGGTTCTGATAAAAAAGTTTCACCTAGGCCACGCAATGACAATGACCAAGTTGATGAATCCCGTGAGACTCAGACCAATGTCTCTCCCACTGTTCTTAGCCCAACACCCCCTAAGGCCCGACATAGATATATATCCTTAAAGCTACCCCAAACCCTTCATGATTTCCCTTCAAATAACTATGAGTTCCTACCTGTGTTCGATGGAGAATCGAGTATCATATCTACTGAAAATCACATTCAAGGGTTTGATCATTTTATATTCTAGATTTACCACGACGATGTGTGCATGAGAATTTTCTCTCAATCCTTGAAAGGAGACACCAAACATTGGTTCAAACACTTACACCCAGAAACCATCAGCTCATGGGTGGAATTGAAGAAGGCTTTTTTTAAATTTGGGGGCAAGGAGAAATCCTTAGAGCTGCAACTCACTGAGTTTTACGCCTTGAAAAGATGCAACAATGAATCTATTTCTATATTCAGTAGAAATTTTTCTAGTGTCTATTATAATTTGTCCAAAGAAATTCAACCCTCTGAACCTATTGCCATGCTCCATTTTGCAACTTCTCTTCATTCAGATTTTTCTTTCCTCTCGATGGAAAGAAGACATGGGTCCTTACAACAAATGTTTAGTGATTCTCAGGACATTAAACACAACATTCAAGAATGTAAACAAACCCAAAACCAGGGGTTGAATGTTCAAGGACATGAAAGTGAATATGAACAGAAAATAGTTGATTGGAATCTTGAGCATAGAATTGACAATATCATGGTTCCTCTTGAAGTTTCCAATGCTAATGATTTTGCAGAAAATTACATCCCACTTGTCGAAAGAGGAGGTGTTGATCCATTTCATGATGAGAAGAGGGCTGATCGTTTTATGTATTCATTTGTAGATAGTCAAGAATATGAGTGTGAAAAGAAGCTTGTTGAAGAACAGGTTGATGTTCTAAGTTTGTTCTTGTTAGATGACATGGAATATGTTAATGATTTGCCTATATACGATGAATATGATGATTACGATGTTGACCCCCTGGAACAATCGACCACATGTTCTCTATCTAGAAAAATGTTCATTTTCAGCAATATAATGAAAGCAATCAGGCTGCATATCACAATTACAAAGAAGAAAGTATTGAATCAACTGAAGGGAATTCCTTACCTCTATGCTTTTCTTCTTTCAAATTGCTGAAAGAAAATCCTAAAATCATCATTGAAGAAAAAGAATCTGTGCTTATGCAAAGCCACGCTAGATCAATGGAGCAGAATGAAAAGATGTCACAACATTCTTTTCATGGGCTTGGAGACCCTATTGCTTGCGTTGAAATACAACCATATGTTGACAATGAAATTGAAGACGGTTTCAAATCAGGTAGGACAACCCTACCATTATGTTTTGCTTCTTTCGAATTATTGAAGAAAAATGTTTGTAGTATCTTAGGACAGGGATCCTCCAAGCATGAACATAGTGGTGATGATAATTCTATGGAAAATCACATAAAGGGTCATGTCAGCTCAGATTTGCAGTCTATGTTCAACTATCAACCTGAAAAGGAAGAAGAAGTTGCTCCAGAAAGTATTGTTCAAGGTCATTTTCTCCATCCCGAAATCAGTATGGATTCTCAACATGAAAAGGTGTTTCAGAGTGTTTTCTCTTCCCTTGAGAATGACATCGTGGTTAAATTTTTAAGCAACATAGACATGGATGAAGATTCTGAAATTGCATCTATGGAAGTTTCCAGCAATAAAGAAACAAATGACATAGATGAAGCAATGTATGCCATTTGTCCATCAAAAACATAGAAAGATAATGAAGATGCAGTGGTTTTATTCAAGTCATTTGAAAATCAGGGTTTTGAAAATCCATCCACGAGAGCTCTAGACTGTGAAGTAGTGCATGAGCAGGAACTTATTTCTATTTATTCACTGGAAAGTCAAAGTGGTTGTCCTCAAACAAATTTCTAGAAATTTAATGAAACCACATCAGAGTTGTTTGATGAACAAGAGGATAACTTTGGTGCATATTATATGGCTGTCATATTTGAAGATGTTCAAGAATATATGAATATTTTTGTTGATATGCATGGCCAAGAAGACAAACCTATCATCGCCATTTCATTCAAAGATGTTCTCAAAATAGAAGAAATAGAGCAAAAACAACTAACACTGATGAAAGATACCTGTCTTTCAGTTTTTTCTCATCAGGGAGAAATGATTTTTCATGATTTTCAAGATCCGATGGCCATCCTATTATAGTCTTCAGTGAAGGATGAATTTTCTTCATTCATAAGCTCAGATTTTGGATTCAATTTGTTTTTTCAGCCACCATCCTTTACGCTTTTCTACCAGCTTGAGAAAAATGTGAAAGGAAAATCAGGAAACCAATTGCTTGATTGGTTGCATTGGCACTTTAGCATCACTTGAGCGAGTAGTCATTCCAACAGTTTTAGGGTAGGTAGGGATGTGAAAATAAGCTTGTCGGTCAAGTATTTTTCCATTTTGAGTTTTCTAGCACTAGATACAGTTAGTTTTCAATAATGCACTCGGACGTCCCCCATGCAGTTGGAAGCAGTGCACAGAGCTTGGTAAGACAAGGAAACAGACACATTTTGGGGAACAACCCCATGGATCAGGCACTAGGTCTACAATTTCTTTGCTACCTCGTTGGGAGGATAACATCCCCAGTTGGAGCCAATGTTATCACCCTAACAATTTTTATCGGGATCTAAAAAACTTCTGAAGTTTAGCGATAAACTATACCACAATAGAGGCGCGATAGTTCAGGGAACTCGGCTATATTCCATGGAGTATGAACAAATGTAGTGGAAGGGGGAAGGGATTAGCTCAGTTGGTTGTCGATATTGAGGAATCTCAGATCTACGGTCAAAGCCTACATTGGGCAAACAAATAGCACAAAACTTAACATCGTGAAGGTAGACCAGGGAAAACTACTCTGGTTTCGACGGGGAATGTGTGGCGCTCTTACACATGCATCGAGGGAGACGACGGATTGCTCGAAACCACTTTTCCTATGGATCCGATGTCAAGTGGTTTAAAACATCATGTCAATAGCTCGTGAGGAGGATGGCATTTGTTCAGATCACCTCACATCATCAGTCCAAGTACTTTCCCGGATGACGTACCAAAAGGACGTCACCACATAACTAACTCGAGGCTCATCATTCGAAGTGGATTGATGAAGTGTGGCACACCAAGGTACTGTGACAGTAATTCGTGAGCAAATTACACAGAGCATCAAAATCTCATATATGAATCATTTTATCCTATTCTGGGAAATTGTCATCTTATGCGTAAGAAAAAAAAGCTCAGCCTGTGCTCCTGAATTCTGTAAACTCAAAGGGTGGCCAAATCAAGGTCTCTGCGAAGTTCGGAAAACATGGATAATATCCGTCAAATGGCATCTGGTGCAATTGGGTTCTTAGCTAAGGTACCAAGTAGGTCAATAAGTAAGAATGAAAGATGGTTCTTATAGATGCATGCGACTAAATTTCATGTCGAACCTGAAACTGAGACAGAGTCGGGAGTAATATTAAACCCCGTTATAAGGGATCTTGTCATAAATGAACACACAGACAACACCTACCACCCATCCGCAAAGAAGAAGAGGAGAAAAAGGAAGAAATCAGAGGCCAAAACCGAGATGATAGAGAGCGTCGGGGAAAATTCTGATTGGTGGAGTACCCTGGAGGAGGAAATTGCCAAGCTGAGGTGAATCCTCAGGTAAAATTTTGGTGTATTTCAGATAGTTTTGGACAAATTTCGTCTTAAGAGAAGGGATTCCTAATACGACAGACCAATTACTAATGGTCCCTTTAAATAATACAATTGTTCTTCCTTTTTGTAACTCGTATCTGTTTTTAGAATTATGAGGAAGTCATAACGTTTTCCATATGAAATTCCTCTATATATGCTTGGCCTCATGAGTATAGATTGAGAGAAGAGAAGCCTGCCCTCTGTGCAGGAAAACTTTATAAATCTCTAGGGATGGAATGAATACATGGGTGTAGAGGCATATTTTTGGAATTTTTATGAAAAGATTCTAATTGGTGGTGTTATGAGTCTCGTTTTCTCTCATAGTATGTGATTCTTGTTATTTTGTATTTTCATCTTGCTTTCTTCTGTCTAAATTGAGAAACTAAAAGTCCAGAATTCATTATTCGATGCTCTCAGCTTGATGATTTAGACTGTGTTCATCTCTTCTAAACCATTTTAGAATTCATTACTATAATGCTCTGATAATAGTTGTGTGTTTCTTTTCTTCTAATAACATCTAAAATTTTCAAGCATAAACTCAGAAGTCACTTCCTCATTTAGTTTTTTCCTCTGGATTGTTTTCACGATTTGGAAATGCATCCTACATTCTTGACCCCATAGCCCAAAGGTCATCTTCATCTCTTCAACAACTTTATTAAACCCCTAAAACAAACCAAATCTATCCACCGTCTTCCATATATATATCAAGTGACATGAGAGAGCCCACTCCGAGTTGAACCGGCTAGTTTTCATCTCTAAAGTAGGTTGAAGTATTTACCTTTGTCATTTGTCTATTCAACCAGACAGATTTACAGAGTGCTAACAAGGTGCACTAGGAATGAGAGACTGTAGGCTAGTTGCAACAACATGCACATTGAATTGAGTAATTTGTTTGAGCATCATACCTTAACCAATCACTAGGAACCCTTTCTCCCTGGTGGAGTTAATCCCCATCTCGGGGGTGACCTATTGTTGAAATCTTATGAGTGACAAAGTCTATGGCTGGGAGGAAAGTCTGAGTTATGGGTGCAGTTGGTGATTTTCATAAAATATAAGTGTCTTTATGTGTTTCTCTCATTTTTTGTGTGCATATTTATCTATGTTTGATATGGTTTAATTCTTGTATGTTTTCACATATAAGTATTTTTTTTATTATGTTTAATGTTGCGTGTGCATGTAAGTATGGTTCTTATAACATGCATTTGTAGTTGTGCATGAGTATGATAGATGTTGATAGTTTTCATGTAAGTTAACCTTATGATTTCGATATGATCCTCTAGGGAATGTTGAATGGACGTGTGCACAGAGAGTATTATTTATGCACCAGAGGCAAGATTTGCTTGTGCACACTAGGAAGCAGTCTATGTGCACAAGGAGATTAGTTTTGGTGTGCGACACCAGGATATTTGCACAATAATTCTATGTGATCAGTACTCTAGTGCTCAGTTGTTTGAGTTACTTCCACTGCTTAAATTTGTGTTAAATAAGAAAGTTGATTTTGTTGTTGTAAGTTGTGTGGCACAACTCAATATTGTTTTGAGCACGTTAATTCAAGTGATACTGCAGAGACTTGTGTTTAGAGTAGAATATGCACATTGTATTTTGGAATAACATTGTTCAGTAGTAAGTTGGATGACATTACAGTTTGGTATCGGAGCAATGTCAGAGTGTTTTTGGAGTAGCATGACCCATCCTGGGTGGTTGGGTATGTTACATATAGGCTTCCCAAGACCCTATATATGAGGCAAGGCAAGGCCACATGACCTCAAGTGTTGAAGTAAACTTGGGAGAAACTCAATTTTGAAAAGAAATATTTGGGTAGACTATAGGTTTGTGACATTTGGTATTAGAGCATACTCTTCACCAATTTATGAAGGAAAGATGGACTTATAGTTAACTTGGGCACTCTTTACTACTTTTCAATAGGAATCAATTGGTTATGCAAGCAATATGAAGACAACAAAATTTCTCTTCACCATTGTCTCTATCGTGACAACTAGTATCCGAGCATACTCTTCACCACTTTCTGAAGGAAACATGCTATCAAAATATTTCAAGACCTCTTCATCATGTTTTAGAGAAATTGAGGAAAATTAGTAGGCTTTGGGACGGGATGCCAAGTATCCACAAGAGCGATTTGAAGGTTGGAACGAAAACTTATTTCCTTGGTGTAGTAGGAAACCAATTGTTGGATTAATGAGAGGGGGGGTGAATCAATAATAGAGCAATTTAATCATTTTTAACCATATAATGCAAGTGTTATATCAGTGTAGCATTATCATCCAATAAGTGTAGAGTAAATAAACAATGAACAAATGAGAAATCATACACATACACAATACACCAGTGTTTTTATGTGGAAACTCAAAGCGGGAGAAAACCACATAATGATTTTTCTTATATGTCTTGAAGAATTACATTCATTGGAAGCACCAACTTCCTTTGTTTTCCAGCTGCAATTGAAAGGAGGCTCCAACCCCCTAGTTTCTCAGGCTACAACCTGAGGGAAGATCCAACTCCCCAATTCTCTGGCTGCAACCAGAAGGATGATACAACCCCCTAAGTTCTCTGACTACAACCGAAAGCTGGCTACAACCACCTATACTTGCCCCATCCAACCGCCTTGAAATATAAATGTCAAATGTAGACAACATGTCATTGTCCCTGAATCAACCACTGCCACTGTCAACCTGTACCAATAACCTATAACAACCTGTACCAATAAACATGCACCAAACAACCTGTACCAATAGCTTGAACCAACATGTGTTATGCATCAACCTTAACTCATCAATATGTACCAACATCATCAACTATACACCTCATGTATGTGCCAACTCATAAACTACTTATCTCAACCATGTACCCAACATGTACCTCAACCATATACCAAATACATACACCAATATAACCATCAAAATTTATTTAACAATTAATTACTCCATCCATAAACTAAATACCATAAAACCTTACATCAAACCATGTGCCACAACCTCACTTTTATGTAGCCTCGAGCTAAACCAACAACTTCAGCAACACATCACAACCAAAAGACCAATACCCATATCCCAAATACCAACAACAAAATATTAATTGTATCCCTAAAAAAATATGATATATCAAGCAATACTAAACATCAAATACCATCTCAAGAGCTAAACACTAGCTCACAAAACATACCTCAAACAAGATGTGTCATATCTCTCATAAATAGACCCCAACCATGTTCCTGCTGTGATTTTTTTGCTACACTTTTTCTGTCACGATTTTTCTGCTGCACTTTTTCTGCCATGATTTTTCTACCGCAATTTTTCTGCCGCCATTTTTCTGTCGCACTTTTTCTGCCGCACTTTTTCTACCGCGATTTTTCTGCCATTATTTTTTTTTTGCATTTTTTCTCCCACACTTTTTCTTCTGCGGTAAATTTTCTCTACCAATAATACCTACCCAAATGAACTTTCACAAAAATAGATATTCAATGATATTCAAGTGTGTTTAAATGAGAGAGATTTGCCTCTTATTTATACTTTCATGTAACATTACACTTTCCTTATTTTAGGGAGTTCTCCATTTACTTTATTATTTCAATATTTTTTTTGCAAACACTTGACTTTTGGGGGCGTCTATATGACTCATGAGGGTTCTTCAACTTCATATGGCCATAACTCTCTAAACGTGAGGAGTTATGTGACGTTCCACATACCACGGGAAATGGCATGACAATCACTGTCCATCTAGGATATTTTCACTGACAAATTCACTAACCTTCATCTCATTATTCCACAATTAAACATGATTTGTCTAACCATACTTCTAGGATAACTCAATCCGCAAAGCGTCTTCCCGTGAGGGATTTCACCATAAGGGGACCACTTTGGAGTTCATCCATTTGTACTTGTTATCAACCATGACAATACAATAATGATTCATCTTTACATCAAACAAACTTGGGTCCATTACCCAAACCTTTGTGCTACCGGACTTTCTTCAAGGGTTGACATCAATCACAACCAACCTTAATCAACAATATCCCCCTTTGGCATTGATGGAAACACTCTGATGCAATACTGAAATCATATCACTGATGCTCCCCTTGGAACCATGCCTATGTCCTATGCATCTCTATGACCATTTCTCCCCCTGGAACCATATCTCTATCCTCTGCATCCAATAAATCTCTCCCCCTTTGTCTCAATGTCAAAGGTATCTTTCCATCTGGGGCTACTCCCCCTAATTGAATTGTCCTCCTTATGGTGCTTCCTCGTGTACATATAAGACATATAAGATAAGAATTAAAACGAATTCATTTTGGAGTAGAAATAACTCCAAGTCTCTGGCGAAGATACTCAAAGGTTTCCCGTGGAAGTGGTTTTATAAAGATGTCTGCCACTTGCTCTTTTTCGCCCACATACTCAACTCAGATGTTCTTTTCTGTAACCTGTTCCCATAGAAAGTGATACTTGATTGGAATGTTCTTTGTCTTGGAGTGCATCATCGGGTTCTTTGAGATACTGATGGCACTTGTATTATCATAGTAGATTGGAATGGGCTCATCATACTCAACCTGTATATCTGTTAGATTTTGTTTCATCCAAAGAACTTGTGTACAACATGATGATGTTGCAATATACTCTACCTCGACTGTAGATAAAGATATTGATTATGGTTTCTTTCTTAGTCATGATACTAAACACTCACCTAAGTAGAATGTTGCTCAACTGGTGCTTCGTCGGTCATCAATACAACCTACCAAATTTTCATTTATGTAGGCAATAACTGATAGATCCTTTCCTTTTTGATACTATTATCCAAACTCTTTTTTTCCTTTGAGATATCTGAAAATCCTCTTCACTGCTAATAGATGTGATTCCTTTGCTGCTGCTTGAAATCATGCCACCTATCCAACTGCTTGCATTACATCTGTTCTGGATGTTGTCACATATAGTAGACTACCAATCATGACATGTATTGCCTCTAATCTGTAGAATTTGAATCATCATCTTTTTTTAACTTTCAACTGGTTTTCATGGGAGTGATAACTGGTTTGCAATATTCCATTCCGAACCTCTTTAGCATTTCTTGGATATACTTGGTTTGAGAAATAAAAATTCCTTGTTAGCTTTAACGTATCTGAAGTCCCAAAAAGAAGGATAGTTCTCCAAGTAATGAAATTTCAAATTCATTTTGCATATCCTTTGCAAATTTCTGGCTTAACCTGTCATCATCACTACCAAAAATAATATCATCAACATAAACTTCAATTAATAAAATACTATCTTGACTTATTTTGATGTAGAGGTTGTTGTTTGCACTTCCTTTTATGAACCTTGTCTGTTGTAGATATTTATCTAGTCTAGAGTACCATGCTCTAGGAGCATGTTTTAGGCCATACAATGCCTTATTTAATTTACACACATAATCTACATTCTCTAACAACTGAAATCCTTCTGGTTGTTCAATGTATACTTCTTCTTCAAGTTCCCCATTCAGAAAAGTTGATTTTATGTCCATCTGATACACTTGAATATTTTAGGAGAATGCATAAGCTAAAAGAAATTAGATTGTTTTGATTCTGGCAACTGGGGAAAATGTCTCTTCAAAGTCGATTCCTTCAACCTGTGCATATCCTTTACATACCAATCTAGCTTTGTTCCTTGTAACTTGTCCATCTTCATTCAATTTATTCTTGTATACCCACTTTGTGTTGATCACATTCTTATCCTTTGGTCTTGGAACCAATTCCCAAGTACCATTTTTCTCCATTTGATCCAATTCTTCATCTATGGCCTTATTCCAAAATTCATCATTGCTAGCCTCTTCAAAACAGGTTGGTTCGATCGTATATGAGAGTGCTAGGTGTGTTTGTTCTAGTGAACGAATTTTTCTTCTAGTCTTAACTCATGCATCTTTATTTCTGATAATCTGATCTGAATGATGATTCTTTTGTACTCATCTACTAGGTGTCTTTGGAGGCACTTGATAAAATTTCTCTTATGTTTATATCAAATCTTTTTCATCTTCCCCTTCTACTTCCTTTTCATATTTTTCTTCTTCTTCGTAAATTTGTTCCATTGATTTATTTTCTTCTTCCTTTAATTTTTTTCTACTTGTTTCATTAATTGTTACGTTGATGTTTTCCACAACTTTGTTCAATATCAGGTTGTAACACTTGTATTCTTTCCTTGTACTTGAGTAACCAACAAGTACTCATTTTTCCACATGAGAGTCAAACTTTCCCATTCTACCATCTTCTCTTTTGATGTGACATTTGCTCCTAAAAACTCTAAAGTTCTTCACATTTGTTGGTCTTCCTTTCCATAGCTTGTAGGGAGTTTTGTCAGTGTTGTTTCTAAGCATTACTCTATTTTGAATGTGAACTATTGTATGCACTACTTGTGTCCAAAAAAATCTATCAATTTGGAATCCATTAGCATTGTTCGAGCCATTTCCTGTACTATCTTGTTCTTTATTTCAACAACTCCATTTTGTTGACGTGTCCTAGCAATGGAGAATTGCCTTTTTATTCCGTGATTTCTCTAGTAGTCCATAAATTCCTTTGAAGCGAACTCTCCTCCATTATCAGATATCAAGCATTTGATTTTTGAATCTATTTCATTTTCAACCATTTCCTTGTAAATCTTGAAGTTTTCAAAAGCTTTTGACTTATTCTTGAGAAAGAAAACTGCATTCATTCTTGTATAGTCATCAATTAATAAAATAAATAATTTCTTACATTTTAAACCCTTTGTTGTAGTTGGTCCAACTAGATCAGTATGCACAATTTCTAGTGTTCTTGTCGTTGAATATTCCTTTGATTTGAATTTCGTCTTTGTTTGCTTTGCTTGTTGACAATGCTTGCATAAAGTGTTGGTTGGTTTCGTGATCTGGGGCATTTCTCTAACTGCTTCTCTTTTGTTGACTTTGACAATATTATCAAAATGTATGTGACCCATTATTTTGTGCCATAGCCAACTTTCATCTTCCTTTCCTAGACAACACTTTTCATTTCCAATTTCACTTAACACATATATGTTTCTTGAAGTTCTCGCAGCTGTAACAATCAATTTTCCTAAACCTTCTTTTCTTCTCTCACACTTTTGTGAATCGAAAGTGAATTTATGTCATTTCTCAGACATTTGACTCACACTTAGAAGATTATGTTTCATATCTTTTACTAGTATAACATTTTATGCCTTTGTATTCGTGTTCCCAATTCTGACTGTGCCTTTTCAATTATTTTAGCTGAATCATCATTTCCGAAGGAGACTGATCCATCTCTTTCCTTTCTTAAAGTAAGAAACATGTCTCTATCACATGTCATGTGTTTTGAACAACAATTGTCAACATACCAACCATATTTCTTCTATTTATCTTGTAGAGCAAATGTGAATTCTTCATTGCTATATTTATTATGCTTTCTTATCTATGTCCTTTTTTGAGGTTCCTGTCTGTGACTGTTGTTATTCTGTTGCAGTTCTCTAAGAGGGACTTCCATTCTACAATATTTGGCCATGTGTCCAAAGTTGTTACATTTGTAACATTACACTTCAGTGTTCAAGGATTCAAACTCGTTGTAACTTCTTCTCTGTGTTTCACTAGGCCTTGTTGGATAACCCTTTTGTGTATGACTTTCAAAGTTCTTTATGTTCCTGTTGTTAGCTCTTTAATTCACAACTTTATGTCCAAAATTATTACATGCATAACATAAACCAAAAAAGATAATTTGATACCTAGAAAGTGAAGATCTTCTGAAAGGAGGTACTCTTATGAATTCCTCTTCTTCCTGAGGCCTATCTGTCGGTTGGTGATTTTGAAATCTGAATCTTCTCGGTGGAGGAGTTTCCATTTAATCTTCCTTGTAGATATTCATATCCCCTTTCATTGGTTTTGCATAGCTTTTTAGATATGTTTCTTTCTCTGTTGTTTTGGAGCTTGATCCCTTTTCTGTCTGATTGTATCCAAGTCCGAACTTGTCATGATGAGGTTTTTGACTGCTGATAATGTTATCCAAAACTTTTGTGTTGTTCTGCATATTTTTCTTTTGAAAATCATTTCTTAATGTGACAATCTCTGCTTCCAAATTTCCAATGATCCTATCTTTTTCTTTTAGTTGTTCTTTGAGTGTTTCTTCAATTCTTTTATTTTCTTCTATTTGAACCTTCAAATTTGTGATCATTTGTTCTAATTCTTGAGTGTCTTCTTTCTTGTCTAGTTTCGCTTGTAGTTTCTTGTTTTTCTTCTTTTCTCTTCTGATAACTTCTATGGCACACATCAATTATTATCGGTAGTCAACTTCCACCTCTTCATATTCTTATTCGGCTTCTCCATATTCTTCTTCATAGTCTTCTTTATGAGAGTCTTCTACTGCCATAAATAGAACTCTTTATGTCTCACTGTAACTGACTTCATCTTCATTTGATAATGAGATGTCTTGTTTGGTGCATAAGTTTTTATTGAAAACTTTCTTTGTGGTTCTTTTTCCTTTATATGTTTGTTTTCCTTCATCATTTCTCTCTTTCTTATGAGGACATTTGTTAGCAAAATGACCAATACCATCACATTTTAAAAAAATCAAAGGAAGCTTACCTCTATACCTATCGTTGGTTCTCTTGTTCAATATTTTGACAAAGTTGGCCACTTCTTCATCATATTCTGAGATGTCATTGTTGTTGCTAAGTTATTTTTCTTTTTTCTTTGACTTTTTGGATGATTTGAAGGTTGTTTCTTTTGTATCTAGATTTTCCTGTTCAGTTCTCATTTCATATGATGTGAAGATTCCATGTAATTCATCCATGCTTATTGAGTTCAGATTTTCTCTTTCTTCTAGTGCTAATATCTTAGGGTCAAATCTCATACGAAGAGATCTTAGTACCTTTTGAACAATTACATATTCTTCGATTTCTTCTCCCAATCCTATGATTCCATTTACTATTTCATCAACTCGTAAAAATTAAGATGAAATATTCTCATTTTCCTTCATCTTAAGTTGTTTGAACTGACCTCTGTAAGTTTGAAGCTTTGTTGCTTTGACTTTTGAATCTCCTTCATAAATATTTCGAAGTTTGTCCCAAATCACTTTAGCGGATTTACAATGTGCAACTTTGGTGAATATTGTTTCACTAAGACCATTCAGAAGTACATTTGTGGCTTTGGAATTATTATGACTGAGTTTCACTGCTTTTTCATTTGTTGGAAGAACTGTTGGTACTGTGTATCCATCTACAATTGATTGTCAAATTTAAAATCCCTGTGTCTGTATATATGTATTCATCCTTATGCTCCAAAATGCATACTTCTATCCATCAAACTGTGATATTCCATTTTTATACAAGTTGTTTCTCTTTGTGATCTTCCTTTCAGTGGTTAAACTGATTTTTGAACGAACCCGCTTTGATACTAATTGTTGGATTATTGAGAGGGGAGGTGAATCAATGATAGAGCAAGTTAATTATTTTTAACCATATCATGCAAGTGTTATATCAGTGTAGCATTCTCATCCAATAATTGAAGATTAAATAAAAAATGAACAAATGAGCAATCATACACGTACACAGTACACAAGTGCTTTTACATGGAAACCCAAAGTGGGAGAAAACCACATAATGGTTTTTCTTATATGTCTTGAAGAATTAAATTCATTGGAAGCACCAACTTCCTTTGTTTTCTAGCTGGAACTGGAAGGAGGCTCCAACCCCCTAGTTTTTTAGGCTGCAACCTGAGGGAATCTCCAACTCCCCAATTCTCTGGCTACAACCAGAAGGAGGCTACAACCCCCTAAGTTCTCCAGCTACAACTGGAAGTTGGCTACAACCACCTTTCCTTGCCCCGTCCAACCGCCCTGAAATATAAATGTCAAATGTAGGCAACTTGTCACTGTCACTGAATCAACCACTGCCACTATCAACCTGTCACTATCAACCTATACCAATAACATGTAACAACCTGTACCAATAAACCCACACCAAACAACCT
Source organism: Picea glauca (assembly GCA_000966675.3). Classification (NCBI taxonomy): domain Eukaryota; kingdom Viridiplantae; phylum Streptophyta; class Pinopsida; order Pinales; family Pinaceae; genus Picea; species Picea glauca. The sequence goes on along the minus strand of JZKD02S1745835.1, from coordinate 255,358 downwards.
GTACCGATAACCTGAACCAACACGTACCATGCATCAACCATGCATCAACCTTGACTCATCAATATGTACCAACATCATCAACTATACACCTCATGTATGTGCCAACTCATCAACTATACACCTCATGTATGTGCCAACTCATCAACTACTTGTCTCAACCATGTACCAAACATATACCTCAACCATATACCAAAGACATACACCAATATAACCATAAAACGTTATCTAACAATTCAACACTCTATCCATAAACCAAATACCATAAACCCTTACATCAAACCATGTGCCACAACCTCACTGTTATGTAGCCTCAAACTAAACCAACAACTTCAACAACACACCACAACCAAAAGACCAATACCCATATGCCAAATACCAACAACAAAATACCAACTGTATCCCTCAACAAATCTGATATATGCAGTAATACTGAACATCCAATACCATCTCAAAAGATAAAACCTAACTCACAAAACATATCTCAAACAATATGTGAAACATCTCTCATAAATAAACCCCAACCATGTTGTTGCCATGATTTTTCTACCACATTTTTCTGTCGCGATTTTTTTGCCCCACTTTTTCTGCTGTGATTTTTCTATTGCACTTTTTCTACCGTGATTTTTCTGCCTCACTTTTTCTGCCGCGATTTTTCTGTCGCACTTTTTTTCCCGCACTTTTTCTACCAAAATTTTTTTGCCACGATTTTTCTTCCGCACTTTTCCTGCTGCACTTTTTCTGCTACAAATTTTCTCTATCACTAATACTTGCCCAAATAACCTTTCACAAAAATAGATATTCAATGATATTCAAGTGTGATTAAATGAGAGATATTTTCCTCTTATTTGTACTTTCATGTAGCATTACACTTTCCTTATTTTAGGGAGTTCTCCATTTACTTTATTATTTAAATAATTTCTTTTGCAAGCACTTGACTTTTGGGGGCTTCTATATGACTCATGAGGGTTCTTCAACTTCATATTGCCATAACTCTCTAACTGTAACAAGTTATGTGACATTCCACATACCATTGGAAATGGCATGAAAAGAACTATCCATCTAGGATAGTTTCACTGACAAATTCATTGACCTTCATCTCATTATTCCACAATTAAGCATGGGTTCTCTAACCATACTTCTAGGATAACTCAATCTGCAAAGCATCTTCCCATGAGAGATTTCACCATAAGGGGACCACTTTGGAGTTCATCCATTTGTACTTCTTGTCAACCATGACAAGACAATAATGAATCATATTTACATCAAACAAACTTGGGTCCATTACCAAAACCTTTGTGCTACTAGTCTTTCTTCAAGGGTTGACATCAATGACAACCAACCTTAATCAACACTTGGGTGGTTGGGGATGTTACATGTAGGCTTCCCAAGCCCTTGTGGATGAGGAAAGGCAAGGTCGCATGACCTCAAGTGTTGAAGTAAACTTGGGAGAAACTCAATTTTGAAAATAAATATTTGGGTAGACTATAGGTTTGTGACAGTTGGTATTAGAGCAGTCCCCAAGGTGTAGGACAGTTGGTGATGGAGTGTGTTGTTAAGGTTCTCTGTGATGTTAAAGTCATCGGTTCGAAACCTGTGGGGATAAAAAATCCATCCATGTTAAGGGTTGGTGTGGCTCAGGCCAGGTGTGATCCCCAGGTGATTTTGATGGCTTAGATGCCCCTGAGTCATGGTTTCTTAGCCACAGGTTAGTCCCACATGTCACGGACAAACTAACAAACAAACAAAAAAGGACAGTTGGTATTAGAGCATACTCTTCACCAATTTATGAAGGAAAGATGGGCTTATATTTAACTTGGGCACTCTTTACTACTTTCAATAGGAATCAATTGGTTATGCAAGAAATTTGAAGACAACAACATTTCTCTTCATCACTGTCTCTATTGTGACAACTAGTATCAGAGCATACTCTTCACCACATTCTAAAGGAAATATGGTATCAAAAGAGTTTAAGAACTCTTCATCATGTTTTAGATAAATTGAGGAAAATTAGTAGGATTTGGTACGAGATGCCAAGTAGCCACAAGATAGACTTTAAGGTTGGAACAAAAACTTATGTCCTTGGTGTAGTAGGAAACCAACAATGTTTATCCACACATAACTTAAAGACTTTAGGAACTCTTCACCATGACTTGAAAGGGAGTAGCGGGATTGAGTGGCAGGTTGAGTAGGTGGACAAGAGAAATCTTGAGGTAGAAAGGAATAATTGAGACTTTGATACTTGGGGTAGATTCTTTAGACATGCCCATGTTCAACATGGATGGCATAGAATAAGAGTCTTAGAAGACAAGGAAGAAACTAAAATTTCCTAGTCGAAAGGTACAAATGTTGTTTGTTTCCTTTATTATCAGAATCACTTTGTCATTGATTTTCCTTTGAAGAAGAAGTTGAAATACTTGGAAGAAGTACAAGTGAAATTGATTTTGAAGGTAAATTCGGTAGCCTTGGGAGGATCCAAAGTGCAATAGAATTCAAAGGCAACATTGGAGAGTCTTAGTCCCTTGACAACAATTTTATGCAAGTTTAGGCAAGTTTGTAGAATAAAGTCAAGAATAGTAGTTTGATAGGGTGAATACCATAGTGTATTAGGAAGAATATGGACATATTTTTTCGAAGTTTCCTTGGAAGTGACCTACCATCTTCCTTTCACTGATCAAATACACAGGTGGCTTGCTACCTAGGAGTAGTTAATGGAGCCTAAGGTGCATGTAAAGCTTCCAATTTTAGTAAAGAGTTAGATAGAGTAGGAGTCGTTTTTTCAGAAGGATGAAATTCATGATGGTATCAAGCCATCCTCTTCTCCACATCGATGTCAGATCAAGAATTCTATTTTCCGAGAAGTAGGACAATGGGTGAGGTGCTAGTGCATGAATTCCTTGAAAAACTTGTTGAGGTTTAGGAGTAAACAACTTGACAACTTTGAGGAATGGGTGGAGACCTTTCCTTTTTGAAACAATTACAATAGTGCTAAATAAGTGGACACTTGCATAGAGGAGTAGGGTAGTCCAGTTCTAAGTGGATGAATGGAGACAAAGAAGTAGGCAGCCAAGAAATGTGTGCATTCAACCTAGATGGTTCAGACATAAAAGAAGACCAAGTTGGAAAGGAATATGCTCACCCTCCATGTATAGGGACCAAAGATGAGGAAAATAACTCTTTGGGTGAGTTAAGGATAATTGTCAGGATGACCTAAAGATCATGAGATTGTTGGTTGAAGGTGATGAAAGTATTTGTGCAGACATGCATCTCTCAAGAAAAAGGTATGGAAGTCTTCGATTTAATCATTTGAATTAAGGTACTTTGTACATATTGTTGGAGTATTTGAGGGTAGTGGGTGCAATGGACATTTTCCACCCTCTTCTTGATTGTATAAATTAGCATGATATGCTACCTCGGAATTGATAGTAGAGCCTAAGTTCAATACACCAAGTTTAATAAAGAAGTTAGAATTGTTGGGTCGCAAGAGGTTATTGATGGAAAGGAATGGCCTTATTCTAATACCAACATCTTCAAAAATTTTCTAGATAGAGAAAAATAGTCGGGATTATCACCCTGTGTTTATCGCCCTTTTACAAAAAAAGAAATTAATCCTCAAGAAATATGTCCTTGTGATTAATGCTATCTTTTATAATTGTAGTATGTCAAAAAAGAAAATCATTTATAACAAAAAATATTTTTTAAATTTTAAGAACTTTAGAAATGGGAATCTGATGCAAGATTACATAGTAACTCAAATGAGACTTCAAAACCATCCAAAGATTTTATTTATTCAAATATGAAATACAACCAATAACATTATTTATACCCAAAAGGTAAGGACCATAATGAAACTTAGTAGTCAGAGGTGGTATATTACATCACACAAAGACAATTGGTGTCTTTAAGTGAAACCAAGACTAAATCAAAGCTAAAATGATAGGCCACAAATGCCACTGTCTTGACTTTGCAAAAAATTCCTAATCAGTACTAAAAACTAATCCATAAATCAAATAAGAATCCACAGACTATTAGAAACAGATGATCAACATTGTGAAGTATATCAACAAATCAATACTTCTTGTCCTTCTTATTGCCACCTTTAATAGGATCCTTCTATCAACAAGAAGTTATTAACACTTATGTATCTCAGAGATGAATGAAATAATAAAGTAATCTCACTTAATAAGCAAGAGTAGACCTTATCAGAGTTGTTCTCTCTATCACTCTCCCTTTGCATGTCCCTTGAAATATTCTTTTATTTCTCTCCAAAGGTAGTTTGAGTAGCTCAACTACCTTTTAGTTAAGTTATTAACTAATCAAAGTTAAGTATGAACAACTTTTATTTAAATATTAATAAATATTGACATTTGATAATGAATTTATTTAAAATTTTCAACATATTCCCTTGTTCCTCCTTAAAAATAGTAAAAATTAATGTCATCCAACATTCATTTAGTCATCAGCTTAGCACATATCCCAGTCAGCTCATAAAAATACATGTAAACATCCTTGTGACTCCCAAATATTCAAATATATTTATTAACTTAAATATATTAGATTGTTGTTCAAGTCAAGAGTTGTCATAACATTTCAAAATATACCATCAAGCTGCCAAAAAAATATTGTTGTAGAAATATTAAAAAATAGTGAGTGATCAATCTGTCTAAATAAGCCACTATCTCAAAATAAATTAGATCTATCCCAACAAAGAAACCATGAAATAACACTTATTAAAATTAGAAGTAATATTTCTTATGAGAGGATTTTTTCCTCTATTCACTTCCCTGTGACTTTGTTGGCTTTATGACTTCCAAACTCATTAACAAGTTTTACCTCTTGCTACTAACTCTTCCAGATGCATGTCCTCAAAGGAAATGTGTCTTCCTTCATGTTTTGGATGTTTGGAATGGGAAGTAATTGAGTGTGAAGAGGTTACTGACTGGTCAAAATCAACAGAGTGGGTAGTCTGTTTTCCCTTTCTAGAATTGGGCTATTGAATATGAGATTTAAGCTTCTTTAATGGTTGAGTAGAAAAGGAATGAGAATCTTTTGATGCAATATGCAGGGTATACCACTTGGGAGGAGGTGGAGGCAATAGAAATGAAGTTGTGGGCCATCCTTGGACTTCATGTTGAGGAGGATTAACAATATCGTTCCAACCATAATTGGTTGGGATCTCGGGAGGTAAATAAACATGTGTTTGTATAGGAATACTGGAAATGCTATGATGAGGTTGGAGGGGTGGCCTTTCAGGTGGAGTATGGGGTTGGAAGGATCCTTGTCACGCTAGGTTTAAGAGACTAGTTTGTAGGAGTTGATTGAATTCATCATAATCAACATCAAAGTGGATTGAGAAGTGAAGTCTTTTATTACCCCAAAAATCATTAGGCCTTCTTCATATTCCCTTGTTTCCTTTTCCATGTCTTCCTCTATTAAAGAAACTCATCTATAAGTACAAGGAAAAGTTAGAGCATGCATACAATAGCTAATAAGTATCAAATAAAATTTGCATAACATAACTTAGAAATAGCTCTGTTTGAGAGCAAACAATCATGAAAGCAACCAAGGACATATAGGGAAGTTCAATCCAAAACACCAACTTTTCTTTTAAATCACTTCTTCATTCCCCACATGTAATTATTATTTAAGAAAATGAGAAATCAATGTACTTAAGGAATATGATAGGATATGTAATGTGTGAAAAGTGAAATAATGGTAAGGAAAGATGATGGAACATGTTCTAAAAATAATTATTGAAAATATGAAAAGTCTAATTATATGTCAACAATCTCTTCATTCATGCCTTGTCAAGCCTATAATCACCAATGCTAATCCTTTACTCCCAAGTAATTAAGCATACATCAGGGGGAAAGTTTTGAATCAAAATGGAAATGGAATTTGGGTGCTAAGAACAACTTATGAAAAATGAAAATATGGACGAATTGACCCTAAGAAAATTAACAACTGAGTTTATATAATATAACCAGCTTGTAACACAATTCTCTGAAATATGACCATGATCATATACACATATTGATCACAATACACCCTTTCTTTCAATATGGATATCAATTTGTTAGAGTAAATATCAAATATCATACCACAGGAGGAGAGATAATGACCAATTGAAATAATATGTGGAAATGGGAATAAGGAACAATTTATGAAGAGTGGTAGTATGAGGGAATTGATCTAGTGCATATAAAACAAAACATGCAGTCCTCAAAACCAAACCCATTCCTATTTCAATACTCAAAACATGTGTAACCATATATAACACTTGCAAATATATGCCATCTTTTATTGAACCTTTATTTCAACAGTAATGTCTAAGTCGAGACCAAATTTGTGAAAAAGGTAAAATGCAAGCGGCCAAGATAAGATCTTTTCTTAAACAAAAATGTGTTTGTCCTTAAAACTCATCATATGAGCAACCAACGAATCCATATAACTTATATCATCATCCAAAAACAATTTACTCAAAATTGGTTTGGACACTTTTATCACAAGTAATGTGTCTCTTTTAACTTCAAGAAGAGTATTCAAAATAATTCTTAAAACCAACATATCATCATCAAACAATCATTATATTGTATTTTATTCCTTAAAAAAATGGGTTTGAAACTGAAATATTTATTTCTCAAGACTGATATGGCAATCTAAACCATTTTCGAATCAATTGTTTTTTTAAGGAGAACAAACATTCTCAAGAATTCAACATGCTAGTCACTTCAAAAATAACTATCCACATCCATTAAATGAAGCCAGACGAAGCATGTTTTCTTTCCAATCCAACCATGACTAGAAATCAAAATAGGGTTACGCTCTTTTTATATAACTGAAATCTTAGAATTGTGTTAAAAGAGAACTAGGGTTATTATTTGGAGATATACAAAACCCATTTATCAAATCTGAAACATATTCTTCAATATGAAGAGATGTGAAACCTTAACGTTTAGCATCGAAAATTATCTAAACCCTGTAGTTATTTTCATCCATCGAATAGAGGCTTAAAATGTTTTTTTTTAAACACACAGTTTGAGACTAGACTGAATACACACAGTTTTGAAAATGAATTATTTTTAGCCTGAAACAACATTTCCAGGAAAGGAAAATGTAAGGTAGTAACTCAGACAAAGGTTCAAGAAACCCACAACCCTGGTTCCAAACAGAGAGTACCTCCTTATGATACATTCTTCTTTCAAAACAAAGAACAACATGCATAACTACAACAACATGAATCATTATTGGGGAGTGGAAACTTATCAAGGAAGGATAAAGGACAATGATACAACCTTTAGAAGGATACTCAAAGTGTGTCAATATTAGACAAAGGTTTATGACTCGCCATTTAAAATGAAAACATGTGGGGGAAGAAAAACCTCGAAGACTAACTTTAAAGCCCAATCTGATGCATATCTGAATTTCACATATCTTTTTCTTTTGGATAGAAACAAACCAGTGAATTTAACAGTAGGGGCCATGCGAGCATATCATTTTTAGAAAGGAAAAAAAACACAGAATGAGTCCAAGAGAAAAGGAGCACACTCATTCACGGTCATATAGATCATTTCCTAAATTAATAACGCAAACAATGACATGCATATGATGGGTATAGGATGAAGTCACATACCTTCCTTTAACACTTTTTTTTCCTTTGAGAAAGACGAGTTACAGTGGCAGAGCAGTGATAGTCTATGGTCGAACAAATCTATTTCTCCATATCTCAATTCCAAACCATCAAAATGAAAAATGCCAGAATGTTCGAGGGTGGTAACCTCAATGAGAAGCATGCATCCCATGCATTCAATGCATGGGACCTCAAGTTCCCCAAAACATTAATTTTCCTTCTATATCATTTTTCCACTAGCAACAACCTTGAATGGTAACTCAATTTACCATGCCACATATGCAATATATCGCATGCCTTATATACATGTCATCAACAACTTAATGCCAATTGGAACAATGGTCAAGACTTACCATCCAAATAATCTTCAAATTAAACCACATTCATTGCCAATCAACAATGCAATAGGAATATATATGTCAAAATAAATGTCAAAGGAAAGGTTTGAAATGATAGCAGCATGCCATATGAAAACAATGCGGATGCATATAATATACCACAAATACTATGTTTAAAATAATTTCCAATCTTTTAACTTCATCATGCCACCTTTTCACTATATCAAAGACACTATCTATCAGAGTCTGATGTCATAGTATAACATGTAAGGTTGTCTTACTTAGAGAACTATTTCATGTTGGACAATCGTGATATAATCATACCATTTTTAAATGTAGAAACCACCTTATCACTTGTAACAAAAAATCATATATGTCGTGAGAACCTTGTAATATGCCTCCAACTTTTGATGATGTAACAAAAACAAAACCATTAACATGCATGCATGTATCATAGGATTACCATCTACCTATCGCTAATAAACATAGTAGACAACTATGCTTTCTCAACTACAAAAACTTGGAGAACCCCCAATGGATAATCACTGATGGAACAAGATGCCTCAAATTTCATCATTAACTCTTTATAACAAGGGGATTGTCAAATTTTCTTTCTCTTA
>JZKD02S1745835.1:202362-237287 GCA_000966675.3 Picea glauca | reverse complement strand
AGCCTTCTTTGATGCAAGCCCAAGCCGGTAGTGATGAAGGCTGGTACTGCTGGCAGGACAAAGCTGGCTGAGAAGAAGAACATGGGTCCTCCAGGACCATGCTCAGGTCGCTCCTACTCTCGGTACTCCATGTATAGGACCATGTGGGCCTCGAGACATGATCTCCTAGTTATCCCTAGATATCGGGGATAAAAAAGGGTAGGACCAAGTCATTTGTTATTGCATGGGGCTTTTATTTCGAATCTTTTTGCCCTCTTTTCTTTTTCTTTTTCTTTTCTTTTTTCTTTTTTTTTTTCTTTTTCTTTTCACAAATTATTTGAAGAATGCAATATCATTTGTCAACCAAATCACCAGATACAGATAACATCCAAGTCATCAAATGATTCCCATAATTTATGGGGTGATAACACACGTAAAGATAAAGAAGGACACTGGAAAATGGTGTGATTTCCACAAAATCCCCTGGCACAACACTGATGAATGTCGCTCAAAACATTCATTAGTGGTCGACATCAAAGACAAGGAGCCAAACCCTGATTCAGAATCTGATTCTGAAAATACTGGTAAAGGATAGATCATTGACGCAGACCCCACTACTATTGTCGCGACCGCAGCAATTCAATCAAAATAACCAATAGATCCTGAAGAGGGGGAGTGCCTTTTTCATTCACAGATGTGGGTGAAGGGTACCCCGCTACATTTTATTGTTGATAGCGGAAGCCAGAAAAACCTCATCTCAGAAGAGGTCATCAAACAGTTGGGATTGTTGACAACACCACACCCACAACCATACAACATTTGGTGGCTTTGGCAAGGATGAGATCCCATGTCAGCCAACAGTGTCAATTGTCATACATCATCCAACCCTTCAAGGATGAGGTATTATGTGATGTTTCCCCACTGGATTTCTGTGATGTTCTCTTGGGCCAACCATATATGTGGAGACGCCATATTGTTTATGAGTCTTGACCCCGTAGTGTCATTACTACTTTGGGGGGTCATCTCTACAGAAAACTAGAGGTAGTTCCAACTATTGTTCCACCTAAAAAGTGTCACAAGGTAGTATCTCATACTACAAAATTCAACTTCTTCGTAATCTGTTCAAAAGGGGAACAAAAGGACATTGCAACCACTGCAACCTCGCCCCTTGCAACTTCTATTCAAAAGAAGCAGGTCGAAAAGGTTGTAGAAAAGCACAGAGATTCCTTTTGCACACCTTCCTCTCGTGTAGCTCGACTTGTTGAACAGCCTCAGCTTCAACAGGTTCATGATAGACTTCCACAAACTAAGCAACGCGACGTCTCCAGCAATACAAGCAACTCACCAAGATGCAGATCCAGCAAATGATTTTCCCTCTCCCTCGGAAACTCAATGCAATGGATACCATTGCTTCCTAAGGAGGGAGGATTGATCCAGGTGGATATCGGTGGTCACCCACCTTTTCTGATTGGCTCAAAACAATTTTCTGGCAATTTTGGCAATTTACTATTTTTAGCAAGTTTTAACTTCTCGGGCCATTTTGATGGCCTAAATGAAGGTTTTTCGAGATTGAGGTTCTCAATGATATCTAAAGCCATGATTGAGCCCCCAAAATGAATCTCCTCGACGATACATTTCCAACGATCTATCATACACCTAAAACGGAGAGCGTATGCAAAAGTTACGACCCCAGGAAGTTGATGTACTAACTACCCAAATGGGGCCAACGTGACTTTTGACGCTTCATCTCCTAGGGTTAGGTTTTTGGATGTCTATGGTTTTTGGCATTCATGTTTATTGTAAAAAGGCATTCGAATCCTCGTTGTAATCATTTTCTTGTGAATGCGAGTAGCTATCACATCTCTTCTTAGAGATAAGTTGTCACCATTCTAGCAAGTTTGTCACTTTGTATTTTTATGATCTATGTACATTTCTTTCATTAATAGAAATTGTGTATTACTGTATATCTATGTTTATGGTTGCATCTCTGACACATTTTTGTTATATTATTGAATATCTATGATTTCTCTATGCATTTCTTTATTATATCTCCGATCTCATTTCGTGCCGAAAATAATCTGGATCAGTGGTATCAGAGCAGGCTGCTCTTAATAGTTTTTTCAGTGCATGTCCCCGATGAGGTCCAAGTATAGCATGTTGGGTCTCGAGCTTGTCTCTCTTGAAGACTATCGCTCTCGCACACCCAAGAAACCCTCAATGGCAGAAGAAAAGAAAAACGATGGAGCAGACAATCCTATCAATCTGTTGGTTGAGCAAGCTCTCACGCGACAAAGGGACGAAATGATGGAGAATTTTACCCACATATTTAAATGTTTGTCGATAGAATCAGGCGCATATTCATCAAGAAACCACTTTGGAGGCACCTCGCCTTTCAAGGTACAAGTTAATTTTGATATTCCTGTATTTGAAGGACAGATAGATGCAGAAGCCCTAGAAAAATGGTTAACTTTTCTAGAAGGTTATTTCTCTATTCAAAAAATTTCCGACAAAGAAAAGATCACCTTCACACTCCTTAAAGCTCTCCCTCATGTCAAACATTGGTGGGAAACTAACTGGGAGAAAATTTCCACAGAGGATTATAGAATATATCAGGCCAATCCCACTTGGTATTTTTGTGTGGATGCGGTAAAGGAACAGTATTACCTTGTTGGCAACTATGAGGACCAGTACATGAGATGGACCACACTGTGGTAAGAGAGGGGCCAAGTAGTTTCATAGTTCACCAATACCTTCCATGCCTTGTGCACCAAGTTGGGTACCAAAGACTCCGAGCGACATTTAGTTCTGAAATACCGTGGGGCTCTACATAGATACATTCAGACTGAAATGGATTTTCTGTACATCTCATCACTTGGTTTTGCTTATCGATATGCTCTTAAAATTGAGTAGAAATTTAAGCACCAGAACAAATGGGAATTCGGGTCTGCAAATCTACAACAACCAAAGTATGACAAAGACGACCATAACAAATAGTCACCCAAAAACCAGTCCAAGACATAGGAAAAGAAGGGTCACGGGAAGACAAAGAAGGACACCGAAAAATGGTGTGATTTCCACAAAAGCCTCTAGAACAACACCGATGAATGTCGCTCAAAACAGTCATTGGTGGTCGAGATCAAAGACAAGGAGCTGAACCCCGATTCAGAATCTGATTCTAAAAATACTGGTAAAGGATAGGTCATTGACGCAGACCCCACTGCTATTGTCACGACCGCAACAATTCAACTAGAAGAACCAACAGATCCTGAAGAGGGGGAGCACCATTTTCATTCACAGATGTGGGTGAAGGGGACCTCGCTGCATTTTATTGTTGATAGCGAAAGCCAGAAAAACCTCATCTCAGCAGAGGTCGTCAAACAGTTAGGATTGTCGACAACACCACACCCGCAACCATACAACATTGGGTGGCTTCAGCAAGGACGAGATCTCCGTGTCAGCCAACATTGTTGATTTTCATATGGCATCCAACCCTTCAAGGATGAGGTATTATGTGATGTTGCCCCACTGGATGTCTTTGATGTTCTCTTGGGCCAACCATATATGTGGAGATGCCATGTTGTTTATGAGTCTTGACCCCGTAGTTTCATTGTTACTTTGGGGGGTCATCTCTACAGAATACCAGAGGGATTTACAACTATTGTTCTACCTAAAAAGTTTCGCAAGGTAGTATCTCATACTCCAAAATTTAGTTTCTTCACAATCTGTTCAAAAGGGGAACAAAAGGACACTACAACCATTGCAACCTCGCCCCTTACACCTTCTATCCAACAGAAGTAGGTCGACAAGGTTGCAGGAAAGCGCAAAGATTCCTTCTGCACACCTTCCTCTCATGTAGCTCGACCTGTTGAACATCCTCCACTTCAACAGGTTCATGATAGACTTCCACAAACTAAGCAACGCGACGTCTTCAGCAATACAAGAAACTCACCAAGATGTAGATCCGACAAATGATTTTCCCTCTCCCCTGGGAACTCAACGCAATGGAGACCATTGCTTCCTAATGAGGGAGGATTGATCTAGGTGGATATCGTTTGCCACCCACCTTTTTTGACTAGCTCAAAATAGTTTTCTGACAATTTTGTCAATTTACTATTTTTAGTAGGTTTTAACTTTTGGGGCCATTTTGAGGGACTAAATAAATGTTTTTCAATATCAAGGTTCTCAAAGATAGACATATCCATAATTTATCCCCAAAAATGAATCTCCTCGATGATACCTTTCCAATGAGCTATCATACACCTAAAATGGAGAACGTATGCAAAAGTTACGACCCCGGGAAGTTGATGTACTAACTTACCCAAACGGGGCCCACATGACTTTTGACGCTTCATCTCCTAGGGTTATGTTTTTGGATGTCTATGGTTTTTTGTATTCCTGTTTATTGTAAAAAGGCCTTCGGAGCCTCATTGTAATCATCTTCCTGCGAATGCGAGTATCCGTCACATCTCTTCTCAGAGATAAGTTGCCACCATTCTAGCGAGTCTTTCACTCTGTATTTTTACAGTCGTTGTACATTTCTTTCATTAATAGAAATAGTGTATTTCTATATATCTATGTTTATGGTTTCATCTTTGACACATTTATGTTATATTATTGAATATCTGTGATATCTCTGTTCATTTCTTTATTATATCTCTAATCTCATTGTGTGCCGAAAATAATACGAATCAGTGGTATCAGAGCAGGCTTCTCTTAATCGTTATTTCAGTGCATTCCCCGACGAGGTCCGAGTATAGTAAGTTGGGTCTCGAGCTTGTCTCTCTTGAAGACAATCGCTCTTGCACACCCAAGAAACCCTCAATGGCAGAAGAAAATAAAAACGACGGAGCGGACGATCCTATCAATCTGTTGCTTGAGCAAGCTCTCACACGACAAAGGGACGAAATGATGGAGAATTTTTCCCACGTCCTTAAACGCTTGTCGATAGCATCAGGTGCATCTTCATCAAGTAGCCACATTAGAGGCACTTCAACTTTCAAGGTACAAGTTAATTTTGATATTCCTATATTTCAAGGACAGATAGATGCAAAAGCCCTAGAAAAATGGTTAACTTTGCTAGAAGGTTATTTCTCTGTTCACAATTTTTCCGACAAAGAAAAGATCACCTTCACACTCCTTAAATCTCTCCCTTGTGACAAAAATTGGTGGGAAACTTACTGGGAGAAAAGTTCCACAGAGGATTCTCGAATATATGGGGCCGATCCCAGATTTTTTTGTGGATGCGGTAAAAGAACAATATTACCATGTTCTCAACTATGAGGACCAGTACATGAGATGGACCACATTGCGGCAAGAGAGGGGCCAAGAAGTTCTATAGTTCACCAATACCTTCCATACCTTGCACACCAGGTTGGGTATCAAAGACTCTGAGTGACATTTGGTTCTAAAATACCATGGGGCTCTACACAGATACATCCAGACTGAAATGGATTTTCTGGAAATCTCATCACTCAGTACTGCTTATCGATATGCTCTTAAAATTGAGTAGAAATTTAAGCACCAGAACAAACAGGAATTCAGGTCTGCAAATCCACAACAACCAAAATATGAAAAATATGGCCCTAATAAATAGTCTCCCGAAAACCAGTCCAAGACACAGGAAAAGAAGGGTCACGGGAAGACAAACAAGGACACCGGAAAATGGTGTTATTTCCACAAAATCCCCTGGCACAACACCGATGAATATCGCTCAAAACAGTCATTGGTGGTCGACATCAAAGACAAGGAGTTGAACCCTAATTCAGAATCTGATTCTGAAAATACTGGTAAAGGACATAACATTGATGTAGACCCCACTGTTATTGTCGCGACCACAACAATTCAACCAGAAGAACCAACATATCCTGAAGAGGGGGAGCGCCTTTTTCATTCACAGATGTGGGTGAAGGGGACCCCACTGCATTTTATTGTTGATAGCGGAAGCCAGAAAAACCTCATCTCAGCAGAGGTCATCAAACAGATGGGATTGTCGACAACATCACACCCACAACCATACAACATCAGGTGGCTTTGACAAGGATGAGATCTCCGTGTTAGCTAACAGTGTCGATTGTCATACGACATCCAACCCTTCAAGGATGAGGTATTATGTGATGTTGCCCCACTGAATGTCTGTGATGTTCTCTTAGGCCAACCATATATGTGGAGACGCCATGTTGTTTATGAGTCTCGACCTCGTAGTGTCATTTTTACTTTGGGGGGTCATCTCTACAGAATACCAAAGGTATTTCCAACTATTGTTTCACCTAAAAAGTTTTTCAAGGTAGTATCTCATACTGTAAAATTCAACTTATTCACAATCTGTTCAAAAGGGGAACAAAAGGATAGTGAAACCATTGCATCCTCGCCCCTTGCACCTTCTATCCAACAAAATCAGGTCGACAAGGTTGCAACAAAGCACAAAGATTCCTTCTTTTCACCTTCCTCTCATGTAGCTTGACTTGTTGAACAGCCTCAACTTCAACATGTTCATGACAGACTTCCACAAACTAAGCAACGTGACGTCTCCAACAATACAAGCAGCTCACCAAGATGCAAATCCAGCAAATGCTTTTACCTCTCCCTCGGGAACTCAACGCAATGGAGACCATTTCTTTATAAGGAGGGAGGATTGATCTAGGTGGATATCAGTGTCCACCCACCTTTTTCGACTGGATCAAAACAACTTTCTGGCAATTTTGGCAATTTACTATTTTTAGCAGGTTTTAACTTTCAGGGCCATTTTGAGGGACTAAATGAAGGCTTTTCGAGATCAAGGTTCTCAATGATAGCCAAAAGCATGATTGAGCCCCCAAAATGAATCTCCTCGACGATACCTTTCCAACAAGCTATCATACGTCTAAAATGGAGAGCGTATGCAAATGTTTTGACCCCGGGAAGTTGATGTACTAACTTACCCAAACAGGGCCAACATGACTTTTGACGTTTCATCTCATAGGGTTAGGTTTTTGGATGTCTAGGGTTTTTGGCATTCCTGTTTATTGTCAAAAGGCCTTGGGAGCCTCATTGTAATCATCTTCTTGCGAATGAGAGTATCCATCACGTCTCTTCTCAGAGATAAGCTACCACCGTTCTAGCGATTCTTTCACTCTGTATTTTTACAATCTCTGTACATTTCTTTCATTAATGGAAATCATGTATTATTGTATATATGTGTTTATGGTTGCATCTCTGACACATTTCTGTTAAATTATTGAATATCTGTGATATCTCTGTGCATTTCTTTATTATATCTCCAATCTCATTTCGTGTCGAAAATAATCTGGACCAGTGGTATCAGAGCAATCTGCTCTTAATAATTTTTTCAGTGCATATCCCTGACGAGGTCCGAGTATATCAAGTTGGGTCTCAATATTGTCTCTCTTGAAGACAATCACTCTCACACACCTAAGAAAACCTCAATGGCAGAAGAAAAGAAAAACGATGGAGCAGACGATCCTATCAATCTGTTGCTTGAGAAAGCTCTCATGCAACAAAGGAATGAAATGATGGAGAATTTTTCCCACATCCTTAAACGCATGCCGATAGCATCAGGTGAATCTTCATTAAGCTGCCACTTTGGAGGCAGGTCGCCTTTCAAGGTACAAGTTAATTTTGATAGTCCTGTATTTGAAGGATAGATAGATGCAGAAGCCCTAGAAAATGGTTAACTTTTCTAGAAGGTTATTTCTCTGTTCACAATTTTTCCAACAAAGAAAAGATCACCTTCACACTCTTTAAAACTCTCCCTCATGTCAAACATTGGTGGGAAAATTATTGGGAGCAAATTTCCACAGAGGATTCTCGAATATATGGGGCCGATCCCACTTGGGATTTTTTTTTGGATGCGGTAAAGGAATAGTATTACCCTGTTGGCAACTATGAGGACCAGTACATGAGATGGACCACACTGCGGCAAGAGAGGGGCCAAGCAGTTTCGGAGTTCACCAATACCTTCCATACCTTGTGCACCAAGCTAGGTATCAAAGACTCTGAGTGAAATTTGGTTCTGAAATACCATGGGGCTCTACACAGATACATCCAGACTGAAATGGATTTTTTGGACATCTCATCACTCGGTGCTGCTTATCGATATGCTCTTAAAATTGATCAGAAATTTTAGCACCAGAACAAATGGGAATTTGAGTCTACAAATCCGGAATAACCAAAGTATGACAAAGACGGCCATAAAAAATAGTCTCCCGAAAACCATTCCAAGACACGGGAAAAGAAGGGTCATGGGAAGACAAAGAAGGACACCAGAAAATGGTGTGATTTCCACAAAATCACTTGGAACAACACCGATGAATGTCGCTCAAAATAGTCATTGGTGGACGATATCAAAGACAAGGAGCCGAACCCTGGTTCAGAATCTGATTCTGAAAATACTTGTAAAGGACAGATCATTGATGCAAACCCCACTGCTATTGTCACGACTGCAGCAATTCAACCAGAAGAACCAACAGATCCTGAAGAGGGGGAGTACCTTTTTCATTCACAGATGTGGGTGAAGGGGACCCCGCTGCATTTTATTGTTGATAGCGGAAGCCAGAAAAACCTCATCTCAGTAGAGGTCGTCAAACAGTTGGGATTGTCGAAAACACCACACCCGTAGCCATACAACATCGGGTGGTTTCGGCAAGGACGAGATCTTTGTGTCAACCAACAGTGTCAATTGTCATACGACATCCAACCCTTCAAGGATGAGGTATTATGTGATGTTTACCCACTGGATGTCTGTGATGTTCTCTTGGGCCATTCATATATGTGGAGACGCCATGTTGTTTATGAGTCTCGACCCCGTAGTGTCATTGTTACTTTGGGGGGTCATCTCTACAGAATACCAAAGGTAGTTCCAACTATTGTTCCTCCTAAAAAGTGTCACAAGGTAGTATCTCATACTACAAAATTCAGCTTCTTCACAATCTGTTCAAAAGGGGAACAAAAGGACACTGCAACCACTGCAGCTTCGCCCCTTGCACCTTCTATCCAACAAAAGCAGGTCGACAAGGTTGTAGCAAAGTGAAAAGATTCCTTCTGCACACATTCCTCTCATGTATATTGACTTGTTGAACAGTCTCAGCTTCAATAGGTTCATGATAGACTTCCACAAACTAAGCAACGCGACGTCTCCAACAATACAAGCAGCTCACCAAGATGCAGATCCAGTAAATGCTTTTCCCTTTCCCCCGGGAACTCAATGCAATGGAGACCATTGCTTCCTAAGGAGGGAGGATTGATCCAAGTGGATATCGGTGGCCACCCACCTTTTTTGACTGGATCAAAATAGTTTTCTGGCAATTTTGGCAATTTACTATTTTTAGCAGGTTTTAACTTTTGGGGCCATTTTGAGGGCCTAAATGAAGGTTTTTCCAGATCGAGGTTCTCAATGATAGTGAAAATCATGACTGAGCCCCCAAAATGAATCTCCTCAACGATACCTTTCCAACGAATTATCATACACCTAAAACGGAGAGTGTATGCAAAAGTTTCGACCCCGGGAAGTTGATGTACTAACTTACCCAAACGGGGCCCACATGACTTTTGATGCTTCATCTCCTAGGGTTAGGTTTTTGGATGTCTAGGGTTTTTGGCATTCCTGTTTATTGTAAAAAGGCATTGGGAGCCTCATTGTAATCATCTTCTTGCAAATGCGAGTAGCCGTCACATTTCTTCTCAGAGATAAGCTGCCACCATTCTAGCAATTCTTTCACTCTGTATTTCTACAGTCTCTGTACATTTCTTTCAATAATGGAAATCATGTATTACTGTATATCTTTGTTTATGATTGCATCTCTGATACATTTATGTTAAATTATTGAATATCTATGATATCTCTGTGCATTTCTTTATTATATCTCTGATCTCATTTCGTGTCGAAAATAATCTGGATCAGTGGTATCAGAGAAATCTGCTCTTAATCATTTTTTCAGTGCATGTCCCCGACGAGGTCCGAGTATATGAATTTGGGTCTCGATCTTGTCTCTCTTGAAGACAATTGCTCTCGCACACCCAAGAAACCCTCAATGGCAAAAGAAAAGAAGAATGACGCAGCATATGATCCTATCAATCTGTTGCTTGTGCAAGCTCTCACGTGACAAAGGGATGAAATGATGGAGAATTTTTTCCACATCCTTAAATGCCTGCCGATAGCATCAGGCACATCTTCATCAAGCAACCATTTTGGAGGCACCTCACCTTTCAAGGTACAAGTTAATTTTGATATTCTTGTATTTGAAGAACAAATAGATGCAGAAGCCCTAGAAAAATGGTTAACTTTGCTAGAAGGTTATTTCGTTGTTAACGATTTTTCCGACAAAGAAAAGATCACCTTTGCACTCCTTAAAGCTATCCCTCATGTCAAACATTCATGGGAAACTTACTGGGATAAAATTTCCACAGAGGATTCTGGAATATATGGGGTCGGTCCCACTTGGGATTTTTTTGTGGATGCAGTAAAGAAACATTATTACCCTGTTGGCAACTATGAGGACCAGTACATGAGATGGACCACACTACGAAAAGAGAGGGCCAAGCAGTTACGGAGTTCACAAATACCTTCCATACCTTGCGCACCAAGTTGGGTATCAAAGACTCTGAGCGACATTTGGTTATGAAATACCATGGGGCTCTACACAGATACATCCAGACTGAAATGGATTTTATGGACATCTCATCACTCGGTGCTGCTTATCGATATGCTCTTAAAATTGAGTAGAAGTTTAAGCACCAGAACAAACAAGAATTTGGGTCTGCAAATCCGCAACAACCAAAGTATGACAAAGACGACCCTAACAAACAGTCTCCCAAAAACCAGTCCAAGACATAGGAAAAGAAGGTTCATGGGAAGACAAAGAAGGACACCAGAAAATGGTGTGATTTCCACAAAATCCCCTGGCACAACACCGATGAATGTCGCTCAAAATATTCATTGGTGGCCGAGATCAAAGACAAGGAGCCGAACGTTGATTCGGAATCTGATTCTAAAAATACTGGTAAAGAACAGATCATTGACGCAGACCCCATTGTTATTGTCGCGACCGCAAAAATTCAACCAGAAGAACCAACAGATCCTGAAGAGGGGGAGGTCCTTTTTCATTCACAGATGTGGGTGAAGGGGACCTCGTTGCATTTTATTGTTGATAGGGAAATCCAGAAAAATCTCATCTCAGCAGAGGTCGTCAAACAGTTGGGATTGTCGGCAACACCACACCCACAACCATACAACATCAGGTGGCTTCGGCAAGGATGAGATCTCCGTGTCATCCAACAGTGTCGATTGTCATACGACATCCAACACTTCAAGGATGAGGTATTATATGATTTTGCCCCACTAGATGTCTGTGATGTTCTCTTGGGCCAACCATATATGTGGAGACGCCATGTTGTTTATGAGTCTCGAGCTCGAAGTCTCATTGTTACTTTGGGGGGTCATCTCTATAGAATACCAGAGGTAGTTCCAACTATTGTTCCACCTAAAAAGTGTCTCAAGGTCTCATACTGCAAAATTCAGCTTCTTCACAATCTGTTCAAAAGGGGAACAAAAGGACACTGCAACCACTGCAACCTCGCCCCTTGCACCTTCTATCCAACAAAAGCAGGTCGACAAGGTTGTAGCAAAGTGCAAAGATTCCTTCTGCACACCTTCCTCTCATGTATCTCTACTTGTTGAATAGCCTCAGCTTCAACAGGTTCATGATAGACTTCCACAAACTAAGCAACGCGACGTCTCCAGCAATACAAGCAACTCACCAAGATGCAGATCCAGCAAATGCTTTTCCCTCTCCCCCGGGAACTCAACGCAATGGATACCAATGCTTCCTAAGGAGGGAGGATTGATCCAGGTGGATATCGGTGGCCACCCACCTTTTCCAACTAACTCAAAACAGTTTTCTGGCAATTTTGGCAATTTACTATTTTTAGCAGGTTTTAACTTCTGGGGCCATTTTGATGGCCTAAATGAAGGTTTTTCGAGATCGAGGTTCTCAATTATAGTTGAAGGAATTATTGAGCCCCCAAAATGAATCTCCTCGATGATACCTATCCAACGAGCTATCATACGCCTAAAACAGAGGGCGTATGCAAAAGTTATGAACCCAGGAAGTTGATGTACTAACTTACCCAAACGGGGCCCACGTGACTTTTGATGTTTCATCTCCTAGTGTTAGGTTTTTGGATGTCTAGGGTTTTTGGCATTCCTGTTTATTGTAAAAATGCCTTTAGAGCCTCATTGTAATTATCTTCTTGTGAATTCGATTAGTCGTCACATCTCTTGTCAGAGATAAGCTGCCACCATTCCAGCGAGTCTTTCACTCTGTATTTTTATAGTCTCTGTACATTTATTTCATTAATAGTAATCATGTATTACTGTATATCTGTGTTTATGGTTGCATCTCTGATACATTTATGTTATATTATTGAATATCTGTGATATCTCTGTGCATTTATTTATTATATCTCCTATCTCATTTCGTGCCAAAAATAATCTGGATCACACAAATCCCAAACTAAGGATGTATGTGTCAAACTTCTGGTACCACATCCTTGGCAATTGTTTTAGACCATAAAGGGATATTTTTAGTTTTCACACCAACTCTTGCTTTCCCTTTACTAAAGATCCTTCAGGATGTTTCATGAAAATTTATTCTTCCAATTCCCCATGTAGGAATGTTTTCTTCACATCCGTATGTTCTATTTTCAGATTGAATGTTGTAGCCAGAGACATTAGTACTATAATGGAATTTATTTTTGCAAAAGGGGAGAAAAATCACCGAAGTCGACTCCCTCGACTTGCGAATAATTGTTTTCTACCAATCGAGTTTTAAAATTCTCGACTTGTCCTGTGGCATTCATATTCTTCTTGAATGCCCACTTGCTACCAATGGGCTTTCTTCCACTAGGTAACTTGAATAAATCCCATGTCTCATTCTTTTTCAAGGATTCCATCTCTTCGACCATGGCATCCTTCCAGAGTTTACCTGTTGTCGAGTTTAATGCCTCACCGACCAACTTGGGCTCATCGTGGATGGAAGTTAATAGGATTGTGAAATGAAAGTCAAGCGAACAATACCTTTCTATTGGTTTTCTTACTCTTTTTGACCTCCTTATCACTGGAATTTTTTGTTCCACCTCTTCCTCAAATTTAGTCAACTCATCTGAATCTCTTCATTCCTCATTTCAAACTGCATCGTCTCAGAATTTTTCTCAGTCTAAACAACTTCTTTAGGTTTGGACTTACCTATGACTTCTATGAAGACCACATCTCAACCATACATTGTTCTCCTTGATGAAGGATCCCAAATCTTATATGTTTTCATTCCTTGTTTATATCCAATGAAAATACATTTGACTGCCTTCTTGTCTAACTTGCTCCTCTTTTCCTTGGGAACATGCAAAAATGCATCACAACCAAATACTTTGAGATGTGAAACCGAAGGATTCTTACCCAACCATACCTCATGTGGATTCATGTCAAATAACACCGATGAAGGAGACATATTCACCATACATATTGCAGCGTCAACTGCCTTCGCCCAGAACCACTTAACATGCTCCTTACCTTATCCATCAATGTTCTGTTCATTCTCTTGACAACTCCATTTTGTTGTGGGGTATATGATGTGGTATTTTGGCATGATATTCCACACTTATTACAGAAGTGACCAAATGTTTTTCCACAGAATTCACCACCATTGTCAGTTCTCAACACCTCGATCTTCTTATCTGTCTGGTTTTCTACAAGAGCTTTAAACTCTTTAAATTTTTAGAAAACCTTTGATTTCTTCCTTAGGAAATATATCCATGTCTTCCTAGAGAAATCATCTATGAAGGAGACATAATATAGGGATCCACCAAGTGAAGTCACTATAACCAAGACAAACACATCACTATGCACCAATTCTAGAATCCCATTTTCCCTTGTCGCTCCAGATGGGAACCTCACCCGACTTTGTTTTCCATATATGCAATGTTCACAAAAGTGGAATTCTAAACCACATTCATGAAAACCTTTTCTATTCATAGCTTGAAGTCCTTTTTCTACAATGTGTCCCATCCTCTCATGCCATAGCATGGTCGGGTCATTTTTAGTATATCTTGTTGAGTTGGTTTATACCAACTTAGTCCGAGTGAGGTTGAGTTGAGTTGACTTCAGAAGCAATGATGTTTTTCCATCCAGTCGAGTCGAAATTCCCTAACATCTTGTATAGGGTTCCAATCTGAACTCCTTTCATTAAGACCATCACACCTCTAACCATCTTGCACGATTCCTTCTAAAACAGAGTGTGTACCCCAACACCACTCATCTTACTAACATATATCACATTTCTTGCCAAATCTGGAATGTGTAGAACACCCCGAAGGGTTCTTTTCCTCCCATCCTACATTATCATTCGAATTCTTCCTCGTCTGACAATTTTGGTTGTCGAGTCATCCCCCAAGAACACATCACCTCCATCATATCATTCATACTCATAGAACCATTCTCTATGTGGTGTCATATGATAGGATTCTCCGGAGTTGATTAACCAAACACCTTGATCTGATTGTGTACTGGTCGACGCCAGGTACACATAACCTCCCTTATCCAGGGTTATATTTCTCTCAATTTATTGCTTCTCGTCAGATATCATACTGACTTCCATCACCCTTGACTTACAATACTTTATGTAATTCCCAACTTTACCGCATTTCCATCATCTTCTTGTCGAATGAACCAGGGATTTAGATATACCCTTTGAATTAGACTTTCTACCAAAGAGTTTTCCTTTATCTCTTTCAACCAATCGACCTCTCACCACTAAAGCATCTTTGGTCGATCCTTCCATATTCTATCTCCTCATTTCTTCTGACAATAGAGAAGCAACCATGTCTTCTAGCACTAGTGTGATTGTATTAATCACTATATCCACAACTAAGCTATCCCGAGAGTTTGGCAAAGAACATAATAGGATTTTACAATTCTCCTCAGTGATTTTAATATCCGCATAAGATAACTAGCTTAAAATGGTATTAAATGCATTTAAATGCTCAGTCACCAAACTTCCATCACTCATTCTCAGAAGATACAATTTATTTTTGATAAACAACTTATTTACCAAATATTTCGACTGGTATAAGCTTCTCAACTTGTCCTAAAATTTCTTGGTTGAATATTCACCCGAGACATTCAACAGTATTGAATCTGCAAGAGAAATATGAATCATACTTCTTGCTCTTCTTTCGAGTTTATCTCATTATTCCGTCAACATGTCTATCGGTTGGGTACTTGGATAGATTGTTGTCCATTGTTCTCGATCTATAGGAAGATGATCCATTTTAAGCTTCCAAAGCTGAAAATTATGGCCATTGAATTTTTCTATATATCTATTCTTGAACTGCTCGCCATATTTTACCATGATCTTTAACACAATTTATGACTTACAACTCCTACTGTACCTAGGGTTTAGTTCTCAGATTCAAGATTGGTAAATAAAGATCCGATACACTCACCAAAGCCACATAGCTATGATCGAACCTAAGATCTGATACCACATGTCAGGAAATGAGAGACACTTCCACACTAAACCTAGCAGAGGAGAAGAATAATTTAATCAAGAACGTAAATGAAAAAGCAACCACACAATACACATATATTTACCCTGGAAACCCAAACCAGGAAAACCAACAGTCCTTGTGCATTTTTCTCTCTTATTGTCTTATTCAATATCAATAAAAGGTTGCATGTCTAACCTTGGTCCACACCCAAGACACAATCGGCAGCATACACTCTTTCCTGTGCAAGAACAACCATGTATCCAATCCAAATTACATATGCATGACCAACAACCTCTAAATTACAGAATCTCGACAATTACCCTTTCATCATCTAAATATTCAATACTATCCTTTATGACCTTACAACATGCCTCTTTATAGTTACAGATCCATGCATATCATTGGCTACAAATCCCTCAAATCTTAGGATTATGTTACAGTCGACTCCAAGTCGTATTACCAGTCGACTACCAATCGGCCTTCATTCAGTCTTAAGTTGGTCGCCACATGTACACATTTCGACCTCTTGTTGGTTGACCTCTTTGACTTGTTGACTTGTTGTCGATGCCTTTACCATGTCGAACTTCCTCTACCTTTGACTTTGAATTTACCCGGTTGACTAACTTCAACCTTTGACTAACTTCAACCTTCGACTTCGAATTTACCTGGCCGCACGATACATTGGAGGAGGTTCAAATCTACAGGGTATGAGAGGGATCTTGGAGATTCAGGCACCTAGGTTTTTCTTGCCATCACCGGATCTATTGTTTGGCATATTCCTTGAGGTTTTTGGACACATTTGACAGCAGGGCCGAATTGTTGAGGAGCTTCAGCATTCCAACAGGACATGACATCTTCCAGTGTGGGTTTGGCACTTCATATGGCTTAGATCTACCTTGGTATTGGTCTTCATCTCTTATCCATCCTTTGGAGACTTATTTTGTATTATCAAGAGTTTTTTGTAGCAGCTCTATTTTCTATCTTCTTAGCCATCTATTGAGCATTCCAGATCGACATCTTCATTGTAGCAGGTTCTTCTATCTTATAAATAAAAGAAGATTTGAGATGTTTTGGCTTGTCTATCATATTGCATATGGTTGAGGTATGTTACATGGTTATGTATTCTTGTTTATAGTTGCATACACACATATAAACACATCAGTAAAACCCTAAGCGTAATTGGAAGCAAAGTGTTTGACAAAATACCACAACCAGAAAAGTTTTAAAAAGACACCAAAACCATGATGATCCTGGCATAATGGCTTGGGATAATTACATAATGCCTTAAGAAGAAGTTTTATATTGCAGTCTTTCAAATTTCCCCTAAGAAGTTGTCATTCATCCTCCAGGTTCTTATTCATCCTTTCTCAAACCTTAGGGATCGATGAAGTCCAAGGTAGCCAACCTTCAGACTCTTTGAGTCAACCTCTTGAGTCTTCGACCTTTTATGATGCTTTTCAGAGATGGATCGAACGCTTTCCTAGAAATGTTACTTGGCATGATTATGTGAATCCCTCCCGCCTCCATGAGTTAGATTTTATGATTTCCTATGATATGATGCATGTACTAACTCATGTGCTTGACTCATCATCGTTTTGGTTTATGATGAAGCACATAAGCAGGTATTATGATATATTGCTAGGATGATTTCATTGGTTATATGATTATACCTAACATTCAATTAGCAAGTAAGTATAGGTAGTTAGGAATTTTCATCCACTGTATATACCATGCATATCATATTAGTGTATTTGCATTTTTGTTTTCATATTTCTTTATTTCATTTATATATATTATATGATCATGATTATATGTTAGATTAGAGATATTTTTTTTTCAACATTTGCCTTTTTCATTTTGATTTTATTCATATATGGACAAAGGGTGATAGTGCCACCCTAGATACTCTAATACATTTTCTTGAGTGTGTAGGACACAAGTCATACCAGAGATGTTGAGGTTCTCATGCCCTCTACAGTGAGCACATGTCCCCAAGTAGGAGAAAAATGTTACCCCCAACTTAGGGGTAATTAAGGAGATCGTGTATCGAGGCCCACAGGTAGTAGACATGGAGTACCGAGCGCTGGATGGGAAAATCATATCCCCGAAGATCCCTTCTTTTCATTGATGCATCCTGCACATCACCAAAAACAACATCCACCACACTAGCATGGTCCCAGAGGGAAATGAGTTTTCCTCCATGAGGTTATGATTATGGGTATCATGGTAAGTATCACTCTAATATTTGAAGCATTTTGAACATGTTGAAAATAATATTTCTTGATTTCAAAATGTTTTCTTGGAATTTATGCTCTTTTCCTTATTTAAACTTGGTGGTTGTCAAGTTATCCTAGCATGTTGGTCACCCTCGAGAATAAGGTGCTACTCGGGGGTTCCTTGAAGAGTCATCCTCCATTCCCTATCATACTTATCGCCTTCCACACTTCTTCCATGTCGTCTCCTTATCTTTTGGGATTTTTGGGTGTATTGACCCAAGAAGGGATTGTACCTTATCTCATGGGAAGAAGAGGCTAAAGGGCAAGAGGGGAAAAGTAGCTGGAAAAAGATAAAATCCTAAGATATAAACCTTCTAGATGCTCGCCCAGATAGGTCTTGAGAACAATGAACTTCTTCTCTTAGAAGAATTGAATACCTCCAAACGATCAAACACATAATAAATATCCCATTTGAACGAAAGACTAGCACACGTGCGTTATAATGCTTTGATGGTTACCCCTATGGAACTTTGTGGATCTCTCCTTTCAAGTGACACTGTCTTATTTCCCCTCACCCTTGATTTACCTTTGGGAATACCCAGTGTTTGGAATTTAATAAATAAATGGGCTTGGAAAAATTTTGCATTGTGGACGAAGGGCAGATCACCCTCTACAAAGGCACCCGTAAATGAGACAACACAAACCCTTTTATGTCATGAACCCCATGCCCAGAAGCTCACCCCACTCCAGTTCACATGCACACATGACTTAGATAGGTTCCACTTGGGAAAAACCTTGGACCTAGGGAATGATTGATCCAATAGGATGTTGTGAGACCCCTCCCACACCTAAATTTGACAAATTGTATAATATCTTTGAGCATTTGTTAATTTTGAAAAGGGGGGTTTGATTCACATGTTTGTGTGGTTTGATTATTAGATGTGGCTTACTTGTTATGATACTTGTGACTCATGTACCCTTGGAGGGCATATCTATTTTCCTTTGCAGGACCTTGCCTGATGGGCAGGTATTCATGAGGAGATGATCGGTTTAGACCTTAATGAGGGCTCCAAGCCCAAGGATGGATGGAGAGACACCAGGCCTGGGGAAAGATCGTGATGAATAGTTTTCACAATGAAGGAAGAGGATGTTTCCTTTAGAGGCACCATGGCAGGCCTTGACGACGAGTTGCAACCCTTCCCCACCTAGAGTACGTTGGCCAAATCCTTGGATGTCACCCCAGTAGCCCATGACGTCACCCAGGGATAGGGTTTGACAATTAGTGATGTTGGACTCCAGTTCTAGCACGTGTAGCATGGAGGATGGCCTTTGGAGGCCCAATTCTCTACTAGATGACCTCAATGTCTCATGGAGAAGGTCTAACGTCACCCTAGGAAGGATGAAATCAACCTCATTAAGGTTATTTTGTGAAAATTATTTTAATATTTGAATTTTAAGAGAAAATTGACATGTAGGCTTTGTTTTTTGAAAATACACAACTATTGGGTAAATAATCCAAGATTTCCCATATAATATGGCTGGCTAAGTTCATTTTTTCATGATAACTCTCCTCTCACAAGAGGGAGGACTACAATTTTTTCCCTAGTGGCATACTTTGGCTGAAATTTGTGTTATTTTGGAGTTTATGGTGTCTTTTTCTCATGCGCTAGGCTTGGAGGAGCTTTCTTATGATGTTTCTTGGCTATTTTGGTGGTAATCTTTGCAAACTAGGGTTTTTCATGTTTGATTATTCTTGGTGAAGAAAGTAAATGTTGCAATTTGTTTATGCATTAAATGTTTGTGGTCAATTTTACTTATTCATATTGAAGAATATGAAATTTCTTGCTAAACCCTAGGAGAAGGAACATAAGGTATTTCTTCCTTCTTGATCTTGCCACTTATTGTTAAGAACCTCTTGTCTAGATTAAGGCTTCTAGAGATTTAAAGTGCTAGCACTTTAGAAGTCCCTTTCTAGAGGCTTGTTGCATAAAATATATTTCAATAGTCTAAGGAAGGAGAAATTCGCTAGAGCCTAGAAGAGCCTACTCTCTAGTTGAATTTACCCTTGAGGCCTTGGATCCTTTAATACTTAAGGTGTTATTCTTCAAGGTTTCACTTCATTTATCTTTAGACAAGTATAATCATTAAATTATCCAAGTTATTTACTATTATAAAAGAATCCATATCCCAAAAGGCACTTGTCTACTTGCTCTTGTGAAGGATTGTGACCAAACAACTCTCATACTTTCTTCTCTAAAGCTTCCACTAACTAATAATAACCCTATCTTAGATAAACTAACTAATTGTGTTGTTGTTGTTGTTACAAAATATTTTCTACAACCATACTAACCATTTAATTTGTTGCATATATCCAACTAATGTTGACATAACATACTCATAATTTTTTTTTTGAAAGTGCTAATCAATCTACTTGATATATGCTCAATTTTCATTGTGTTTTCTAGCAATTCTGAGCACTAATTCTTGTGGCTGTTAAAATTTACTTTTGGATGTTATAAATCATCATATAACTATAATTTTTCTTCAACCATCATATAATTGCATTTTATATTATCTTTGGAGGATTTACTATCAATTTTGTACATGGAATGCCATATATATGCTCTATTGTTCTTGTTCCAGGCATGTACACAAATTACACTTCTTTGCCTCAATTTCTCAGACATAGACTTTGTTGATTTTGGTGACCAATGATAGGGGGGTATTTGTTAACATAAAATTAGTCTACCCAACCCTTTAGGCCACTGGGGATGCCTCCCTTGGGTTTGACTCACAACCTTCCCTAAAAGAGGGGCTTTCCTATTGAGGTGACAATGATAGAATATCCCATTGTTATGCCAATCTCCCTCACTTGCATTCGGATTTGGGAAAGCACAACTTGTGCGATAACAAGAGTTATTGGGAGTAGTGCTCTACATTTGATTGTTCCATGTGTTTTTATCTTAATTGCATGAGAATCCATTCCCAACTATAGATTTTTTAACTCACTCAAAATTTGATTCTCCATCAACAATTGAAGAGCACAAACAACTCTGTGATGTGCATTATTGTTTACTTTGAGAATTGAAATCTATGGTCGCTAGAAAAGAGATATTTCATTTTCTTAGCTATATTTCTAAATCCAACCCCTCATAGTTAGTGATTACTCCTCTCTCAAGCCATTAGGAGACTCCCTAGGCATGTTTCTCTTCGAGAGAGCCGTACAATCTCTCCCTCGGAGTCAAATCACTTTTTTCTAATAGATTTCTCTGTCTATGTATAATTCATACTTCCCCAAGTTGACTCCCACTAACTAGGAAACTCAATTAGCAACTGGGTCAATTTCTCACTACCTGGGTGATTCTATTCACAATTGGGTTGATTCCCACTTGCCTATGTGATTCAATTAGTTGTTGGTTAACCAAGCCATGGATGCATCCAACATTGCATGGGAGCACAACCATATTAATTTTTCCTATGGAATATCTCAATTGAGAGCATACTCCAATGGATCATATATTTCTAGTTGAGAGGAGACTCCAACAGATGGATGCACAATGGGGACCCACAACAATAGTCCCATATTGTGAATTCATAAAGGACCCACATGTTGAATTTGGCATTTATAAAAGTAACAAACACCAATGCACTTCCAAGTGCATCTACAAGTTTGATAATGTGCATTCTAATGCACCTAGAATGTTCCCATTCATGTAAATATAATTGGTTTTGAGCAAAATAAGAAACAAAAATAGTTTATACACATCCTCATAAACGATTTTTTTTGTGTGTGTTAGCAATATTTTTGGTTTTTCTCATTGTGTTGTTGAAGATGTAGTATTGAACTTTTGAGAAAGAGTTGGTAATGTTGATATAGAGAGAATTCATCCCTAAAACATGTTGATGTGAGAGAAATTCCCTTCAATGGACATGGGTACTCCCTGGTATGATGTCCCAATTAGACTTCACACCATTTGGAACAGGATTCCAATCCAGATTCTGGCCTGAATGCCATTAGTGGTATAAGGGTTGGGTGAATGGTTGATGGAATGAGGGGATGCAACGTATGCATGTGACGTCCCCAAGTCCCCACTTGGGCCATGCTACACAAAAGTTTCTCTCTGATACCACAATTTAACGTACCCAACCACCAAGTTGAAGCACACTACCTCACTTTCAAGCTCTGAATCCATAGATCAATGTTCATGGGACCATGCTTGAGTATGCTACCACAAAATTCCTCTCTGATACCACCATTAACCTTTCCCAACATGGCTTTGTAATATTATGTACAATCTTCCCTACATAAATTACAATTATGCATCCCAACAAGAAAATAAAACCATGCAGAATTCATATACATGCATAACCATTCATGCTAAGTATTCATCAATGCAATGTGTAGGAAATTCAATAAACATAGTGGAAATTAACACATTACACACACACATTATACAAATAAATGAAGATAATAAATATAACTCTTATCTTTGAATGCAAGAACCAACTAGTTGGATACCTATGATGTTCCTCCTAGCCGTAGACATTGTTGTTCAACACTTTCAACAACAGGTCACCCCTAATCTTGTGCTATGACTCCACCAGGGCAAAGGCACTCTCACCAGTCCCAACTAAGGTCTAACAATACATATCTCAAGACAAGGCTAATGGAACCAACTTCAACAACAATTCCTCCTCACATCCTCTCATTCTCCTCAGCCTGTCCCACCCAAGGAAGTGTACCCCTTCATTTCTCAATAGTCCTTCAACTATACCACTTCCCTTCTAGGGATTCAACAACAGGCTAGCCACGAAGTCTCCGAGCTCTGTGGCACTTGGATTTTCTACATATAATGTTTATTATAACATGTAATAGCATATTACATGCTATCAGTCACAAGGGTTAGCTCGATTAGTTGGTTCCATTGTTGTGAAGACATTGTCAACAATTCTGTGTGCTATGTAGGTCCATGGTTTGATTCCCATGGGGTGAGGCGCACTAAGTCTACACATATGAAGATGGTAACAATTTTTTAATTTATTTTTAAATTAAGATGGAATTATTATTTTAATTATGGGTTTAGTGGGTAAGGTGTAACTAGGGGGTTTAGGGAGTGGTCATATGTTAGGTGTAAGGGGGTTATAGGTACCATGTTCAACATAACTAAGGGTAGTGGGTTAGGTGTAACTAGGGGGTTTAAGCAGTGGTCATGTGTTAGGTGTAAGGGGGGTTCCAACTACCATCTTCGGTGTAACTAAGGGGTTTAGTGGGTGGTGTGTTTGTTGTAAGACATATTTCTCCAATGGTGGGTTTAGGTGTAGGCACACAAGGATTAGGTTTCGGTGTCGAGTGTTAGGTGTCAACATAGATAATTATCCTTTTGTAGCCCTCACTTTGAGGGGTGTATTGATTTTCTTTTCTCTTTGCTATAAAATTCTATCCATCTTCATTGTTTTCCTGTATGTTGTTCTATATGATTACATTTTTAGAAAATGAGTGAGTGCTCAATATGTGCATCTTACGAATATTATGTGGGAAACATCATAACGATTGACGATACTACCCAATATGGAGGCATGAAGATTCATAATTATTTATTCAACAATCCCCTACATATGAAAATCTACACTTGAAAATTAAAATAATGCTCCTACAAGTGGAAATGATATATCAACTAGGTAAGTTAGGTTATGTGGGTTATATGGGTTTCATGGATTAGGAGGTTAGTGGCCAGTTAAGATAGGTTGTTTGGGATAATGGGTTAGGTGGATTAAACCAACTGGGATTCCAAGAACCTTGTCGTGTGCTCATTACCATCCCTCCTTATTTCATCCCAAAAGAAGAGTCACTTAAGGTGTCCATGCGACTTCTTCATACCTATGCATCAAATAATGTGTCTTATGAGCCTCTCGTAGAGTCAAGTTACAAACACTCCCTCATTTAGGAATGTAAATTGTCTTACTATTTTAGCAATCCATTCATATCCATGGAATACACATCAAACTTTAGTTTGAGATCAACCCCACTTTAGAGTGTTCACATGACCTGCTAATAACTACTATCAGATTGATGTTATTCAATACATTGTGTCCTCGTGCTCACTTGCAAGTCCATAAAGGAATAGATATGTCACCTCTTAATTCATGCACTAGCCACTCACCGCTCCTTCCCTTTTATGTAGGAGGTTTCAATAAAATATCATTTAGAACTCTATCCAATGCCACATCCTAGTGTTCAAGTTTGATTGAGTGAATATATAACATGAGCTTTTATGGTTGGTTTTAACCTTGAACTTACAATCTACTAGATAGTGCCTCCACATCTGTAAAATATGCACTGCCATTGTAATTTATAGACCATGTGTAGGACTATTTAGCTCATGATCTCTTTATTTTGTTTGAGATTCATATGATATCACTTCTTTGTCTTCCATGAACACTCTACCTTCTATAATATCCTACCAACCCCATGAAATCATGTACTAATTTTGATACATTTTGAGGTGCTAGTCAATTTTTGATTGCTTCCACTTAATATGGTGTATATTATTCCTTCCCAAGATGTAAAATGTTCGAGATTGTGGATCTCTTCTTATATAAAGAACACTTCAAAATCTTAGCACAAATTTTGTGCTCATACAAACACAACAATACTAGTTGCAAGTGTTCCATGTTCTCTTCTATAGACAATGACTATATCAAGATATCATCTATAAATACTTACACAAATTAATCAAGGGAATTCCTATATAATCCATCCATTAGTATCATGAAAATTTTCAATGCATTAGTTATTCCAAATCATAGCACAACAAAATTGAAGTGCCCAAAACTAGTTCGGAATGTAATCTTTAAAATATTCTCTTACCTTACACTCGATACATGATAACCTGAACTTAGATCTATTTTTTAAAAGATGGTCATGGTGTTTTATGTTTTAACATCGATTTTACATTTTCTTGTAAAATAAAATAAAATTACAACCATTCCTTTTGATGCCCCTACAATCAAAATGATGTCAATATGTCGATATAGTGACATTTAAACATGGATATTTTGATGCTTAAAGCATGGATAAACCAACATTAACACAAAACTTTCAAGTTATGACAATTTCAAAGGTAAAGTCAAATCTATTAACCCAACATGATAATACCATGTTTACATACATTGATAAATTGGCCTTTATCACATAAACTAAGAATTTGTTTTTAAATGTAGCCAATTTTGAGGCCCTAAATGACACAAAGGGTTTTTTCGTAATCAACATTTTTTTTACACCAAATGTAGCAGTAGGACAATTAGTTTTCAACTTGCTAATGGATAAAGAAGAAGTAATAAGATAGGATAAGTGCATGGAGAAGGTGTTAGTTCATTGCATGAGCACAATCAAATAATTACCTTGACCCATGACCTGAGTGACTTGGCATTGGTGGCAAGGAAGTTGATTGGTGGCTATTGAGTCTTTAAGTTGACTTGGATCATAGTTGAACTAGGAAACCAATGAGAGGCATCATCGAAAGTCACATGATTGGGAAGCTTGAGCATATGGAGGACAAGTGGCACCATAGCCACATGGAAGTAACTACTCATGGATGAGAGACCTCTTGAGTTAGGGAAATATCATAGTGTCTACGAAGACACCATTTGGGTAGGTAGTTACAACCTCATGACCTCCCAAACTAATTATTGGGGTTGTTTAGCCTTTTGGGAAGGGAGGAGATAAATAACCTAGTGAACAAACAATGGGGACTTGTCTAGTTAGTTCTAGTTGAAGGTTCTAACAAAAGAGACATTCTATAGTTCTACATCAGGGAAAAAAGTTGTGTCCAACAATCAATTCTAATACCACAAATTGCAAAGTGAGAGAGTTAAAGACATCAGCACTAGCAATAGCAATAGTTTGATTACAAAATAGATCAAAGTAGAGCAAAGGAGGTGGATTCACCTTGCAATCATCAAATTTAGACACATGAGTAAAAACTCTACTTGATCCTTTATAGCGTGTAATCTGAAAATAATAAAAAAACCAAGCAAACCATTTCGAATTGAAAGTCTCCTTAATCAAAACAAAATAGATGTAATTATAAATTTCAAATGGCAAATCTATCTATGCTTTCCGCTTTAAGGTTCCCCGTCCTCGTCCCCTTAAGAAGTTGACTTCTCCAAATAGTAAGTTTATCAATTATGAAGTTTAGTGCTGCATAAACTTCAAAACTAGGAAGGAAGACTAGAATTATTTCCAAGTTGGCAGGGTCTCAGAAATGAGAAAGCCGTGTTTAAATTCAGCGGAACTAAGTTTAGACGTTTGCAGATTCCAAAGTGAGCACTTCCAGATTACAAAATTATTTGTTTAAACAAACACAATTAAATTATTAAATTCCGAACACGGGTTTCGAAATCCTCAGTTCCAGCTCTAGTATCTTGGCGGTGAAACCAAGACGGGATTCTCACACAAAGCAGATTGCAAGGTTAGAAAAGTCCAAACTTACTCTGCACTCGTTTATGTATTCCAATGTATCTAGAACTTGTCCTACGACAAATGTTTTTAAAGTTCACTTTGAATATTGACATCTTCACACAGATCCACAAAGAAGTAAACGAACGAATATGCTGCCAGGGCAGAATACAAAAGCATCTTGGCGAATTTGAAAACCTACGAGAGGCATTGGTTCCAAACTCTTAAGGAAGATGGGCTATGATGGACAAGGTATAGGAAAGAGAATAAAAGGCATGTTCAGCCCCAGTGTAGCTACACTATGGGTCAAGCATGAAGGCCTAGATTTTGATGGAAAAATGGGAATGATCGTGACCATGGAAAACACTTTTTTGAAGGCAAAGGACATGGCAGAGTGGGCTTGCTTATTAAAAGAAAGAGAAGTAAGTGAAGGTGGTAGCCTACTACCACCTCATCTTTCTTGTGGTGGATTGAAGAAGGGCAGCGATGAAAAGATGTTGAATACTTAGTATGCACCATCACTAAGAAGAAGAACCAAGACAATAAACTAGGGAAAGAAGGAGAGGAAGACCAAGAGGAGTGTTTCAAACAAGAAATCCCATGTTTGTCGCTGCTGCAAGAGGAAAGGCTACAACACTGTCAATTGTTGGTATTCATAGGCTTGCTAATTTTGCAAGAAGAAAGGCTTTATTAGGCATCTTATTGGGAGAAGCAAGCCATATTCCACAAGCTTGGTTGTTTTCAAAGGAAGAAGGACAAAAAGTCTTCCCCAATCCAACAATGAACTCGGAGGTGCATGGAGAGAGGACTATCTCAAGTAGTCCATACAACGATGCAAATAAATTTTTCCACCACTACAATTTGAATGGTCATTGTGAAGCAAAGCATTGGTGGCTTCACCCAGAGATTCACCCTAGAAATTGAATAGACAGGAGAAGGGTGTGGTGAGTGAAGATTGAAGAAGATGAAGAGTTTCCTGCATCTCAAATCCAAAGAGTTGAAGCTAGACAAGAAGATATAGCAGCGAAGGAGGTCAATGACACCAACAAGATGGATAATAGGTTGATGCCAAGGGAAGCCACAATCTATTTCATGTTTTCCATATTACATCCAAAGAACCCTTCCTTGGAGATGTGCCAACGATTGGTGATCGGAGGTCAATGACCTCGGGGGTGTCCTTGAGAACTCCATGATGTGCTTGCAAGCATTTGTTGTTTCCATGCCAAGAAGCAATTGATCCTAGCAGTAGAATGCAAGTTGCACTTCCTCTTGTGGGATTGTTATGTGATGGCATAGCATGATGGGTCACATTGACATAGACCAACAGTCAACTTGGCTTCATTGAATGCCAAGATGGACTATCTCCAAGTCTAAGAGAAAGATGGGAATGCATGTTGAGTGTAAAGTCCGAATTTGGATATTGTTGAGAGCCAAGAGTCAATGAGAAAACTTCTACATTGCATGAACAAGTGAGTTAGGAACCAAAGCTAGAGCCACAACTGGGACCAGAGCCAGTGACTAAAGCTAGAGCCATAGTGAGAGTTGTAGCTAGGAGATAGAGTTAGAGCCACATTCCAAAGAAGAAGACATAAGGCACATTGATCCAAATTGGATTCCTTTGACCTTTTTGAGACCAAAAATCCTCTCAATGGGGTGGTGTGATCCAAAATGGATCTGAACCAACGAATGGTTGTAAGACTCAATACTTGTAAGATTAATTTGACAATCTATGAAGGTTACAAAACTATGAAAATAAATGTAAATATAAAAGTTGAATAAGACAAAGTGAGAATGGAAAATGGGTTTGTTATCTTGCAAACTGTAGGTTGGGAAAAGCCCGACCTAATCCATGAGATGGTGATAATTGTGGGAGAGTCTACCCACTATCACCTTAGATAAACCCTCCCCTCACATTAGTGAAGGATAAATCCAACACAAGGGGGGAATCCTAGGTGACCTTATGGGGGAAAAAGATGGAAAGTGAGGTTATGGAAGTGAAGCCCCTATTGGTGAAGTTGTGGAGAGATTGAAGGCTTGGGATGAAGTCTCATTGATGGGGGAAGGTTGCCAAGAAATAGTGTACCTACAGAAAATATTTGTACATGCTCGAGACACAAGAAGAGACAAATATACAAGACTAAAGATCAAGTGGACAAGCAAGTTAAGCTTGTTATCCCAAACTATTGAAGTGAACACGAATATATATATCAACAAGGAACAAAGCTAATTACTACAAATATAACCACTCAAAGCATCAAATATTTATTGAGAAATGAAGCGTAAAACAAGTACATTAGTTCCCAATACTTTAACACAAACTTTAGTGGTATTAGCGGGTTGTTGTATGACGTTTTTAGAGTATATTTGTAGCAGATAAGTGGTTGTAGCAAATATATTCTACAACAACAAGTTTCAACCATGAGAATAAACAAGTAATATGACAAAAAGTTCACCAATAAGCAATAGAATGATAGTAATGGATTACAAGAAAATTTCCACGGTTGAAAATCAAGTTAAAATTGAAAATATAGACTGATTTGCTGCAACCTTAATGGTTGTAGCTTTTATTAAGTTATAACTCCAATAATACTAGGCCAATCAAGATTCCCTACAGGCTTTAGCAAGATTAACGCATCAAGAAAATATTCCAACTTGAACAACATCAATATCTCTCTAAATCATGTTTACCAATGCAAACTATTTATTTCTCCAATGCAAATAAAGATTAGTGTCATCCCAAATGGGTTATGAATTCTTCTTGCATTAAGTTAGGTCTACTAAATCTCAAGGGGTGTAATCCCTTTTACTCCCTTCAGATAGCAACCCTAACAAGGTAAAGTCTAGGAGGGTGTAAACCCTTTTACTCCTCCTATCAACCTTTGTAAAAGTCTTTTCCACAAAAAAAAATGAAAAAACTTGGTGGAGGTTGTAAACACTTATACTCCTCCAAGGATCTAGCCAATAACAACCATGGAACAAGAAAGAAACCTAACAAAGTGCATATTTTCCTTACCAATTACAAAGAATTCCAAGACAAACCCTAGTTACCAAGTATTTTTCACCATCAAAAAAAGAGAAAGAGTCTCCAATAGATAGCGCACCACTTCCTTCCATAAGACAAGAGATAAACCATATCACAAGAGAGAGAGAGAGAGAAAGAATTTTCCCAAGAGGGGTGCAAATTTCAGCCAAGTAGTCCTCTCACAATAAGAGAGCTATGATATGAAAATGAAATGAAATGATCTCTATTTATACAAATCCTACTACAAGTGTTTGTCCACTTAATTTTAGGGTAAACCAAAAAGTAAGGGGACAACAACCCTTACTTTTCCCCTTTACAATATAAAATTCAAATGTAACCCTAAAACGCACATAAGAAACCCTAAAGAAGCATGATGTCACCCCTTTAGGGAAATGTTTTGGCACCTTTAGCAAATCGTTGAGCTTGGATATGAAACATTGGGCCTCCAAAGGCCTCCCTCTCAAGTGCTAGGGTCTTCAAGGTACTCCTCTCCATCCAAATATGCCAAGTGTCAAGCAACAACACCACCACCACAAGCCCTAGCCCTAGGGTGACGTCAACCTCCTCAAAAGTGACGTTTTAGCCTCAAGAGAAAATCGTTGGGCTAACTAAGGGCTAGGTTATGTCCTCCATGGTATCTTCTCAGACCTCCAAAGGCTAGCATCGTGTTTCGGTGTGTGGTCCATGGTATCCAACCTGTGGGATTCAAGCCCCAAGGAAGCCCAAGCTAGGCTTGTTCTTCCAAAATTGTCCACCAACTAGGTCCTACAAAGACAAATGAATACATCCTCCAAGGATATCAATTCAAATGCATCATGATAAGTAAATCGAATCAATAAAAGATCCATCTAAGCATTTACATCCAAACCCTATGATATTTGCCAATTTTAAGTATGGGAGCATTGACAAAGCGACCTATTGGGTGAATTGTACCTCAATTTTAGGAGTTTTTCCCAAGTGGAACCCTCTCTAGGTCATGTGGATGAGGTGACATGGATAAGGGAAATACTTTTAGGCATGGGGTTCATGACATATAAGGGATCACAGTATCTTATTTATGGGTGCCTTTGTAGAGAGTGTGCTACACCTTCGTTTTCAATGCAACCTTTTTCCAAGCCCTTTTATTCCCTTTTGTC
Organism: Picea glauca; assembly: GCA_000966675.3. Lineage (NCBI taxonomy): Eukaryota > Viridiplantae > Streptophyta > Pinopsida > Pinales > Pinaceae > Picea > Picea glauca. The sequence continues at coordinate 206,942 of JZKD02S1745835.1, read as the reverse complement.
CTTTTAAGATGTTTTCAAGTTGAAACCAAGGTGGGACTTCCACCTAAGCATGAAAAGCAATGCCCACCTTGACTCTACCTTAGTCACATCATGCTTACCCAAGTTGAAGTGATGTGTGGGGCTTCTACCTAAGCATGAAAAACAATTCCCACCCATGCTCCACCTTAGTTGGCATTTTTCATTAGTTATTTTTTTATAGGTCTCATCAGTTTATTATGAGAGACATTTCATTTTCCTCGAGATCCCTAGGAGAGCATCTAGAAGGTTCATGATTGGAGTTTATCTTTTTCTAGCTACAAGACTCTTTCCCTTCGACCCCTTCTTACTATGAAATGAGGAACAATCCCTTCTTGGGTTAGTACACTCGAAAATCCAAAAAGGTAAGGAGATGAGGGGATGAAGTGGGGAAAGTGACAATTATGTTTGGGAATGGCATGATGACTCGTCTAGAGGAGCTCCCAGTATCACACCTATCCCTAAGGGTGACCCCTTATTAGGCCGCAATGTCAACCGGCAAAGTGAAACAGGGCAAAGAGCATAATGTGCAAGCAAACGTTACATAATAAAAAGCAGTTACAGATAGAACAAACTCAAATGCCTCAAGTATTGAAATGACACGCACCATAATACATGGATTGTATCTCATCGAGCAAGACCCAATGTCTTCCAGAAGCCAACAAATGTGGTGGATACCCTCATGATGAACCTGGGACTGTAGTGGCAAGACAGGTCTTTGTCTATGCAAGTGGACACTACTGGTCAAGTTCTCTCTCGGTACTCCATGTATGCAACATAAGGGCCTCGAGACATCATCTCCTTAGTTATCCCTAGGAACCGAGAATAACATGGTTAATCAAAAGATAAATTAAAATAAAATAGGAGAGAAGGATAAGGAATGGTAAATGAAGGGTCATGGTTGTTGACCTTCCCCTTACCCCTAGCTCTCCATATTTATTCCATTTTCTTCACTCTCAAAGGTTTTTTTTTTTGCCAAGAGAAGAAGATGAAGGACAATGAAGAGATACATTGTACCAAATATTTCCAAAATGAGAACTGAGCCCCCATTCGAAGCTAATTTTCCCATTTGGGTTTCCAAGGTAAAATATGTATGTTTATGGTATGTTTGATTTTATGTGCCATGTTACATTGTATATGGGAGTTATTGGGAGTAGTGCTCTACATTTAATTGTTTCATGTGTGTTTATCTTAATTGCATGAGAATCCATTCCCAACTATAGATTTGTTAAGTCACTCGAAATTTGATTCTCCATCAACAATTGAAGAGTGCAAAGAACTGTGATGCCCATTATTGCATTTACTTTGAGAATTGAAATCTATGGTTGCAAGAAAAGATATATTTCATTTTCTTATCTATATTTCTAATTCCAACCCCTCATAGAAAGTGATTACTCCTCTCTCAAGCCATTAGGAGACTCCCTAGGCGTGTTTCTCTTCAAGAGAGTCGTACAATCTCTCCCTTGGAGTCAAATCACATTTTTCTAATAGATTTCTCATTGTCAAAGTAGAATTCGTACTTCCCTGAGTCGACTCCCACTACCTAGGAAAATCTATTAACAACTGGGTCAATTGCTCACTTCCCATGTGACTTTATTCATAGTTGGGTTGATTCCCACTTGCCTAGGTGATTCAATTAGTTGTTGGTTAACCAAGCTATGGATGCATCCAACATCGCATGGGAGCACAACCATCTTAATTTTTCCTATATAATATCCCATTTGAGAGCATACTCCAGTGGATCACATATTCTCAGTTGAGAGGAGACTCCAATAGATGAATGCACAATGGGAACCCACAACAATAGTCCCAGATTGTGAATTCATAAAGGACCCACACTTTGAATCTGGCATTTATAAAAGTAACAAACACCAATGCACTTCCAAGTGCTTTTACAAGTTTCATAATGTGCATTCTAATGCACCTATAATATGCTCATCCATGCAAAGATAATTGATTTTGAGAAAAATAAGAAAAAAATTGTTTGTACACATCCTCATAAACAAATTTTTTTTTGTGTTAGCAATATTATTAGTTTTTCTCATTGTGTTTTTGAAGATGTAGTATTGAACTTTTGAGAAAGAGTTGTTAATGTGGATATAGAGACAATTCATCCCTACAACATGTTGACGCGAGCAAAATTCTCTTCAACAGACATAGGTACTCCCTGGTATGATGTCCCAATTAGAATTCACACCATTTGGAGTAGGAGTCCAATCCATATTCTGGCGTGAATGCCATTAGTGGTATAAGGGTTGGGTGAATGGTTGATGAAATGAGGGGATACAATGTGTGCATGTAACGTCCCCAAGTTCCCACCTGGGCGAAACTACACAATTTTTTCTCTCTAATACCACAATTTAACGTACCCAACCACCAAGTTGAAGCACACTACCTCTCTTTCAAGCTCTGAAGCCATAGATCAATGTTCCCGGGACCAAGCCTGAGTATGCTACCACAGAATTCCTCTCTGAAACCACCATTAACTTTTCCCAACATGGCTTTGTAATATTTTGTACAATCTTCCCTGCATAAATTACAATTATGCATCTCATCAAGAAAATAAAACCATGCAGAATTCATGTACATGCATAACCATTCATACTGAGTATTCATCAATGCAATGTACAAGAAATTCAATAAACATAGTGGAAATTAACACATTACATACACACATTATACAAAGAAATGAAGAGAACAAATATAACACTTATATTTAAATGCAAGAACCAACTAGTTGGAGACCTATGATGTTCTTCCCAACTGTAGACACTATTGTTCAACACTTTCAACAACAGGTCACCCCTAAGCTAGTGTTATGACTCCATCAGGGCAAAGGCACTCTCACCAGTCCCAACTAATGTCTAACAACACATAGCTCAAGACAACGCCAATGGAACCAACTCCATCAACAATTCCTGCTCAGAGCCTCTCATTCCCCTCAGCATGTCCCACCCAAGGAAGTGTACCCCTTCATTAATTCTCAACAGTCCTTCAACTATACCACTTCCCTTCTAGAGCTTCAACAACAGGCTAGCCACAAAGTCTCCAAGCTCTGTGGCACTTGGGTTTTCTACATATAATATTTATTATAACATGTAATGACATATTACATGTTATTGGTCAAAAGGGTTAGCTCAATTAGTTGGTTCCATTGTTGTGAAGACATTGTCAATAATTAGGTGTGCTATGTAGGTCCACGGTTCGATTCCCATGGGGTGAGGCACATTGAGTCTACATATATGAAGATCATAACATTTTTTTAATTTCTTTTTAAATTAAGATAGAATTATTATTTTAATTAAGGGTTTAGTGGATAAGGTGTAACTAGGGGGTTTAGGGAGTGGTCATATGTTAGGTGTAAGGGGGTTAGGGGTACTATGTTCAACGTAAATAAGGGTAGTGGGTGTAACTAGAGGGTTTAGGGGGTGGTCATGTGTTAGGTGTAAGGGGGCTTCCAGCTACCATGTTCAGTGTAACTAAGGGGTTTAGTGGGTGGTGTGTTTGTTGTAAGACATATTGCTCCAATGGTGGTTTTAGGTGTAGGAACACAAGGATTAGGTTTCGGTGTCGAGTTTTAAGTGTCAACATGGATAAGTGTCCTTTTGTAGCCCTCACTTTGAGGGGTGCATTGATTTTCTCTACTCTTTGCTACAAAATTCTATCCATACTCATTGTTTGTCTGTATGTTGTTCGATATAATTACATTTTTAGAAAATGAGTGAGTTCTCAATATGTGCATCTTAGGTATATTATGTGGGCAACATCATAACGATTGACGATACTAACCAATATGGAGGAATCAAGATTCATAAATTATTTATTCATCAATCCCTTACATATGAAAATCTACACTTGAAAATTAAAATAACGCTCCTACAAGTGGAAATGATATATCAATTGGGTAGGTTAGGTTAGGTGGGATATATGGGTTTCATGGATTAGCAGGTTAGCGGCTAGTTAAGATAGGTTATTTGGGATAGTGGGTGATTGAACCTATTGGGATTCCAAGCACCTTTTCTTGTGCTCATTAGCATCCCTCATTCCATCCCAAAAGAAGAGTCACTTAAGGTGTCCATGCGACTTCTTCATACCTATGCATCAAATAATGTGTCTTATGAGCCTCTCGTAGAGTCAAGTTACAAACACTCCCTCATTTAGGCATGTAAATTGTCTTTATATTTTACCAATCCATCCATATCCATGGAATACACATCAAACTTCAGTTCGAGCTCAACCCCACTTTAGAGTGATCACATGACCTCTTAATACCTACTATCATGTTGATGCTATTCAAGACATTATGTCCTCATGCTTACTTGCAAGTCCATAAAGGAATAGATATGCAACCTCTTAATTCATGCACTAGCCACTCACCGCTCCTTCCCTTTTATGTAGGAGGTTTCAAAATGATATCATTTAGAACTCTATCCAATGCCACATCCTAGTGTTCAATGTTAATGTTTATGCCATTATTATAGTTCTTTGCATTTCAATAGATAAGAGCATCATAAGAACAAGATCACTGAGAAATACACATTCACAAGAGACACAACATTTATCCT
>JZKD02S1745835.1:175381-195534 GCA_000966675.3 Picea glauca | reverse complement strand
ACACAACTAAAATTATTAAATTCCGAACACAGGGGTTTCGAAATCCTCAGTTCCAGCGCTAGTATATTGCCCGTGAAACCAAGACGGGAAGAAACACACAAAGCGGATTGCAAGGATAGAAAAGTCCAAACTTACTCTGCACACGTTTCTCTATTCCAATGCATCTAGAACTTGTCCTACAATATTTCAAAGAAAAGAAAAATCTTGCAATATTTTCTTGGAACCGATTCGATAGAAGCAGGTCAGACTACTCACAACCAAAACAGCAGGCCCGTTGGGCGAGATTATCTGTTGATTTCTTCCGACTGTTGCCGCAGTACTGCTGCTCTAAATCAGTAGAGTATCTTCCTCCTGTCAAATTCGATGGCCTTTCTCTTCTTATCGTTGGCCAATTTAATTCTGTGCATTCTATTCTGGGGATCCACACGCCTTCTGACCGTTACCTCCATCTGCATCATGTCCACCAAATCGTCCAGCAAATCTGCCCATCATCAAGGCACACCCAACAAACAAATTGATTTTAGAAATCATGTGCACTAAATCTGAAAACAAATTCGTGAAAGACCGAATATATATGAACAACCGCGAGAATATTCATGAATGTCCAAGAAGCGTTAAAAATAAATTATTATTACCCGTTTTATTGATGTCAATCTGATCAACATACTGCCAAATTTGGAGAGCACTTTGAAGACTCTGTCGTGGCAATCTTAGCAGCTCATATTAGCATTCAGAACAATCACCTGAACCTGCAATATTGTTTTTAATATCCTATATCAGACAATTAAGCTGATATATGGTATCAGAGCCACACAAAATTCTACTGTTATAAGGAATAACAAAGTTAATAATGGAGGAGATGGGGTTATTGTTGGCAATGTTAAAGCGTTGGAGTAGTTTGTGTTTTGCCTGTGTCTTGGTATCATCTCTAAACCAGGGATTTATAGCTCATTCGCTTTACCAACAAAAATTCTCTATTGAAATTAAAATTTGACCTCTGTTCTCTGCCTTGTGCAGATCTTTGTCCCTGGTGTAGCTTGTACAAAACAACTAGCTAACAATGTCAATAATAAATAGGACTATGAGTAAATAGAACTTTTAGTTGGTTTTTCTGTTGATGTTTATCACCAAATAGCCACACAAGAATTGTCTATGCTTCTTGGCTTCAATGCTTTTATTCATGGTATAGTTCTGAGTGTAAACTACCCAGCAACACTACTTAGGATTAGAGATATGGCTTGGTCTCTAGAGTAACCTGTAACAACAACCAGCTAACAACACAATAATAATTAGACCAATAAAAACCAAGACTCTATTAGTACTCTCTCACTGAGAACGTTGTCTTGATATTACTACAAAGCCTCTGTTCTTGCTGCAGCTCTGGGATACCATGCTTGGATAATCTCTATTCAATAGTCTCATGCTTGAACTAATTCATCCAGAATTTGATATGACTACAAAGCCTCTGTTCTTGCTGCAGCTCTGGGATACCATGCTTGGATAATCTCTATTCAATAGCCTCATGCTTGAACTAATTCATCCAGAATAGAATATAAGTAGCTCAATGAACCTTTGCTGTAATTACTGTTGGCATGAACTCTGACTTCAAATTAACTTTCAATACTTACTATGTCTTTTATGGAAAATAGGGTGTCCTGGGCACCATGAATTGAACATATATGGCTGAATTAACTTTCAATACTTACTATGTCTTTTATGGAAAATAGGGTGTCGTGGGCACCATGAATTGAACATATATGGCTGCTTATTCAAACCATATATGAAATGGCATCCATTTAACACCATTTTAGTACGATATATATAATTGAACACATATGGCTGCTTATTCAAAGCATATATGAAATGGCATCCATTTAACACCATTTTAATACAATACACATGTGATGGTAGTTTTTTTTCAAACTCTTATCAAACAGTTTCTAAATGCCATGGGAACAATCATGTGTAAGAGATATTTATTAGACTGCACTATGAAAAAGTGATCTTCATATAATCAGCACACATTCTCATGAAATTCTATCATAGCATGCTACGCTGAGAAGAAATTGAGAGCCCAACGCATAAGGAAATATTTCACAAAACAGATTTTGGATTTGTGGTACGAATTGCCACTCCACTCACTCCAAACAATTATGTCATCTTCCCAAGATCTCACATGCCTAGCTACTTGGAGTGTACGCCCGGAAGAGGACTCTACCTAATACCACGCTGGTATGGCCTGTACAACTTGTGTGTGCTCCCTTCCAACTGCCAATGTGAGCACACAACCCCCCCAAAGGTGCAACAGGGCTATGTATGGGTTCAACAAGAAACCAGGGACAGCTTATGGCGAAGGAATAAATTCAATTTCGCTGGTCAATTGCCTTCAACAGTCACAAGCTTGGAAAAACTAGAATTAAAAACTAACTAGATTAATGCAACCACTCGGTAATGGCAGCGATTGATCTTAGAATTCAAAAGGAATTGGTCAATTTTAGAGTTGTCGGCATCCATACTTTCCTAAGAAGAAATCATTTTTAAGTGAATTTTAGAGAATTATAATATGATACTCTTCAGCATAACCATGGGTGCAACCAACAGGCAGCAATAATCTCACACACAACATTCTACATAGCATTAAAACACAGTGAGAAAATACATCACACATGAACACACTATTTACCTTGGAAACCCAAATGGGAAAACCAACATTCAATGGTTGTTAAGTTCTCTTATTCCAACAATATTTGGTGCAATGGAGCTCATGGCTCTTTGTGCATCCTCTCTTTTTGTGCATCCTCTCTTGACTAGTTCCTGCAAAAAAACTTTTAAAAGTTGAATTACAAGAAGATATAGGAGAGTTGGGGGGTAATGGGAAGGACAAGATATTGTGGTCTCTAAAATTTGCATTGTCCTTTATGTTTTTCCTACCCTCATTAGTTGTCAAAATAAACTTAAGTACTAAGTCTTATGACTACAACTCCAAAATCTTAGATCCTCCCCATGGCTCTAACTTTGGATCATGGCTACAACTCTAACTCTAGATTTGACTCTAGCTTGTAGCCCTAGATACTTGATCCAGATTATTTTGAGAACGACATGAAGACAAAAATATAACCAAGATTCTACAAACTGGAAAAATGGGGTAGCTTATCTCTGAAAAGAAAGAGATGTTGGCTACGCTTCCTTCACAAGAAGCTTTACATCACACTCCATTGCATGCTTAAAGGGCCTCCTTCACCTCAATTATATAGGAGAGAGTGAGAGGAGAACAATTCCCATGATGCATGTGGGATAAATTGGACTAAGTTTATAAAATGCCATAGGCATGTAAAATACAAGTACTTCCGGAGCAGACACCTATCCCAATACTATTCTAGACCGAGCGCGCTTAACTGTGGAGTTCTAATGGGATCCGATGCATTAACGCTATGTTGTAGGCATGTACATAAAACCATTACATGATGTATATAATTAACAAATGAAGATGACATTACATTCCATTCCCCATCAAAAGGGTGAATGTCATGGTTTATCAAAACCAGAGGCTCAAAATGGTGATTCAGTGGAAAAGGTGGATGGCCACTGAGATCCATCTAGATCATTCCTCCCCCCTTAGGAAGCAAAGGTCTCCATTGCGTTGAGTGCCCGGGGGAGAGGGAAAAGTGTTTGCTAAATCTGCATCTTGATGAGCTGCTTTCCTTGTTGGAGAAGGTGCACCTCTTATCTTTTTGAAGGTTGTCACGAACCTGTGGCTGGATGGATTGGACCTTTTTAACTAGTCTGGCTACATGAGATTTATGTGTGTATAAGGAATCTTTGCACTTTGTTGCAATCTTGTTGACCTGCTTTTGTTGGATAGAAGGTGTTTGGGCCAAGGCTGTAGTGGTTGCAATATCCTTCTGTTCACCTTTTGAACAGATTGTGAAGAAGCTAAATTTTGTAGTATGAGATACTACCTTGCGGCACTGTTTAGGTGGGACATTAGTTGGAACCACCTCTGGTATCTTGTAGAGATGACCCCCCATAGTAACAATGACACTACGGGGTCGATACTCATAGATAGCATGACGCTTCCACATATATGGCTGGCCCAAGAGAACATCACAAACATTCAATGGGGCAACATCACATAATACCTCGTCCTTGAAGGGCTTAATGTCGTATGACAATCGACACTGTTGGCTGACACAAAGATCTTGACCCTCGATAAGCCACCCAATGTTGTATGGTCGCGGGTGTGGTGTTGTTGGCAAATCCAACTGCTTGACAACCTCTGCTGAGATGATGTTCTTTTGGCTTCCGCTATCAACAATAAAATGTAGTGGGGTGCCCTTCACCCACATCTGTGAATGGAAGAGTCGCTCCTCCTCCTCAGGATCCTCTTCCGGTTGGATTGTTGTAGTTGCGACAATAGCAGTGGGTTCTGCATCAATGATCTGTCTCCTTTTATTATTTTCTGAATCAGGGTCCAAGTCGAGGTTCGACTCTTTGTCTTTGAGCTCGGCCACCAATAACTGTATTGAGCGACATTCATCAGTGTTGTGCAAAGGGTTGTTATGAAACTCACACCACTTTCCGATGTCTTTCTTAGACTTCACGTTACCCTTCTTTGCTTGCATCTGGGATTGGATCTCTTGAGGTTGGCCTTCCTTGCTCTGTCCATGCTTCTCCCACTTACTCTGTTGGTTGAATTCCTGCTCAATTTTGACTGCATATCAATAAGCAACTCCCAGTGAAGAGATGTCCAAAAAATCCATCTCTGTTTGGATGTATCTGTGTAGACCACTGTGGTACTTCAAAACCAAGTTCCGCTTAGATTCTTTGATACCCAACTTTGAGCGCAAGGTATGAAAGATGTTGGTGTACTCCAACATCGTCTGGGCTCTTTTCTGACGTAGAGTTGTCCATCTCATGTATTGGTCATCATAGTTTCCGACAGGGTAGAACTCCTCCTTTAGGGCATCTACAAAGGTTGCCCAAGTGGGTTCTCTCCCAAAAAGTGTAGATTCATCTACGGTGTACCTCTCCCAATAACCTTCCCACCAAGCTCTAACATGGGGAAGGGATTTAAGGAGCGCGAAGGTGATCTTTTCACTGTCAGAAAATTTTTGGACAGAGTAATAACCTTTTAGCAGATTCGGCCATTTTTCTAGAGCATCTGCATCTATCTGGCCTTCAAATAAGGGGATATCAAAATTGACTTGTACCTTGAAGGGTGTCACACTTGCAAAATGGTTTCTTGTTGAAGATGCCTCAGTTTCCGCCATCGGTAGTCTTCGAAGGATCTGAGCGAAGTTGTCCATCATCTCATTCCTTTGTCGCATATGAGCTTCCTCGAGCAATGTCTTGAAAGGATCTCCTGCTCTGTCATCTCTCTTGTCTTCCGCCATGGGAGGTCACTTGGACTAGCAAGAGTGGTTGTCCTCAAGCAAAACTAGCTCGAGACCCAAATCTCTATACCCTGACCTCATTGGGGACATGCTCTAAGAAATGACAAAGAGCAGATTGCTCTAATACCATTGATCCGGATTATTTTGAGAACGACATGAAAACAGAAATGTAACTAGATATAACAATGAAATACACAAAAATATAGAAGAGAGCACAAAAATAAAGTGAAACCCAACTTCTATTGCTGAATAAGATAGAAAAACATCGTAGAACACAAATTGGAAAAATGGGGTAGCTTATCTCTGAAAAGAAAGAGATGTTGGCTACGCTTCCTTCACAAGAAGCTTTACATCACACTCCATTGCATGCTTAAAGGGCCTCCTTCACCTCAATTATATAGGAGAGAGTGAGAGGATAACAATTCCCATGATGCATGTGAGATAAATTGGACCAAGTTTATAAAATTCCATAGGCATGTAAAATACTAGTACTTCCTGAGCAGTCACCCATCCCAGTACTACTCTAGACCGAGCACACTTAACTATGGAGTTCTAATGGGATCCGATGCATTAATGCTATGTTGTAGGCATGTAGATAAAACCATTATATGATGTATGCAATTAACAAATGAAGATGACATTACATTCCATTCCCTATCAAAAGGGTGAATGTCATGGTTTATCAAAACCAGAGGCTCAAAATGGTGATTCAGTGGAAAAGGTGGATGGCCACCAAGATCCATCTGGATCAATACTGGTTTTGGTTCTAGCTATAACTCTAGCTCTAGTTCCCATATCACTTTTTCCTGTAGTGAAAATGTCTCCTTACTAATTCTTAGCTTTGATCAATCTTCAAATTCAAGATCTTTCATTAGAATTCATTTCCATCTTCACTGTGCAAGTCTCTTGCATTCTCAGATTTGGAGATGTTCTACATTGACCGTTAATGAAGCCAAAATGAATTCTAGTTTTCTTGTTCAATGTACTCCTAGCAAGCTATGCCATTGCATAGCAATTCCAAAAGAGGATGTATGGATTACCTTCTTCTACTAGGACAATTTGCTTCCCAACATGGAAACAATTATTTGTCGTTGCATGTGCTTACTAACACTGTGTCCCTGCAACAACATTACTTGAATGATCTCCTTGGTGTGCGATCATAGAACCTATTTCGACCAAAGCATTTGATGAATTCTACACATGTATGGTTGTAGGTAACAATCATCAATAGGCTGCTATTTTGAGGGAGAGGGACTACCTCAAAATTTGAATAGTATAAGGACAAGGGAATGTATTGACCTCCCTACACCAATTTTTAATACATCTCCAAGAAGGGAAAATTCTTCTATAATATTGCATGTAATCATTGGAGTGGGGTTTCTTTGTTGTTGACATTAACCCATTGTCCTCTTCAATAACGATGTTGACCTCTTGTGCTTCTATAACTCTTTGGATAGCTTCTACTCCTTAGGCTAGAGATGTAGTGAGTTATTTATCTCCATTAGAATTCACTTTCCACACTATTCTCTTGGTTGTGTAGTTCTTAGGGTGGAGTTCTAGATGAAGTCCCCAACACTTTTCTTCCTAATGTGCACTCAACTTGTAGTGGTGGCAAAGGTTCTTGGTGTTGTTTCATGGATTGCTTGACATACTCCTTTTATCTCCTTGACTTTGAATTTTTTTTTGGTTTGGTGAAGTCTACTTGTTGTTCCTCCTCTTAAAACAATATGGCTTGTGGCATGTGGCTTGATTCTCCCAACAATATTCCACAACACAACCTTCCTTCCCATAGAATGAAAATACCTATGAGTACCAACAAATGGCAACTTGATGGCCTTTTATCTTGCAGTATTGACAAATAAGGGATACCTTCCTTGATGCATACTTTTTGGTCTTCTTCTTCCTATTCTAGTTGATATATTTTCCAGTTCTTCTAATTCCTAGTGCAAGTCGAGTCTTTGCACTTTCCTCATTGTTTCCTTTATGTAATCTACCACAAGGAGTGGTCATGTGCTGGCATCTTCATTTGTTGTGACCCTTTTTCTTATGAGATGACCAATTATGCAATGTATTTTTCCTTCGCAAATGTGATCATGGTGTTTGTGGTATTTTTCTCTTTACCATTAAAACCTAGGCCTTCATGCTTGACCCTTAGTTCAGCTACATTGAGGATCAATATGCCTTGTTTTCTCTTGCCTAACCCTTCTCCATCGTAGCCAATCTACCTTAAAAATTTTGAATCAATGCCTATAGCGTGATTTTCAAAATCACCTAAACGCTCTTGAGAAAGGTACAAAGGTGAGCTTACCATGCTTGTCTCGGTCATGGCGTGTCACACACCCAACCCCTAAGTACCTTTTTAAGGGATGGGGTATAATTTTTTCTCTTTTCCCAATCATCTCAAATCTCCTCTATCACAACTCCATCGTCTTCTGCTCATCAAGCGCTTTCCAATGACGGTAATTTCACTCAGAATTGAGCTCTGGAACAAGGGTTATGACCTTCCGAACTTTTTGGGTTTACATAGGCCACATCTCTCTTACTGCATCTAAGATCACCTGGTTTTATTAAACAAAGCAAAGAGGGCATTAGCTTTAGGATAGTTGTTTAAAGAAAGAAAGGCAAGTAAGCAACATCTAAAGGTTCCAACAATGCGGTATAAATTCATAACTAGTATCTGGGTGGGGGTTTCAGTCCGACCCTACAAGACAAGATATAGTGCAGTAGCCGCTAAGAAAATAACCAAAAGTATTATGATCATCAAGTCTCAGAGTTTTCTGATTCTTATGGCCGATGGTTGGGCTTTATGGAGACGATTTCACACATTACAAATATGATTTTAGACTACAAATATATCAAAGGTTCTATGGGGCTACTGATTGCTTCTATTGATTGGAAGACGCTTTTTGGGATCTTGTATAATGATCTGGTTCACTTCTTATTCGTTACTTAAATGGGTCAAAACCAGAATAAAACAAATGATTAAGTAAGATGGGTCCATCAGGACAAGTCGAAGCTGGTCGAGCTAATTATATAGTTGTTGTCAATACCCAGTTGGTATTGTTGATAGTTCCCTAGTCAAAGTACCCAGTCATATTGATGATTCAATAGACATATTCATAAGCCATATCCATAAGCAACCATCAATTCTCGATACCCTGTAGCCAATACTCACTCTCGTTTTCACTCTTGACGAGTTGGTGAATATGTCACCCCATTCTAGGTGTTATGCTCTCTCATTCGCTAAGGTAGGAATATAGTAAATGTAGCTAAGTAGACTCATCAGGGCCTTCAATGGGTTGAGTAGGAGGGAGGATATAAGTCAATTTTCACGTGTCTATCAGGTAGAATATGTTATTTATGGGGCACCAATGTTTGCATTACTCAAGCTAACATTCTCGTAGCTTCCACTTCGTCCACACCTGCTTGAGCCAAAGCCAGGGACTAGTAAGTCACTTGCGAGCCCGAGAAGTAAGGCAAGCCAGGCTCTAATAGAAAGAGGGTTCTAAACAATTCCTTGACCCTTTTAATAAATCCCTTTACGCTTTCCACAAGACAATGACTGTTGCCCCTATTTTAGAAAGAAAAAGGGTATCGATATCGATATGGGAGGGATGTTACTAGTTCTTCATCGACAGGATCAACTGCTTCATCCATTCTAATTTTGACCTCCCAACAAGCAAGTCAAGAAAGTCGTTAACGTTCTTTAGTGGGAGGAGTCATTCAGGGGGAGGGAGGGTTGTTCAAGGGAATGTTCAGGGGGATGTTCAAGGGGATATCTCGTATATGTACATGAAATGCCTCATGCAAGGGCATTCATTCATGGGCATTCAAGGCCAGGAACCTCGTTAAGGAAGGAGCGATGGAACCAGTCTCTAGTTCTTACACTAGATGAGTTCAGACTAACCTTCCCCTTTGGGCTTTCATACAACAATAGACAATGCACTTGAATATAATAAATAGGATTTTCCGCCTATTTTCTTGCTTGTGTATGGGATTGGTTTAGAGGCTTTGTGTACCTTGGTCCTATTTCCATCATTGGTTGGTCACCTCGAACCAGGAAAAGAGATTCATCATTGCTCTTTAACATGGTAGTATCTCACGTGCTCGACTCCAGCTCATTAGAGCACCCTTGATATTTATACACATAGATGGTCCTAGTGTTCAAGTTTCAGTCGAAGACCACCACACATGTATGGATCTTTACATCATTTTTGAAACTAACACTAGGTAGGGATTGAAGGAACTAGGTAGGCATTGGTGTTAACCCTACAGGTGGGCATGGTCAAGATGATGAAGAGGGGGGTATTATCAAGTCGATCAAAGGTAAAGGTCAAGTCAATCAAAGATCATAGTAAAGACAAGAAGGATCCGGGGAAGGCATATGTCACCTTATATTTTCTAATTAAGAGCTTGAAGGTGTCCAGTGGAGCTTATGGGATATATTCAAATTGAACTAGCTGGTGTCCTATAGAGCTAAGACCCACCTCTTGGACCCGACATGGAGGAGTCGGGCCAACCTTTCCTTTTTAGATTCAGAGCTTGAGGTAATGGTCAAGTAAATCAAAGATCATATTCAAACTACTTACTCATCTCCGTAACGGGTATTTAAATGTGTATCGGATGTTCAGGCATTGAGGGGAAGTATCTCTTTTTGGTGACGTGGGACAGGGGATATGTGATCCATTGTTTTTACGCAGAGTCATAAGTTCCATTTCATGTTACTGTTCAAGAAGAAGATTGAGTTGCAGTAGTATATCTAGAAGTATACCTAGGAGCATATCTATAAGCATACCTAGCAGCAGAACCAACGAAGTCCCTTTGTTGTTCAATTCTCCACTAGGGTGGGGTAGTGGAGGAGGGTAGAGTTTTCAGGACCTTGGCAGAGAGATACTTTAATGGCTCTAAGGGTTTAGTTATTATATAGTAAAGGAAGGGAGTTGGTAAGTGGGGTAACGGGTTTGCACCATAAGGTGGGTTGTGTGTGTCTGGTATCTCCGGTGTAAGGAGGTTGAGGAGGGGGTTTAAAGGTTGGAGGATTTTGCACCATAATGGGGTTTTATCCTTTGCCACATGGCATCTTCATGACCACACATTGTCCACATCAACTAATGTGGCGACACCCTGGTCTTGATGTGGCGCTAGCCTAGCCTGCCACAATAGAACTTTGATCTAGGCAGGTCTGCAACCATCATAACTCGGGCCTTATCCCAACACACTCTTTGCTTACCTTCGATGAATATGGTGTCGAGGAATATTCCCTTTCTCTCAAATGGACAACCTCGATGCATGCAAGATTTCTCGGTCTACAGTTAGGATCCATTCAACACCTAAGGTTCACCGATCCTATTGAACCCCACTCAAATCGTCAACCCATTGAAGATTAACATGCGCCATCACACTGATGTTCTTAGTTAGCATCAATTCGCCATGTCATCGTAGAGTGCTTGGGCTAGCTCGACTAGAGGATGAAATTTGTCCATCTTCTATAGTCCAATTAAAATACTTAATTAATATTTCGTAGAATAACATTCTTTGGTAATTAATTATTTAAACTTAATTAAGGATAATTATTCTCCACAAGCTAATTATCTAGTAATTAATTTTTGTTTAGTCTAATACTCATGGCCCAGTAATTACTGAGGTTTTACTTTCTCTTTGCCCCCTTTAGAAGTAGTTTAGTACTAACTCAATTAATTACTCATATGATAATTATGAGTAATTATATTATAACACAATGAGGCTAATCTCTCCATAATATACTTAAGTGATTAACCTTAATTAAGGTATATAATTCAATCCCTCCTCGGCATGCAACTCCATACCGAATTTTTACATAATTTCATATATATATATATATATATATATTTATTACCCGTGGAAAATAATTCACTATATTCAAATTAATATTTAATATTACAAATTTATTCTTTTATTAATGATATTATAATATAATTCTATTTAATTATATTATAATATGATTAAATATATCAAATGAGCACTTAGGATTATCAATATCCATTAATATCTAAGCCCTCAGACTTCGGCAAAAATTCCTCATCGTGCTTTTATGAATATACCCAAATCTCTTGAATGCCAGAGTTTTAGAGAGGGTCCCACTCATATTGTAAAGCATTGAAAATATAATTAATTATATTTATTTATAATATAATTAATCACCTTAAATGTTTATATCAATATTTGTGCAACCATTGGAAGGGGAAAGAGTAGGTTCACGCCTTCGACCCTTCGTTGCTTGTTCATTCTATTACCCCAAACATTCCGGAGTTTCGAATTCCCGAAGCTCCAGAGTCCTGAACTCTCGAAGGGTCCACACTTCACATGATTTTGCATTAAATATTAAATTAAAAAAGGAAAAGGGGTTGGTACTTTATTACATACCAATATCATAATAAAGTTATTTAAAATATATTATTTTACACCTTTTTGTAAATTGCGCCCAGGTTTATAAGGTCTCCAATATTATATTTAATATTTGAAATGAGAGAGAGAGATCTTCGGGTCAACTCCTTCGAATCTCCAACACATTCTTTATACTCAAATCTCCCGAAGTCTCGAAGCTCAGAAGTGGCCCCACTTATGCACGTTTCCATATTATTTAATGTTTAAACAAGAAAGGAAAAGAGCAGGCCTTATTCACATGTGACTACTTTAATAAACCTTAATATAATATAATATAATAGATTATAGTATATCTCTCGAAAATTACACCTAGGTTTTAAAATTCTCGAATATTATATTTAATAATTTAATATTGGAAAAGAAGGAAAGATATTCAGGTCCGCACCTTCGGCTCTTCCATGCAATTCTTCATTCTCATATAACCCGGAGTCTCGGAGTACCAGAGGGAACCCACTTGTATTACAACGTAATATAATTACAATTATTTTGAATTTATAATATAATATATATATTGAAATAAAGGTGTATTATATTAAACTATGTTAATCGATCATTTTAAATACCATACAATACAATTAATTATATTTATTATCTTTACAACCTTGTCTAGGGAAGGATAAGGTTCAGGCATTCGGTGACTTTGTCTTGTGAGTTCCATCACCCCAAACACCCCGAAGTCTCGAAGACCATGAGATGGATAAAGTATTTGGTCATGGGTTGTGCTTAGGCATTAAAATAAAAATAAAATATATTCTCTTTGCTCTCAGGGCTTTTACGATCCAGGAACTTTAACCTCCATTTTAATAATAATAATGATAATAATAATAAGAATAATATGTATATAGACATATATACATATATTTCTATAGTCTTGCATAATTTTGTTACCTCAAAGATTTAAAGGAAATTGTTTTCTCTTACAAAAAAATAAGAAAAGGAAAAATATAGTTTTCGAGTCTTTATTAAGGGATTTAATAAAAGTTTATATTCCAAGGAAATTTCTCCATTATGAAAATTACAAATATAATTATAATCTCTCCATTCTAGTGGATGACTGAGTAAATTTTATTTCCCTATTATTGTGCTTTACTTTTCCTACTAAATTTAAGGAAATTGGTCCTAAGACAAAGATTTACCTCCACATCAAATTTCAGTATTTCTACCAGGATTTACTTCCCAAATTTAGGAGATTTAACACAAGTTTAACATAAATGTTTATTTATGCCTCAAATAAAACTTCAAGAACTTTTGTATTTTAATTCAATTAGGAAAATTTCATGTTCATTTCCTAATTGTTTTGCCTCAATAATCATTTATAAGGACTTTTTTTTCTTTTTCATATTAGGGATTATTTACTAAAGTCCACACGGATCTGATATCCTCTAAGCTTTCTAGCATAGGATTTGAGGACATACTAAACTAGAACACTATTATGCAAAAAAATCACTCTCTCTTCTTTCATATGTTTGATAGAGATTTTTAACTGCTCAGTCATCATTTCCCAAGCATGCATTAAACTGAACAGCACAGTCAACCACAACATCCACTCCCATAAATCTTATTTTAACACACAAATAGTCAGGAGATAGGGAATTAAATCAAATGATCTTCAACTAAGACATTCTCTTTATTTTACTTAAATTTCTCAAGTCATTTTTTGTTAGAAATTAAACTTGTACAGTTCTAAAACATAGTATAAAATTTTCTCTGATCTAAACACTACAGAGATTTAACCAAATATACTTATCTAGAAAACAGATAGTGATGCAATTGTTGAAAGGGGTGCCCTTTTCATTCCAACCGTAGGCATAACAACTCCTGGATGGATTTACCGTTGGCCACCCCCTAGCTAGATTATGATGCTTTGAGAGAGACTCTTCCTTCTATTCAGCAACAACCAAGGACAAAGGCCACTCTCCTCCTCCCACAAGAACTTGGAAAATCAGTTTTCTCTCCACCAAGCAAGGGGGTCTGCAATGAGTGCTTCCTCAATCACTCATATTCTCTGCAACTCCGTTTATCATCTTGGACTGAAAATGCTCCCCAAAAAATTCCTGTACCCATAACATATTTTTTTCTCAGTTCTCTTCAGAACCAGAAAGATGCACATGCCTTTTCTCTTCAGAAATGGTCACCAGACCCATTCCTTCTACCTCTCCCCTTCTGCCCACAAATTTTATTCCTTTTATTTCCTTCCTCAAAAATATTTTTTTGGTCCAAATCCCCATTTCGTGGTTAGGATGGGAAGTTTTTCCAGATGGGTACATTGCCCATTTCCTCATTGACTCTTGAGGAAGACTTCCCAACTACCAACATGACTGGTAATTTACTTTTATGGATCTAAACAATTTAAATCCAAAAGAGTATCGGTCTGATAAGGGTCATCTCAACCATTACTGGTTCCCCTCCCCATCTCTCTCATGCATCATGATCTACCTTGGCAAATCCCTTTAGTAGTTATGCAACACTTTCCATTTTTTTAGTAACAAATATATATATGTATATATTACCTTCCATCAAAAGGTTCATCAATTCCAACATCCGTACATAATCAATCTTCCCATGGTCTTTTAACAAGCTATAGTTATATTTACAAGTTGGGGGAAACAAGGGTATTACATGGTGCTAGAATATATAGT
Source organism: Picea glauca (assembly GCA_000966675.3). Lineage (NCBI taxonomy): Eukaryota > Viridiplantae > Streptophyta > Pinopsida > Pinales > Pinaceae > Picea > Picea glauca. The sequence continues at coordinate 181,079 of JZKD02S1745835.1, read as the reverse complement.
AGCAATGGAAGGAGATTTCCTGGTCTCTTGGAAAGTTACTTGTATCTTTGCCAATTCTTTCTCCTTCTCTACAAACTCTCGGTGTAGCTAATTCTTTCTCTGAGTGAGACTATCCTCCTGTCAGCTATCCATCTCAATGAGATTCTCTCCCAATTGCACAAATTGAACTATGTGCTTGTCCCAATCTACCATGATAACGATGAGGGAGTGTTAAAGTTCAACAAAATGGTGATTTAGAAATGATAGTAGTTTTGTAAAGGTCTTAAGGTTCTTCTCCATCTCTACCATCCTCTAGTCAAACATCTAAACCTTATCATTCGAATTCCTATTCTTTTCTTGAAGCGACACATTAATGGCCTACAGATCTTTCAATCTTTTTGTTTTTTCTTTACTCATCTTGATTGATATTTCTCTTCAAAGTTTCGGCCCCTATGTTATGGTCAAGTATTAAATTACTCCAATACCATATGATCCATAAATGGTAAGCCTATTGCCTATCCATTTCACTAACACAAATTCTTTGTGAAAATGAAATTTGAGCTCTAAACTCTTTGTTCATGATTGGTTATATGGCTTGTTCTTGAATATAACCTGCACATAGGAAACCATCTAACAATGCAATAGTAATTAAGCCAATAAATACCAAGGCTTTGTCTTTATATGGCTACAAAGCCTTTTTTCTTGTTGCAAATTTGGGATACTATGCCTGGATAAACTCAATCTGATAGTCTGGTGCTTGAACTAATTCATTTGGAATGTAAGTAGCTAAATGAACCTTTGTTGTAATTACAATTGGTATGAACTTTGGATTCAAATTAGATTTCAATACTTAAATATATGTATGTTTTTCATGGAAGATGGGGTGTCCTAGATAAAGCTACATTGGAAATTAGTATACCACTCACCAATTCTTCCTCTGATTATAATTTTCATCCCATGCACTTTATTTTTCCATGGAAAAAATCTAACAATTTTATTTATAAAAAAAAAAAATTACAGTGATAGATGATGAGAAAGCATTAAAGTCTACCTTTATAGTCTTGTAGCTTTAGTCAAAAGATTTCCACCTATATTTCCAAAGTTTTATTTCAAAAAGGAAACCCTAGGTTGGAAGCTATACTAGTGAAACATCGTATACAAATCTCGTCAAAATATTCAAAAAAGTATAATCTTCTTTATACATTGAAAAAGTTCAACTAGTCTTCCTAAAGGTAGACAATTTGTCTTTCCATGGTGAGACACTAATCGAAGAGCTCTAAAGTAATAAAAATAAACTTAGAACCAAGGAGCATGAATATATTCAAAGGAGTGTGTAGGAGTTTTGTCAATGATCTTCCAAAACCCATTTTATAATGCCACTCCATCCTTAGATAACAAGTTTGCTTCATAGTTCAAGTCCCTGTAAATGTGTAAAATAAATTTGGGAGAATATTGATTTTAGAAACAGGATGTCATGAAAAAGAGGTTGCAGTATGAAGCTGTGCAAATTGAATTCTCCTTTCATCCATTGAATCATAAGAAAAGGATCTACATAATTTTGGATTTGAAAAATTCCATTTTCCTGAGCTAGCATTAAGACCAGTGTTAGAGCCATAAAATCACAAAAAAAAATTCTATCACTACTGTTATCCCCGATTTCTAGGGATAACTAGGAGATCATGTCTCGAGGCCCACAGGTCCTAGACATGGAGTACCGAGAGCAGGATTGACCTGAGCATGGCCCTGGAGGGCCCATCCTTCTTCTTCTTCAGATTTGTCCTGTCAGCAGCAGCAACATCCATCACCATCGGCTTGGACTTGCATCAGAGAAGACTCTTGCTCCATGTGGTAATTGGTATAGGTATCATGGTACGTGTCATGTTTGATCGTTATAACTTTCAGATATATGCATCAGGTTCCTTACATTTCTGACAACTGCTTGGATCTTACACTAACCCACTTGACCATTGTTGGGGGGATTAACAGGGTTCCCTAGCAAGCTTGTATCCATAGGTTTTGGTTAGTCACCAGGGGGGATTTGAAGAGCCATCGTCTTCTCCCACCATACTCTCATTTTACATCTTGTCTCCCATACATCCATCCCATTCCCCTAGTCCGGGCATTAGGATGACTTATTTGAGGGGTTACACTTTGTCCTGTGGGAAGAAGGGGCTAAAGGTCCAGGAGGTAAAAGCAGCTGGTAAAAGATAAAATCCATAGGAAATAAAACCTAGATATGCCTCACCCAGGGATCCCTGAGAAGGAAATAAAAGGCCTCTCGATAAGGAACAAAAGGGACCCAAAGAAAAATAATAAAACAAGGCCTAACCAAGAGGATGGGAGGTCTCATCATGAGCCGGCCCATTATGTTCATAGGTATTTAGCAGTATGACGTTTCCATTATCTGGTCACCATGTTAGGGCAATGACCCTTGGTTGCATGGCCAAGGGAAACGGGGTCTCATCACGAGCCAGCCTTATCATTTCTGCAAAAATACTAGTGGGTAACACTATCAGCTCTGGTCACCATGCCAAGGCAGTGTCCTTTGGTCAGATCTTGAAGCAAAAAGAAAGAAAAAAGTAATGAATAAAGGAAGAATAAAGTCAATAAAGGGGCTTGGAAAGAACTACATCCATGATAGGTACAACTCACCTCCTACAAAGACACCCATGGATAATACCTACCCCTGGTCTTCACTATGTCTGGACATCCTTAGACCATACCATCTCATATTACATGGCTTGAATGATATCCTTTGGAAACTTTCCTCTTCTTGTGGATGTTGGCCCAACAGGGCACTTTGTCTTTTCTTCAGCTTTGTATAGTAGGTCAGTGTAATGTCGTTGATCTATTAGATGATATGCTAGGGATTTTATGCATGTGTTTGATAAATTTAATGATGAGATATGATTTACATTGCTTTAATCCCGAGGACTAATGAGCCCATGGAGGGTGAAGTTTTTGATGTGCAGGACCATGCCCGACGGACAGGTACCAATGGACCGGTGCACATGGGGAGATTATTAGCTCGGACCTCCATGGGGCTGAAGAGCCCATCAAATGGTTGTTGGGATGGCAGAGACAAGACAATGTTATGATGAGCCTTTTCACATGAAGAAAAGAAGGACGTTCCACCCAGGACACTTAGGATGAGCTCGGCCTAGGGGGGATCACCCACTTCAGATGGAACGTTTTCCTCTTGATGGACAGGACGTCACCTAGGAGATATGGATGTCACCTTGAGCATGTGGCAGTGTGATTGAGGTTACTGGCATGTGTGGCAACTTGGAGGAGCCCTAAAAGGGCTAACCTATGACTTCTGGATGCTGGATATGCCCAAAAAAGGGTCAACGTCTCCCTCAGAAGGGCTTGACGTCCCACCTTTTTCTCATTTTATGTCATTTATCTAGCAGTTAATGTAAAAACAGTGTAAATTTTGCAATCAGCCTTGTCGACTGTTTTAATGACCTATTTTGTAATGTAAAGGTCATGGATTGATATATATTGAGGATGTTTTTCCCTCATTTGAAGAGAACACAACTCACTCTCTTGTGAGATCTCAATACTTGTGCCCTACTTGTGTATTTTTGGTGTTTTAAGTGAGGCACTACTCTTGGAGGAGGATTTCTCTTGGCATTTATGGCATTTCTCTCATGGAAGGTTTACAACTAGGGTTTGCATGTGTTTTTCTTCATGATATGTAAGTGTTTTTCCTACAAAACTTCTTGATTGAATGGTTGTAGGTTAGTATTCTTGCATTTNCTTATAAATTGTTGATTTTAAAACCCTAGGTAGCAAGCACACAAGTAGGTCATTGCTATATGTCCCCATGTTGAGAAATAGTTTTCAGCCATTGAAAGAAGAAGATATAGCCTAGCTGTTGCTACACTTTTCATTCTTTTTTCTGAGCTAGCGTTAAAGTTATAGGTTGAAAAGAGGAGACGTCCTAGGCCTAGTTGGACTACACCTAGGGTTTGAAGGCCTTGCCTTTGCAACACCTTCTCCCTTAAATTTATACTTTGAAGCTAGCCGTTTTGCCAAGCGTATTTAGAGAAGGAGGAAGGAGCACGAGGCCTTGCTTAAGAAACACCGGAGTGAGCCTCCTTCCCCTAGGGTTTTGATTCTAGGGCCTTGCCATTGCAACACCTTAGAAACCTACCTTCCAATCTCTAAGTTTTAATCCTCCTAAGACTTTGTACCCTTGCTTCTGACTCCATTTACCCTAAGGCACTGGTAATATCTCCAACGTTGAGTTTCTAGTGTACAAAACCATCTTTCAAACTTTGATTTTTGAAACCCTAACTAACCCTAGCACTGCTAACCTAAGCTAATGTCATAGTTGACGCAACACCCTTTTGACTAATAATAAGCAATTAAAAGATGACGTCAAGTATTTACTGAACAAATTGTTGATTGGATATACTATAGGCTTGGTCATTTTGGTAGATATTGATGAATTGGTGATCTTTCATAGGCTAATTAGCAGAACGTTGACTTCATCTTATCTATTACATTGCTTATTGAATGAAATCAGATAGTTAAGAAGTACTAACCCTTTGAGTTATAGCCTACAAATATACATATTGTGTTGTTATTATCTTGTTTCGGGCAGGTGTTTTCAACAGGGACTTCACTTCTTTATTGGCTGATTAGCTGGACTATCTGATACTAGTGGTAACTTGCGAGGAGGGAAATCTTAACACTTGACCTTGTATCCATTGCCTCTTCAAACCCCAGGTTATCGGGGATGTCTCCCCTGGGCTAAACTCCCTGTTGGCGTCCTTATACACACTTGCAAACGTGAGCTAAGTCCTGCTCACTTAGTGTGTCCTCGGAGGCACAATGCCTAGGTTCAAATTCCACGCTGTCACTTTGACTTGAACCTCTTCCGTCTAGGCTAAATCGTAGGGAAGCCAAGGGGGGTAGACCCTATTTATTATATGAGATTAATATTTAATGTTCTAGGAGTTGGTTTTAATTGGTTAAAAGGTCAGGGGGAATCTAGCCTAGGATGTCTATCAGCTAATGCAAGATGAAACTATCTAAGTATGAGAGTTAGACCTTTTCCTAGGGAAACTAAGATTAGTGCCTAAAATTGGGCAATGGGTTCAACTAAGTTAGGGTGAATGTTCGTTACAAGATAAGTTACAAAGTATTACAATAAGACGGATACAATTAGATACAAAAGAATAAATCAGATATACAGACTAGATACAAGATATACAATATACTCACAAGTTTGCTCACATGTGCAGGAATTAAATATACATAAGATAAAGAGATCAACACATGAAGCCAAGCATGCTCACAACAGATAGAGCTCCGTTGGACTACTTTTCAATGGCCAAGAGACGCAAAGCACTCAAGACCCAATCAAGAGAATGCCTCCAGGTGGATGCACACCTCTTGAAGGATCACACCACGAGATAAAGGAACAAAATAAAGATGAAAGCTTTGAAAGTAAAGTGTTTCAGATGAAGAGATATAACCACTTTAAGTAATAATTCTACAACACATAATTTAACTTGCATATGAATGTAAAATGAAACACAGTGAGATCAATGAACTTGCAAGTGTGTAACTGTATTGCTTGGTGTTGTAGATTGAAAAATGAATTAAGTGATTAAGTGTGAGATTAATTTTTAGCCCTATCTAGATGTCAACCCAAAACTCTCCTCCCCCTATTACCAAGTGGTTGTTGGATGCTCAAGAAGTGAGG
>JZKD02S1745835.1:146544-167414 GCA_000966675.3 Picea glauca | reverse complement strand
CCTTAAAAAAAACCTAGCTATACTTGACGGAATTCCGCAAAATTTCGCGTGTTGTCTTACATGGTCATTTACAACATTCCTAAACACTAGCTACCTAGGAATAACTTCATTAGCATGCCTTTCGCCACTTTGGAGGATTTGTTGGGTGGGAGTGAAAAACTCAAGGGCAATTAACCTGGCTAGTTAGGCCACATTAACCTCCTGAGGATAAAAAAAACTCAGCAAAAGGAACTCTCCTAATGAAGAAACCCTAAGGAAACTGACCTAACATGATCCATGTAGACTTATTACAATATTAACCCACGCAGGGGTGCGGTAATCCCGCTTACAAAATTTGTGTTGGAGGCAAAAATTGCCTAGTAGAACCAACCTGTCTTCGACATACTAGCATCTGATGATGCATTACTTCATGGCACATGGAGTTGACCCACTAGTTGAATAGGTGTTCAAAACTCCCTAAATAGAAAGAACCTCCCCATCGAGGTGACATTGGGTGGGGAAGGTTCATGTTACGGCAGTTTGTCCTCTATCCTTTAGCCTGTGACCTAAAATAGAAACTGCGCGATAAAAACTACCCAGTCCAACCTTAGAATAGATGTTGTGAGTGGCGGGGAGATGTAGAATTTTCCAAACCCCATCTTTAGGGGGGGATACTTGTGAGGCTCCATCCAAAAAATCCCAAGGATTTTTTTTATTTATAGCTTATTCAAGGGAGTGCTTTGAGATCAATCCTTCATTATATTGAAGAAATGTAGAGAGGATGTTCAAACTTTAGATAGAACCTTTAAAGGGTATGATATCCTTATCTTCAAAGAGATTATAGTTTCAAGCCAATCAAATTCACTGGAATATGGTTAAAAGGAGAGATTTATACCTCTTTGTGCACCTATTCATACACCAATCCTAAGGACCTTTTCAATGGAGTTCCCCTTCCAAGTGTTGTTCAAACCAATCAAGTGATTTGATTCTTTCCAGACTTCTAGAGTATAAGCATAGGTTAGAATAAGGTGGGAGTTGGTCTTAGATTCAACTTTATAGAGACAACATCAACTTGGTCCCTTGTATATTCTTTTTTGAAGGATGTCCCATGTTAAATATTTATAGTTTAACAATAACCACATGAAGATTTTCATTTGGATGGGCATTTGAAATTCCAGAGAATCCCAAACCACCATGATTATGGGTTTCCAATACCCTCAATAACAAGGGATTTGTATCATAGTATGGGCTCATAGTTCCCTATAGGATTCAAAGACCAAATGAGTTGATCTTGTTGATCATACAAATTTATGAAACTACTTCCTAGCTTTTGAGTATAGTGTTCCCTAATTTTTTGCATTCTCATCTTGAAGTCCAATTTCCTCCCAAGAAATCCACTATTTCGGCCTATCCAAATTTCATACTTCCCGACCTATTTGTCTCATAGTATGGTAGCCCCAAATTTTCAAGTCCATAATTAGTTGGGGTGGAAACCTATATGCATCATTGCTGCTAATCCAGGGGTCCATGCCAATTTGAACTTTGTTACTCATCCTCTCATGCACTTAAGAACCATGACTTAAACATATATGGCTTATTATTCAAACCATATATGAAATGACATCCATTTAACACCATTTTAATATAATATACAAGTGATGTCGGTTTTCTTTCAAACTCTTATAAAACAATTTTTAAATGGGACGGGAATAATCATGTGTAAGAGAAATTTGTTGGATTTCACCGAGAAGACAACCATTCATATAATCATAACATAAATTCCATGCAATTATACCATATCATGCTATGCTGAGAGGAAATTGAGAGCCAAATGCATGAGTAAGGAATAATCTCACTAATTAGACTTTGGACTAGAGGCATGAATTGCCACACCACTCACTCCAAACTATTATGCCAACTTCTTAAGATTCTCACACACACAACTACATGGAGTGTACACTTAGGGAAGACCATGCAATCTAATACTATCTTGGTATGGCCTATACAACTTTTTGTTTCTCCATTTGAGCTACCAACATGAGCGTATGCCCCCCCCCCTCCCAAGGTGTAATAGGCCCATGTATGGGTTCAACAAGCAACAAGGGATATTGTATGGTGAAAGAGTAAGCTCAATTTCATTGGTCAATTGACTTTATAGTCATAATATTGAAAAAAATACAATTAGAAACTAACTAGATTAAAGCAAAGGCAACCATTGATCTCAAAATTCAAAGTGGATTGGATGGTGGTCATTCCAACGTTGTTGGCATCCATACTTTGCTAATGGAGATTGTTATTTGAGTGAATTTAAGAGAATTACAATATGGGACTCTTCATCATAACCATGAGTGCAACCAACAACAATAATAAGAGTTAAATTACAAGAAGATATAGGAGAGATGGGGGTATTGGGAAGGCCAAGAGACCAACCTTTAAGTTCTCATCTCCCACTTTCTCTTTTCCTCTCCTATTTTTTTTTTATGTTTTATTTAATTCTTTTCCTCTCTTTTGTCTCATCAATATCTAAAATTTGCATTGTCTTTTATGTTTTTCCCACCCTCATTAATTTTTGAATTATAGTTAAGCATTAAGTCTTACAACCATAACTTATTCAAATCCATTTCCTATGTCAATAGAGACTCGAGAGTAAATATTGATAGTATTAAATTGGAGTTTATTGAGGTTCTTCTATTCTAATTTAAATGAAAATTTTAACTTTGATTATGTCTTACTAAATTACAATTCAACAATGTGCAACAATTTTATACCATTGAGTTGGTATGCAAGGTTTTTTTTTCTACCAATTTTATTCCATTGAGTTGGTATGCAAGTTTTTTTTTTTCTACCAATTTTATACCATTGAGTTGGTATGAGAGTTTTTTTTTTCTACCACCTAGTTGAAGTGGTGATGCAAAGAGTATATAAATAGGTACTTTCTCTTGTTTAGGGTTATCACCACAACTTTTTGATGTGGTTGTAAGTCTCTAAAATGTCTTTGCATTTGGATTTCTTTTGTATTTAATTAACTAATCCATAAGGTGTTTATATTGTGAACATTTCCTTTACAAAATTGGTCTACCTACCCAATGAAAAGATACTCTCTCTCAATTCATTATGTAATCCATTCCTTTGTTCCTATTACAAGGAAAATCTCTCTATGGCTAGGGGTACACCACAACAGATGAAATGCCATGCAGAAATCAACTCTAATCCCAAGTATGCTATATAAATGAAATTCTAACAATACAAGGCTAAGAGCCTACTTCATCCGGACGTTCGAATAAGACCATCGTTGAACACACAACCCAAAGCTTTATTCTTGCAACTTGTCCTCAAAAACCAAGATACACAAGCATAGGGTGATAATATATAATGTCAGCATACATATTAGCTTAATCCATTAACATACATGACAATACACCCATGGAATAATAATTCATATATTTGCAAGATATCAATTGGACAAGAAATAAATATTTATATTAAAATAATTAGCAGAAGTACATAGGTGACAAACTTTTGTAATGGCACATATCAGAACCGAGAAACTAAGTCCCTCCAGCTGGGCCTCCACCACTTCAATCCTCCACCAAAGGCAAGCTCATATAAAAGAGTCAATGAGGTTCTACATCACAAATAAGGAAGAGCTTGGGGGATGAACAAGGAGTTCAGACTTTCAAGGACAAAGGAATGCAGACTCAATATGAAGTGAAATTTCTCCAGAGTGTCTTTTCTCTCAAAGTTGAATTGTTGAATCCCTCAAGGCTTGGATATGGATCAATTTATAGCCTTCAAATGGAATTGAAGGGCCGAGTTAGAGTGTTTCTAGTATATGGAAGGTCAAGGATCATGGATCTTGTGACATGGCATGGAAACCAAACATAATTTTTAATTTTGAGCACCAAACCCAATGTATGGGGGATGTAGTGGAGAAACATGTGTATATGCTTGTTGTATAACTTATAGGGCATGTATATGTGGAAAAATATGTTTTTTTGTCTCTGGAAGGCACAATAAGAGACTTCAAGTATGCATAGGAATATGGAAGGCAATCCAAGGAAGTTGCATGGAGTGAAGAAAAAATTGTTGTAATAGATGCCCCCTAATGTGTGAGGTCAGAGGACTATCTACAATGACCAAAATACATTATAATTCCCAGAAGTGGAGTAATGAAGACTCAACTGGAAGTACTAGTTTCTCATGAGAATATTACAATCCATAATGACTTTGTACACATGGTTGCCAATCGAAATTACATTGCAGATCGATGCGGAAATATATCAAATAGTTGTTCATGGCCATGAATATGAAATACAAAGAAGACACATGCCATAGGTTGTCATAGTCATGAACAAGACACAGTGGAATCCAGTCTCAAAATCGATATGAAGATATCTGTATATAATGGAGTACAATATGATCTCCCATTATTATTGAAGTCATATAGGTATTGGTCCAATTAATAACATCATCAAATGATGAATGTTGCTATTATAAGTTGGAGGTCTTCTACACTATACACCAAAGGTGCAAGTCTACATCATGTGAATAGAGGATTTGAGGTCGAAGATAATGAGACTTCATTTGATTACCGATCATTAAGGTATACCGTTAAAAAACACGAGACAACTCACCAATAATGAAAGTAGGTATCAAGGCACTGAGTACATTGTACAAGTGTGAATAAGGTTGTTGAGGTCAAACACTTGAAGAATCCATCAATCAGGATTCATTGATGTATTCCTAACTGTCGATGGCAGGAGAACCTGCCAATGATGACTACAAGCCTCTAGGTACTCATAGGACTCTAGGTCTCATTTCTAGAATAGATGAGCTAAAGTCGATGGAAGTAGACCCACTGAAAGGATAGCATTAGGGCATCTCTCATCATTCATCACGAGGTACAAAGAAATAAATTGATGATTAGGAGGAGCTCAAACGAATAGGATGTTCATGAACCAATAACCATGTGCATCCCTTGCATGCACTAGATGCAAATAGTGCACAAAAGAAACCCTCTGAATAGAATCCAATAAGAAATTTTTTTGACAAAGGTGAAGAAACCACCAATAAGGCTAATGTAATCTAAGAAACTGCATGAATCCCAATGTGTAAATATATTTATTGTCGTCAAACACAAGGGAAACCCCCCTAGTCAACGACCAATGAGAAAATGTCAACTGTTGGGTTCAAGGTTACCTACCCATAATGAAAGTAGGACCAGAGTGCATGGTAAGACAACAAATTCATGTGACTCTGAGATACACTGAGGGTATGGCCGACATACAAAGTCAAGAGTTCTAAGAAATGGCCAACACAAGATTATAGACTTCCTTTGAAAAAGAGCATGAAACATACAAATAAATCATGCAACATAGAATTGATGATAAAACTTTGTGATGCAGGAGGTATCAACAAAATCTCCATAGGGATTGGAAGAATAACCAGTCGGAGGAGTAAACTCTAAGTAACGAGATCAACTTCCTAAGGTCATGCTAAACCCAAACTTTGGATAAAAATGGACTCAAAAGTTTGTTCTCTATTCAAAGGCAACACGATTGTTGTCGATATGAGATAATATTATTTTCCCGACCGTATTTTGTTTTTCCATAGGCAAATAAATGATATGATACAGGAAAGGAAACGAGTGTCGCAAGTAAGCAACTAGTTCCAAGCAATGGAACATACCTATTCTTAATGCAAGGAAGTCCATGTGGGGCATGGACACTCGAGGGAATGTTTCCTCTAAGGGTATAGGGTATCAAGCTGCAAAGGATATATAGAAGGAATTGCTTGGCTAGTGATGAAAATTGATGAGGTAAGAGGCTTATAACGAGAAAGAGGGAACTGGAAATAGGCTCAATAATGAAAGGAGGATGATGGAATGCAATTACAACTTAATTCCAAAAATGTCAGGTTTTGTAGATTTAGTCCCCTAGGCCCGAAAAAGTTTAAAATAATACCCAAGAGAAGTCTAATAGCCAATGGTGACTAGAGTATTTTTTTTTCATAAGTAATCTACTTGGTCCAGAAAAGGGTTAAACTTATGCCAAATAGACGTCATTTCAAAGTCATTTAATGAGTGTGAAAGAGACATGTTCACTCGACAATCTTTTTGTTTTTTTGGGAGTCGGAAAAGAGCTTAACCGACACTCGGGGGGCATCCCATAGGTAATGGTCAAAATTCTTGTGAGCAAGAATATGAGGTTCGAATGTAAATTCATATCGGGACTATAAATAACTCTTGGTCCTATGGAATAACTTCTACATGGGCACCATATGACACAAGGGTTCTAACTAGGGCACCCATGTTTGGTAAGTCTCTAGCACTTACTGACGACACTTCTAGTAGTAGTGAGAAGGTTTTGTGTTGCTAATAAATGGGTTTGTACCTAGGGTGTATGGATCACAGTCATAGGATGATGCAAGAATTCAAAATGGAGTGAAAACCTATCCCATATGCTGGTGAAAAAATATACATGTTGAAGGCATGAATGAGCGGTACGACACTTGAAACCGCAAAACATTATGGAGAAAACCACCAAAAACCAAGTCTTTCCATTGCACTATCAGTCCATAAGGTAAAAAAATAGCAACAACTATAGGAAGTGGGTAAACAACTTCTACTAATAGTAAAAATAGACCATTTTACCATACCATTTGTGTTTTTTCACCCACATAGTGCATTTTAGGCCATTTTCCCCACAATATTCAAGTGTCGATTGTGGGAGATATGATCAACAAAATCAACAATCGTCTGGACCAAGTAAGTGCCCATCCCCTCTCCTTCAATTTCAATGGTTTAAATTTCAATTTTAGGCCCCATTTTTTGAGTATTAGAGAGCCTGAGATAGAAACTAGGGTATACGTGGGTGACAAATCATCAGGTTGGGTATACGACCCCATATACGCAGGAAAAGAAAATCATGCACACATATATGCAGCCCTATACGCAATTGTTATCATGTTAGCCAACGTACAAATCCATGAACAAACTTTTTAAAAGGTTTTAACTCAAAAAATTGTTTGTCCTTTGCAGGATGGTTATTGAATGGAGGGAAAGGGAACATGAAGAGATAGATGCAACAGTGGGAAGAGATGCAAGGGCCCAACATGATTTAAAATTATGTGGCCTTTATAAATTTTGGGTTCTCAAGGGAATGAGGGCTTAGGTGAGGTTTCTCCATTTTCTAGTAAACTACTGGGATTCAGAGACAAAGTCCTTCAACCTCAATGAGAAAACATTGAGGATTGAAGTGGACGACATATACTTCATCACAGGATTGTCCCACCGAGGTGAGGTAGTGAATCTCAAGGCCTGAGGGGATGGGGGTGGTATGGCTATGGAGGAGTACATTTCTACCCACTATGTTGCAGGAATAGATAAAGTAGGGAGCCAACTCCCTATAAGTCCGATCGGGAACCCGAGCTTAAACATCATCATGCTTATACTCACACAAATTTCGAGGTCAGCCTCATTGCCCCAGGAATCAAGGCCACTCATTTTCTATGTGGTGGAGTGTTTAAGACCCATTGTTTATGACTGGCGTACCTCACTGCTAGCTAAAATGAAGAGCTAGTAGACGAATTGAAAACAAGGGAAAATGAGAAATTTTGTATTTTCATCCATACTTTGTAGTTTTTTCTTTTAGAGGGTTCCAGGTTTGAGCCCTAGAGTAGAGATTAATCCACATGGACATCGCGATCCAACCATGTCATGGTGGACTGAGGTGATGAGGTGGCTAGGAGGTGGTAGGGTGCCACCCACCTACAATGATGAGTTCTTTTTTTTGGTGGCGTCAACAGGTCATAGCCATTGATGACTATCCTTATGGAGGGATTGACTACAGAGGGGATCCTGACATGACTTTGCCACCAAGTTCCACCTATGGTGATATTGGTAAGAAATGTTTTTATATATTTCATTTTTTTTGTGTTTTTCAATAAAAATAAAAAACACAAATATTTTTGTATGGTATCAAGTATTAACAATTGTTGTGTTACACATATGTAGGTCCACGATGGACCGATGGATTCCCACAACATTGGCGGAGGGACTGAGGAGATAATAAAGTGGGTTGGGATGTAGAGAGAGTTCTATAGAATATGTAGGGGAACTTGTCTCAATTGACACACAATATTCCTATTGTTCAAGTGGAGAATTTGCCAGAGGCGATGCAACGACAGGTGGTGGGCGTACCCTATGTGTGGGTGCGACTCTTCCGGCGTCTCGCAAACACCGTAGTGTGCTATCATGATATGCATCTAGCACCATAGGCATATATTCCATGGTTATATTATATATTAGCCATATATGTATTTTGAGGGTGTGAGCCCCATTTTGTACTATGACACCATATTTTTTTAACTCGAAAGGATGAAATATAAAAAAAATCAGTCTTCTGATTTACTTATATATGTTACAATGTGTGAATGTATGGGTGTGTTTTTGTTTCTTAGTTATGTGAAAAATTCCAATCTAAAATATAGTTAGCATATGCATCGGATACATGATTATAACTTCTAGGTATGTGATTATAAGTAAGAAAATCAAAGCATCATTCCAAAATTCGTACCCGTAGGAATTGTCGGAGTAGAGTAGGATCTCGCACACAGCAATTGTCGTTCAACTGACATACGACTAACTGGTATTCTAGGAAAACCTCTAAAGACCGAACACCATGTGAAATGGTGTCGTGTAATATATTTATAATGACGCTATACTCAACCACATTATTCATTGATGGTTCCAGATGAATGCCACCTGAAGACACCAGTTGGACCTCGGGTGAGTAAATGACCCAAGCGACGGAAGCCATGTTCCATGTATGAAGACTTTCACCATCCGCGAATCATAAGTAAACTGAAGACTCCGTTGACATCTTTCAACCAAGGGAAAACTTGATAAGCAAGTCGATGATAGAAAGGAAAATATGTATATACACTAAGATACACTAGTATACAAAGGTCACACCCAAGATTGAGGGATAAAGTGTAATACCTTTTAAGGTAGAGCCCATTTCTGGGCTCATCCAACATATTCCCTTCATAAGATTCTAATTCATAAGCTCCTTTCTCTAAGACACGTTGCACGATATAAGGACCATGCCAAATGGGGTTGAACTTGCCTGCCCCCAGCGGTTCTTTGGCTTGGTCATAAAGGAGAACCAAGTCACCCTCAATGTACTATCGAGGATAGAAAGACTTATTGTACTGAACCTTAACACGTTTTTTATTCACTTCGATAGCCATAGAGGCATCTCGACACTGCTCATCCAGACGCTCCAGTTGTACGAGGTTTTCTTCAAGATCGAATGTATCAAGTAGGAGCTCAATTGCCAACTTAAGGGAAGGGATTTCACATTCAATCGAAATAATTGACTCCACGCCATGTACTAACTGAAAAGGAGAGAAACTGGTGGAAGTATTTACCATGGTTCGGTATGCCCAAATTGCAGGGTAAAGTATCAGATGCTAGTCAGATTTACTCTAGTTGACAATTTTCTGCAAGATGGTCTTGGGAAATTTATTCACCGCCTCTACTTGTCCATTTTCCTAGGGATAGTAAGGGAATAATGATCGTGCTTAAACCCCAGTTTCAATGCCAACTGTTTCATCATTTCATTCTGAAAGTGACTTCCTTGACCAGTGACAATATA
The DNA here is from genome assembly GCA_000966675.3 of Picea glauca. Lineage (NCBI taxonomy): Eukaryota > Viridiplantae > Streptophyta > Pinopsida > Pinales > Pinaceae > Picea > Picea glauca. Next base: position 157,776 of record JZKD02S1745835.1, on the reverse strand, counting down.
TATTGGGATTTTGAACCGGGCTATAATCTGGTTGAATACGAAGAACGTTGCAGTCTTACCATCGGATTTAATGGTAGGCATGGCCCCTTCCCATTTAGTAAAGTAATCCACAACCACAATAATATGTTGGTGCCCCCTAGACAAGGCTAGGTTATAGTCCATAAAATCTACCCCCCACTTGATGAAGGGACCGACAGTGACGACTGGGTGAAAAGGGGTTGGGTGCGAGCACATTTTTCGTCCGAACACCTGGCAAGGGTGACACTTCTTGACCGCTTCAACACAATCCTTAAAAATTGATGGCCAAAAATAACCGACTTGCACTATTTTTTGGGTTGTCGCAAGTATGGATAAATGAAAACCATAATCCCCACTGTGATATTCATTGAGAATAGACTCGGCTTCCTCGTGAGTCAATCAATGACTTAAAATATTATCTACCCCTCGACGATACAAAGTTTCGTCGATAATAAGGTAGTTTTTAGCCTAATGACGTATACATCATCGATCATCTCTTGACAGATGTTGGGGTAGCTTCAAGGTTTGAATATAGATCAAAATGTCTCCATACTAGGGGTTCGAAGATGAGATAAGGAAAATATGTTCATTTGCAAACGAGTCGTCATGAAAAATGTCCTGATCTAGTCAAGGGAAGTCTGATATCAACTCGAAAAAAACTAGCGATTTCTTAGACTTTGCCTAAGCGAAATCGAGATCAAATTCTTGCAAAATAATAATCCACTTATTGTATTTCCCCCCTATGATACACCTGGTGAGGACGTATTGAAATTGATTGATATCTGCAACTATGGTAGTTTTGAAAAGTAAGATATATTGTCGTGATCTTTGAACCGCATGTACAACGGCCAAGTATTTAAGTTTAGGACCAACTAGGTTTCAAATGAGATAGTATAAAATGTTCTCATGGAGCTCATCATTCTCCTGAACCTGAACCATACCAACCGTCCCTTCAGATGGGACGATATAAATAAAATAGTCTCTAATTTAGTCTGGAGGCTTTAACAAAGGCGTCGATACCAAATATTTCTTAAGATCATCGAAGGATTCCTGGGCTCACTCATCCCATATAAACGGAGTGTCCTTCTTCAAAAGATGCATGAAACCTTTAGTTAAATTGGCATAGTTCACTATGAACCGACACAGGAAATTAGCCTTCCCCTGCAAACCTTGAAGTTGTCTAATGTTGCGCGGGGAAGGAAATCGAAGTAATGCCTCAACCTTTATATGATCTATTGTGATCTCATGATCGGACACTAAAAATCCTAAAAGACGGCTAGACCTAATGTAGAATATGCACTTGTGAGGGTTCAATTGAATGCGATAATAACGACATGTCTCAAATACTAATCGAAGGTGAGCAGAGTGATCTACTCTCCCATGAGAGTGAGCAATGAGATCATCCAAGTAAGCTTCGTCAATATGCTTAAGATCGTGAAAATTAAAGGTCATGGCACGTGGGAAGGTTGTTCCAACGTTTTTAAGGCCGAAAGGCATTTTTCGATATGAAAAAGTACCCCAAGGACAAATAAACGTCATCTTATGTTGATCCCTGGGTTTGATTTGGATTTGATTATACCCTGAAAATCCTTCCATAAAATAAAAGACTTTTCTTCCCATGCACTCATCAAGAATATAGTCAATGAAAGGAGTAGAGAAGTTATCTTTAGGACAAGCCTTGTTCAGGTCTCGAAAATCCTGATCTAAATTTTAGGGGGTATATGGTCTAAATTCGGATGCAAAAGTCATAAATATATAAAGCTAATAGATTTTCCATGTGGATCAAGGAGATGCCCACCTCCTCATTAATTAATTCGGCTAACAGGTTGCCCATATGGGTCAAAGAGAGTCCCACCTCTCCATTATTGTAATGGGTTTTATTTTCCATTGCTTAGTTAGCTCGGTAGTTAGATATATTATTATAATAATAAAGACTCGTTTAATGAGGTCTTTCCATTATTGTATCAGGTTTTATTTTCCACTGCTTAGTTAGTTGGATAGTTAGATCTATTATATTAATAATATAGACTCATTTAATGAGATTTTTTTTACTTTGTCCAATGGACCCTTTTGTAATACTATACAAAGGCTTAGCAAGCCTTCTTATAATATCAAGTTACTCATTTTAGCTTCTCTCATATTTTATATTGTTCATTGTGAGATTAATTAGCTATGAGTGATTTACTAGTAATTTGTTTTAGAGGTGAGGCTCCTCATTGAGCCTCGCCTCTCGAGTACTTCATTCACATGTTTTTTTTCCACGCTTCTTTTCATGCAAGATTGGCATGTCTAATATCCTCCTCTCTCAGCATTCAAGCCATCCAGATCTTATCCCCCAAGATCTGGATCAGTGGTATCAAAGAAGGTATGCTCTCCATCGGAACAAGGGTTTGAAGCATGTTGTGGGTTCAAACACTTACAACAATCACTAACCTCATTTTGGTACTATAGTAATCCATTTTTCGGGCCATACACTATAAGCATCACAATTGGTCCACAGGCACTATAGGGATTTTTTTTCCCTCGGATCTTCGTTCACCATTACAAGGATAACCATACATGGATTCACTACATCCATACATGGATCCACTACATCCATTGGTATGCAACATTTTAAAAAAAATTGCAGGGTGTCCATGCTTCCCATGAAGGTTCCACAACCTCTACAATAACTCATGATGCTCTACAAACCCTTGGCATCCTTTGTGTCCCTCTACACTCAATCAAATTCAAAGAGGTGATGCGACCTCTACACAACATTTTAGAGGCTCTACCACATATCATTAGAAAAATCTCTTCAATATCTCAAATGGCTATTTCACGGAATCTCATTTGGCTTCATGGTTTGAGAGATATCATCGATTGAATCTCAACATGTATTTGACCCAAGGAGTTCACGCGTACCACCATATTCAAATGTATTTTTCTCCTTTATCAGAAAACTACAGAAGGATTTCCACATATGGATGGAAATATCTCTCCAATATCTCAAATGGGTATTTTGAGGAATTTCATTTCGTTTTCTAGTTTATGAGATATCTTTGTTTGAAGAAGCACATGTTTGTAACCAGCATGGTCGCACGCCCTTCAAATTTGGCTTAGCTTTTCTCATTCCATGGGCCACCTAAGAACAAGTTCCATATACCGATGAAAATATTTCTTCAGTAGCTCAAATGGGTCTTCGACGGAATTGGATTTCATCACCTGTAGTAGAAGTTATGAATATATTTGCAGAAGGATGTTCACAACCCCCAAAGTGACGTTTTTTCCATATTATTTTTTAAATTTTGGGATTTTATTAAAATTTCTTTATTTTTCTACCCATGTGCAATGCCATTGTAAACTAGTTTATGGATCAACCACAAACCCATGGTTATGAGTCAACCACACAAAACCCTTATCTTCATTGGGTATTTTCACATTGAAATCATAATGGGACAATAATGAGATTTCTCTTTTTAACATGAGTGAAATGATGGGGACCATCATTTTCTAAGGGGGGAGGAATGATATGAATTTTATGGGATCAAAATTCAGATGCAAAATTTAGATGAAAAATTCATATGCAAAATTCAGATGCAAAATTCATAAATCTATAAATCTAATAGATTGTCCATGTGGATCAAGGAGATGCCCACTTCCTCATTAATTAATTGAGCTAACAGATTTCCCATATGGGTCAAAGAGAGGCTCACCTCTCCATTATTGTATTGGATTTATTTTCCACTACTTATTTAGTTGGGTAGTTAGATCTATTATTATAATAATAGAGACTCATTTATAATCTCTTTCCATTATTGTATCAGTTTTTATTTTCCACTACTTAGTTAGTTGGGTAGTTAGATTTATTATACTAATAATAGAGACTCATTTAATGAGCTCTTTTTGAATTTTTCCAATGGACCATTTTTTAATGCTATATAAAGGCCTAGAAAGCCTTCTTATAATATCAAGTTACTCATTTTGGCTTCTCTCATATTTTCTATTGTTCATTGTGAGATTAATTATCTCTAATTGATTTACTAGTAATTAATTTTAGAGGTGAGGCTCCTCTTTGAGCGTCACCTCCCAAGTACTTCATTTACATGGTTTTTTTTCCATGCTTCTTTTGATGTAAGATTGGCACGTCTAAGATCCTCCTCTCTCGACATTCAAGCCATCTAGATCTTAATCCCCAAGATCCGGATCAAATCCATACATATGTGGATGGTTCCTTGCTTTTTATTTACGGGAACAGGGTTGGACACCCATTCAGTCAAGGGAACTGGGTAGATGAAACCAGCATTAATTAGCTTCTCTACCAATGCCTTAATAGCAGGGGCTTCATAGGATTAACAACTCTAATACATTGCTGAACAGGTTTAGCATCCAAATAGGCTTTAATTTCATGTTCGACAATGCTGGGGTCGATCCCCAATATGGTCGCCAATTCTGTTATGAGGAAAATATCTCTATGTCTAGGGGTACACCACAACAAATGGAATGACACGTAGAAATAAAATCTAATCCCAAGTATGCTATATAAATGAAATGCTAACAAGACAAGGCTAAGATCCTACTTCATCTGAACATTCGAAGAAGACCACCATTGAGCACGCAACCCAAATATTTATACCTGCAACTTGTCCTCAACAACCAAGATACACAAGCATACAGTGATAATATATAATGTCAGCACATAAATTATCATAATCCATTAACATACATGACAAATACTCCCATGGAATAATAATTCATATATTTGCAAGATATCGATTAGACGAGAAGAAAGTATTTCTATTAAAATAATCAACAAAAGTACATAGGTGACAAACTTCTGTAACAACACATATCAGAACCGAGAAACTAAGTCCCTCCAACTGGGCCTCCACCACTTCAATCCTCCACCAAAGGCAAGCTCATATAAATGAGTCAATGAGTTTTTCCATCATAAAGAAGAAGGAGCTTGGGGGTTGAACAAGGAGTTCATACTTTCAAGGACAAAGGGATGCAGACTCAATATGAAGTAAAATTTCTCCATAGTGTCTTTTCTCTCAAAGTTGAATTGTTGAATCCCTCAAGGCTTGGATATGGCTCAATTTATAACCTTCAAATGGAACTGAAAGGACGAGTCAGAGAGTTTCCAGTATATGGAAGGTCAAGGATCATAGATCTCCTCACCCAATGCTAGATACTCCAAGTAGTAAGGCATGTATTTAATTACTGCTATCTCTCTCTTGGATTGAATGTAATGTGGAATAGTTTTCATGTATTCTACTAATATAAATTTCATCAAACATTTTGCATGCAATACAAATACACCATAAATAGAAGATACAATATGTGGTATTTTATTATGAATGGAATATGGAACACAAAAAGAATAAGTCTCTATTGGTCGCTATAGAAGTTGCAACACATCAATGAAAACACACAATATCAAGCCAAAAACATAGAATAATTCCATGGCCTCCTCAATAGATTAGATCAAACCCTCCAAGTGCCACAACCTCTCCAAGTAAATTGCTACGACTGAAAACTAAATTCAAATCACAAGATGAAGCTCCAATGAAGATATGGGATGGATCCTCCTCCTTGTCTAGCTAGGGTGGATATTTTACCATTGAAACTGAACTACAATGGAAGGGTTTTTCCAAAGCCCTAACAAAAACTTTGGCTCCAAGAGCACTCCAAAGAGGTCAATCCAAAACATCATCCTAGAGTGAAGCGTTGCCCCTCCTTTTATTCTTCTTCCATTCCCTTCTAGAACTTTCCATTTTTGACCAAATCAAGCATGACCCTTATTCCCCTTTTACTTTTCACTTTAATATTAAAAATCATTTTTTTTTCTAATGTTTAATTAACTATTAATCTAAAAGTTACTTCAGTACCTTTTTATTTAATGTCACTTTAGAAGTATAACATCTCCTCGATAAGTGACATCAAACAAACCCCCTGACTCCCTTTTTTTTCACTGACAAGCATTAGAAGTCATCTCCAACTGTAGAACAGGGGCACCCAAAAATGGGGACATGACATAGTATGCAATTGCAAGAACTCATCAACAAAATGGAGTAGTTGAAAGAAAAAACAAACATGTACAAGAGATCGACAAGACAATGTTGAATGAAGCAAAATTATCAGAATTTTTTTGGAGAGAAGTAGTTTACACTGTTGTTTACATTCTAAACAGAGGGAAAATCATAGTCAACAGTGATAAAACACCCTATGAATTATGTAAGGGCTGACCAACTTCTGTCAAACACTTCAGAATATTTGTAAGCAAGTGTTACATCATAAGAGAGGATGAGGATCTAGGAAAGTTTGATTCAAGAACAGATGAAGGAATTTTTCTTGGTTATTCATCAAACAACAAATCCTATAGATGTTACAACAAAATACTACAAAATATTGTTGAAAGTATAAATGTTAAAACAGATGAAGCAAGACCTCATAAGAAAAAACTGCCAATGGAAGAAATATAATACAATGAAGAAGAAGAAGAAGAAGAAGAATATGAAAAAGGAAAGGAAGAAAATGAAGAGGAAGATGAAGAGTTAACAAAATGTCAAAATACACAAACCCCATCAAGGTTTGTGCAGAAGAATCATCCAGAAGACTTAATTATTGGTGATAAAAATGTTGGAACACAAAGCAGGAGAAAAATGGTAAGCACCTTTGAATAGGTAAATCTCTCCTTACAATCCAAAATAGAGCCTAAATGTTTTGCAGAGATGAGTAATAATCAACATTGGTTTAATTATATGAAAGAAGAGTTAAACCAGATTGAGAAAAAACAGACATGGGACTTGTCCCAAGACCCAAAGACAAAAATGTGATTGGTACAAAGTGGGTATTCAGAAACAAGTTAAATGAAGATGGAAAAGTAGTAAGAAATAAAGCAAGACTAGTTGGTAAAGGGTATGCTCAAGTAGAAGGTATTGACTTTGAGCAAACCTTTGCTCATGTTGCAAGACTAGAAGCCATTAGTATGTTTTTGGCATTTGCAAACTTCAAGAATTTTAAGGTGTATCAGATGTATGTCAAGTCAACATTTGTAAATGGAGATTTAGAGGAATAAGTGTACATTGAACAACATGAAGGATTCTTATTATCAAAAAAAGAATATTATTTTTACAGATTGAAGAAAACGGTTTATGGATTAAAGAAAGCTCTCAGAGCATGGTATTCAAGACTTGACAAGTACTTACAACAACAATATTTCAAAAGAGGAACAATATATAGCAAACTTTATATCAAAATAGACAATGCAGATACGTTAATTATTGTGGTTTATGTGGATGATATCATTTTTGGAAGTAATGTGGATAGAATGAGCCAAAATTTTGCAGAAGAATTGCAAAGAGAATTTGAGATGTCCATGCTTGGAGAACTATCATTTTTCGTAATGTTGCAGATTTATCAAGCCATCAAAGGCATATTCATTTCTCAAACCAAATAAATCAAGGAGATGTTGAAGAAGTTTGAAATGGAAAATTGTAAACATGTTAGCACACCCATGGTTAATGATTGTAAATTGAGCAAAGAGGACGAATCAAAGGAAGTTAATCAAACTCTGTACATATCAATGATTGAAAACCTACTTTATGTGACAACTTCAAGGCTAGATATTATGTAGGCAGTAGGGTTATTTGGAAGGTCTCAAGTAGAACCAAAGGAAACATGTGTGCAGGCAGTAAAAAGAATATTCAAATATTTGAAAGTCACATTATATTTTGGTTTATGGTATCCCATAGGTAAATATTTTACTTTGGAAGCTTACACAGATGTAGATTGGGAAGATAGTGTGGATGATAGAAAGAGCACCAGTGGTGGGAAATTATTTATGGGCAATAGCCTAGTGTCCTGGCTCAGCAAGAAGCAATCATCAATTTCTTTATTCACAACATAAAACAAAATATATTGCAAAAATAGCCTATTGTACAAAAGTGCTCTGGATGAATACATTATTGTGACAATACCATTGCAATAAACGTTTCAAAGAATATATTTACACATTCAAAGACAAAACATATTCCAATAAATACCACTTTTTAAGAGAGTAAGTCAGATAACAAAATGTCAAGATGGAATATATTGGTACAAAATAACATGTTGTTGATATCTTTACAAAACCTCTTCCTAGAGAAGTCTTCGAGTATCTCAGAAAGAAACTTGGGTTGGTGCATGTGACCATCCAATCATTGAAGCACTACAAGAGGACCACAAGATCAGGGGGAGTTGCAAAAAGAAAAAAAGGTGTTGATTGCAGCGCAATGAATAAAAAGTAAAGTGTAAGGGAGAGAAAACTCTTTTCCATTGATGTCAAATGGGGAGAGTATAGAGAAAGAGGGGAGGTTTGTATAAAGAAATATATGGAAACATATATGGAAGTAGAGATGTGAATAAAGAAAGATATGGAAGCAGTCAACTTAGATAAGAGCAAAATTGTGAGCTCTATGATTGCAGTTGATTGAAGGAGTATCATAATTGACTATGGTTAGTCACCCCCCCCAAGCTAGGGGTAACTAAGGATATGATGTCTTGGGGCCCGTGGGTTGAATACATGGAGTTCCAACAACCAGATGAGTAGGAAGAGCCCCTCCTCTCACCACACATCACCATTTGATCGACAACAACAACGTCCACCACACCAGATTGGCCCATAAAGGACAATAGGTCTTGTTTCATGAGGTAACAAGTTCGGTTTCATGGTAAGTGTCATTTTGATAATTGAAGCATTTGAACATGTTGCAAAGAGTCCTTTCTTGATTATGAAAATGTTTGATTGGAAATTATACCTTTTGCCTCATTTTGCCTTGGTGGTTGACATGTTTTCCTAGTAAGTGGGTCACCCTCGAGAAAAGGGTTGTTATTGGGGGGTCTCCTTGAAGGGTCATCTTATGGGTTTTCTGTCTTATTGACCCCAAGAAGGGCTTGTACCTCATTTCATGGGAAGAAGGGGATATAGGGTCAGAGGTGTTCTCGTTGGAAAAAGATAAAAGTCATAAATCATCCTCTTGATGCTCTCCCTAAGGTCCTGAGAGAAATGAAATACTTCTCCATAAAAATCAAGGACCTTTTAAAAAAAAAGGAAAACACATAATTAATAAATGTCCTTCTTGTTGAGGGAATGCATTTGTTGTGTCTTTTACTTTCCTTGCACAGGTCACTCAATATGTTCCTAGCTCCAAGTGGCATAGCGGTGATCCTTACTTTCATTTGCACATAGAACTCAATGTTTTGGACCATAATGAATTAATGACAATAAGGGGCTTGGAAAAACATTGCACTACAAACGAGGACGCAACACACCCTCTACAAAGGAACCCATAAATGAGACGCTATGAGCCCTTGTATGTCAAGACACCCCATGCCCAAAATTCATACCCCCATCCACCTCATATTATTTTACGTGACTTAGAGAGGGTATTCTTGGGAAACATTCCTCGACTTGGTGATTGATCTACCCAATAGGGCACCATGAAAACCCTTCCACACTTAAATTTGGCAAATTTTTTAAGGTCTTTGAGCATTTGTTTAGTTTGAAAAGGGGGGATTTAATGCACATGTTTGGGTGGTTATTTTATTAAATATGGATTACTTGGCATGATACATGTGATTTGTGGACCCTTGGAGGGTGTAATTTTTTGTCTTTGCAGGACATTTCCATGTGGAAAGCCATTCCATGGAGGAATTGTGACATTTTAACCTTCATTGGGGTTGAAAACCCCAAGGATGGACACCATACCCCACGGGATGGTCAGAGAACCCCGGAGCCATTGTACACTTGAGATGATGGATGTTGACTTTAGAGGCACTTGGAAAACACTGGGTGATGGCATTGTAGTCCCTTCCACTTGGAATTTATCATTTGGAGGCCCAAGACGACACCTTCTAAGCCTTGACGTCATGTGGAGGCTAGGTTTTGATGGGATTGATGGTTCTAAAAGAGAGGTGATGTGGTTTGAAGGAGGAATATGCATGGCATGACACTCTAGCACATGAGAGAGTGACACATGGCCTTTGGAGGCCCAATGAATTGCATCTAGAGGCTCAACATCTCACTTTTTGGGCCTAGCGTTACCCTTTTAGGGCATGATGTCACCCTTCTAAGGGATTTACTTTACGTAATTTTTATTTTTCAAATTGTAAAGACAAATAATGGGGGTCGACCCTCTTTTAATTTTTTGTTGACTTTCTTATGTGGACAAATTGGTTTTAGATGACTTCATAGAAATAGAGGTCATTTCACTTTCAATTTAGATATAATTCACTTGAGAATTAAATAATTCTTGCCTGAAATTTTTTCCCTACTTGGGAAATTCGATCTCTCTTGTTTTTGGTGTAAAATGGATGCTTTTACTTTTCTATTGATAGAATCAAGCTAGCGACTTCTCTTGAATGCTTGTTCTTGGAAATTGTGGTGGAATATCTTGCTAAGTAAGGGATTTTCATGCTATCTCTTGGATTAGGTAAGGAATTTATGATGTGTATGTGTTTCTTCTTGATTTCAAGGTTATTTTGTCAAGCCCTCGGAGGAGTATAAGTACATACACCCTCCATCAAGGATCTCTCTTTTATTGTCATTGAAAAGGCTATTTAAAAGGTTTCTATAAGGAGTAAAAAGAATTACACCCTTGTAGATTTACCTTGCTAAGGTTTGTTTACTCTAGGGAGTAAAAAGGCTTACACCCATAGAGGAGTAATAAACCCTAGCTCGTAAACAAGAGATTCCATAACCCAATAGATAAGGAACTAATATTCTTTGCATTGGAGATTGAATATTGTTGCATTGGTAAATGTGATTTCAAGGAGATTGAATTGTTCAAGTTTGGAATTTAATTCTACCTGCTTTAAGCTATATCATGCCTTAAGGACATATTGATTAGCCAAGTGATCTAGTTGTTGTAACAAACATTTATCTACATCCAATAGGACTTCTCTCTTACTCACTTTTCTACCTATGAAATTTACTTGCAAGTTGTCATAATTGATCTACTTCTTAAAGGCTATTGTTTGGGTGGATTGCTTGTTGATTTTAGTGGCTAGAACTTGTTGGTGTAGCAAAAGTATGCTACAATCATAAGGCTATTATAAAATCTTGCTGATAAGACTTAATAACAACACTCTTTTGCTATCAAATTCTTGGTTTAATTATTGTAAGATTGTCTACTAATTGCTAGCTTTGTTTTCCACATCATACACTTGACTTTGATGGTTTAGTTTGCAGTT
>JZKD02S1745835.1:111661-139134 GCA_000966675.3 Picea glauca | reverse complement strand
TGACCTTGACCTATAGGGGCACTCTCTGAGCTCTTTGTTTATTCCATCACAATCCCCCTAGGGTCACCCAAGAAGCCTCCCTTGTGTTGGATTTGTCCTTCACTAAAATGAGGGGGGACATCTATTGAGTTGACAATGATAGTTGTTCCTAGTTGTATCACACATTTTTTGCTTGGGTTGGGATTTTCCAAAACTACAAACTAGTGATAAAAGTTACCATCAACGACAAAGGGGGAGTTTGTTGGAGAATTGTCTTCATTGATGTCAAATACAAGGGGAGACTACTAAATCCAAATAGATGATCGAGGAAGCACCTGAATTGTATAACCAAGCCAACAAAGGAACAGAGGGTTTCTAAATTTTGTATAGAGGTAAGAGAAGGATGAGATGACCTCATTGAAGAGAAATGACAATTAGATGCTAAAAGAGATGACCCTGCAAATATAGGAACAATATCGAGAAGGTGCAAAGTTTATGGTTGAGCGATCAGAGTTTGTTGAAATATGAGGGTGCAACGGAAGTCTTTTTGCAAGAACGATTAATCCCACATTTGTGGGGAAGACTATGTTCAAAAACTGTATAAGGTAAATTCGTTGTCATATAGTTTGAATGAAAACAGGCAAGTCACGGAACCCTGCACGCGGTATTAAATTTTATGTTGTATGGGCCAGTATATCGGATATTCGAACATCGGTAAGTGAATGAATGTTTTAGCATATTTTCTGAGGGCCTGGTGCCCCGATTATGAGGCCCAATATACCAGAGATCGAGAGATCAGAGTGAAAGAACAACATTGAAGTCCTCAATGCCCGATGGGTTGGTGGCCAATGGCACATCAATGCCAAGTGCCATACTACATCATTTTCCACATCACATCAGATATTAAATTGGGGTATATAGTTGAAATGCAGTGTTAAAGTTCCATAGGCCTGGTACGTCAATCGCCTGGTGGCCCGGTAGGTTGATTGTCCGGGTGACCCAGCAGGCGGAACACAGTGTGACAAGGCTCCATAAAGGATCGTGAAGAATGGTGAAGGTGTAGTGTTGAAGATCCAATAGGTCTGGTGGCCTAGTGGTCCGATACCCTGGTGGTGGGGCCCAACATATCAATATATTGGATATCAAATGAATGATCGAATGTGTAGAGATAAATTTTATGGGGGCCTGGTAGGACAGTGGTTGGAAGTCCCAGTGGGTCGGTGACCAATGCCATGTCAACACCATGAAAAAATCCACGTTGGCACCACGTGTCAGGACACACACTTGTTTCAAGTTAGCATTATGATAGAATAGGGATGGAGGATGCGATGATGTCAGAAGTGACGTACTGATGCCACATCATCTAGTACACATGGAGATCACATCATCTACTACATTAGTAGATCAAGAATCAGAAGATCGAAGGAGCATTGCATGTGTTTGAATCTTCTAGGAGGGCAATGGGCCAGAGGCCTGGTGGCTTGGTAGGCTGATCACTAGGTGGCATATCAGATCGAGAGAAACTATTAAGGAGAAATGTTAAAGGCCACGGGGGGGGGTGGCCTTGACATCAGGGGAACTAAATCGACATTTGACATTTGATTTGAGATGATCCATTAGTTGAGATTAGATTGAAGTACCGAAGTAGATTTGAAGGCATGATATCGAAGTTCCGGTGGTCCAGCGAGCTCAGTGAGCTCGATCGTTCGGTGACTATACCAGATCAAAGAAAATATTAAGATGCAAAGTTGAAGGCTCAGGGGCCCAATGGCCCGGTAGTATCGGTAGTCCCGATATGCAATAAATAGATCAAGAGTCAATATTTAATCTAAGATTGATCAGACGCTTACTGAGCGTTGAGGTCGTGTTGCGTGTTTTGGTGGGCAATAAAAAGATCAATAGCTACGATCTATTGCACGATGCATCATATGGTTGTTGAGAATTGATGTATGTGATGTGACCAGTGAACAATATCGCATGTGATAGAAGGATTTTCGTAGCCCGGTTTTGAGGAAGATTTAAAAATATTTTGAGTCGACCCCATGAACACGAGTTTTTGACAAGTCCTTGGGTGTAAGATATTAGGTACACATAATGATGCCCTTATCATTTTGATGGATTCTGAGTGAGAAGAGTAAGGGTGTGGAAGTGAATCTCTAAGTCTCTGAGGTCCAAGATGCGAGAGAATGAAAGAGAGGGAAATGTAATCATCTAAGGGTGGCATAGAGGTGCAAGGTCAAAGGAACATATGAATTCATGCATATTGTGAACTAGTGGAGAGTGTTATGACAACAAAGATAGATCAATATATGTGTGCAGGTGACGACTTGAAGTAAAGAGATGATTTGGTATTGTTGACAATTTGAGGATATTGGTGTCTCATGTAGGTTGGTTCCTGTAAATATTCCAGTTGTAGGTTGGTGCCTACAGGAATTGCTAAGTTGGTGCTCAATTGAGGAGATTGGTGTCTCTTGTAAGTTGGTGCTTGCAAATATTGCAGTTGTAGGTTGGTGCTTGCAAATATTGTAGTTGTAGGTTGGTGCTTACAAGCGTTGTTGAGTTGGTGCTTAGTTGAGGAGATTAGTGTCTCCTACAGGTTGGTGCATGTAAATATTGTAATAGTAGGTTGGTGCCTACATGATTTTATAAAGATAATTTTTGTGATTTTCTCCAAATTGGGTTTCCATGTTAAATCTTTCTGTACAGTGGATTGTATGTTTGTGTATACGTTTCTCATTAATTGCTTATGACTAGTGAAATAATAAATTGATAAATACTGTAAGAAAAAAAATAGTCCTAAACCGATTCACCCCTCCTCTCAGTATAAGTAAGTGTGCCAATAACCAAGTGGATCAAAGTAGAGAAAATGAGGTATTCATTTTGTAGTCATCAAATTTGAACATAGGTAGAAACTCTAATTGAGACCTTTACAATATGTAACTTGCCTCGAAAATGATAAAGAACCAAGCAATCCATTTCACTTTGGAGTTCTCCCAAATCAAAGTATTCCAAAATAAATATTTGTATTTGAATATGTGTCTGATTGTGAATTTCTTACATTGAGATTATGATTTTGAATATACAATTATAATTATTAATAGAAACGTTAACACAACACAAAAGTGTAAAACTAATCAATTAACTAAGAATTAATTTTGATATGTTAACTAAACCCTAGACTCATTAATGGTGAATATATATAATCAAAACTATCTAAATGACATAGAAATTCCAATAATGTTGCTTCCTAGAACTTGGTATAACTAGCTTTAAGTGTAATCTTTCTAATTGGAGTAAGTTAATTAATAGATAAATTCAACTTCTTTTTGTTAAAATTATTTTCTAAATCCAATAAGAATTTACTAGAAGTTATAGTTCTATTTAATTTACCATCAAACTTTGTGTTAGGAATTCTAATTTATTTTAAGATGATCCAAATCATTCAATTTTAAAAAAAATGAGTAGATCAAGTTGAAACTTTGTCATATTGGCAAAAAAAAAAATTACCATAAAAGTTGTGTTTTTCCACTTTTTAACTCACTCTATAATTTTTTTGATTGCAATCTTAACATGTCTTACTTGAAATGTATGATAGAAAAAATCATAGAGTGAATATGAATCCCAAGTTAATATCTATTATACTTGGTTTTTTTTTTTTTTTTGTTGCTACTATGTGAGGTTTCAAACCTTGACCTCCTTATAGAATGAAACTGTCAAAAACCAATAGCACTAGCGAGACAGGACTATTATTCTTGATTTCTAAGTCAAATGAAAACCATAATATTTTTTTTTCCAAGAAAAAAATTGTTTTCTTATCAACCAAAAAAGTCTTGTTCAACCCCATATACCAACAAAATACAACTAGCCGCAAGGCCCCACCATATTTCTTATCTATGACTGGTATTTATAATCAAATATGTCCAAATTCTCCTAACTACTTCATCTATCATCATCGCCAAAATTTATTACATATACAAATCATAAGGCTCGTAAACCACAAAAACAATAGGACAACAGAAAAATGAGAGTGGAACTTTGTCTTCTATAACTGTATCGCCTGAAATGTTCTAAGTATAGAGTGAACCAACAGGAAGGACCAGCCCTTCTTTAGAAATTTTATCGACCGACTGATTATGTTCATAGAAGATATGGCTTATAACGATTGAATTGAAAGTGGCAACAATGCCCTTCAATACATTGGCAATCTCAATGAGTTCTATATTATATACTTACCATGAACCTTGTATCCATTTGACCATAAGAGACGAATCATCAAAGACATATATGTCTCTTATGTCAGTGTAAGGTTCAAATCTAAGGGGGTAGGGTATGTATACATCCGTAGAATTTGACAGTCAAATCGCCAAACGAAGGAGATCCTTTATCCCAAAAACAAAGGAATCTCATACACCAATTTTTTATTTGACTTGGTCGTGACCTTAAAAATAGATTATTGTTATTATTAAGAAAATACTTTAAAACCATATGTTATATTGCTTATACCCTTCCTATATTAAAGGAAAAATAAAATGAGTGTCATTTAAGTGTAGAAGTCCGTAAATACTACATGTATGTGCTTCACCTTGACATGCTTCGTCCCATTAAAAAAAACCCAACATGGTTGTTTATGAATAAATAATTCACCGACTTGTCTTGGAAGTTTTAAATGAAAATCATAATATTAGACATCAAAAATTTAATGTATTGGAAAAAAAAATATAACATATAACCGTTCACCATTGACAAACTTTAATTACTGAACAAACGTGTCATAAACCAATCGGGGATGTGGAGGGGTAACGAGGAGATAAATGTCCCAGAAAACAACCAGGTAATGATAATGCAATTGTGAAAACAACAAATGGAGCTAATCATTGGTAGGGACACGAATGCCAATCTCATCGAGGGTGGGCGAATGGAGGAATAAAAACGAAGGATTTTCATTGTATGGATGAAGAAGAGAGCTTATGATAAATGAAAATCCAACAAATACCAACCATAACTAGGAGAGTCTAGAGCATGTGGCTATCAAAATGATGAGAATAAATGCATGTGGCTTAGATCTAATATGGAGACTAACTGGACTCCCAATTCGTGGGAGAATGGAATAGAATGGGCACCAAATTGCAATAAGGGTCACTATGTTAGGGTCCTCATGCGAGGAAGGATTTATCACCAAGTAGATGAAAAATGCACAACATGGAGGGGTTGGTCCATCTACCCAAGTGAGGGGGTCCTACATGCAATTTATGGGAATGGTAGGAAAATCCAACTACAAGGGGAGAAACCTATGCTAAATGCTTGGAAATCAAGGTCTAGTGGAGACCCATACCCATGAATAATTTTTTTTATCCATGGGAATCCTTGTTCATCAGTCAAGACCTATAGAACAATATGGTGTTCAAGTGATGTAAATTGTTGAATAAGGATTCAGTGTAAAAAGTATGAGCTTAAACCCTTCTTGTAAAAATGGCTTCCGAGTGAAGTTTAACAACTCAAAATTATGAGAATGGATCATAAATGTGATTCCAATGGCATAGATGGTACATTAATCAGAATCTAGATGAGAGGATGAACAACCAGGGGGAGGTCCTAGAATTACCCCTCCCACTAGGTCAAGCATGCAGACCTGGTGGTAAGTGTGGGATTTTCCAACCCATTTTTGAATTGCATAGAGTAGAATGTTTCAGTAGATTCTATGAGTCATATCCTATATGAAAAATACAAATATTGGGTTAGTGAAGCCAGCAAGGGGACCAACACACAAGGGGGTTGGCTCTTCTATTGTCCCAGGACCAATGGGGTCCAAGGAAGTGAAAGAGATAAGGATGGAAATAGAATACCTATGACACAGGTTGGACACTCTATTGACTGGGGTGTCATAAAAATGGTGGAACACGCTCGATTACCAATATGTGACAACTTGTGCAGGAGCATGAGTTGAGTGGTGCTCTATCTTGCGGAGGGAAGGGACTGCAGGTCAAGTGGTTTGAGACATGTTGTCGAGGGACATCATTCCATTGGCACAAGTTTCTCCATCCAATGAGGATGAGTAGCAAAGGTGGCTTGCATCCCCCAATTTTTTTATGTATTTAGCATGCTATGGAAATGTTGACTATATGTATAGTAGTGGACTCAAACGAATACAAAATTTTATGATGGTTTTTGTTTTTATATGATGATGGACATATATACATTATGTGTTATGAATGCAATGATTTGACGATGTACAAATGTATGCATTCTAGATTAGATTAATGCAATGTGTTATCTTCTTATATATGCATGCTCTAAATGCCAATCTAGAATGTTTTTTGCAATGGTATCGGTGAAATGGTTTTGTCTTCTAGGAACATGATTAAATGAAATGGATTCAAATGCATGTGCCAAAAGTTTAACTTGCATATATTTTCTAAAGAGGATAGAATTACACACATGATAAAAGTTGTTCAACTATAGGATGAGAAGCTGGGATTTGAGACAAACATGAAGGTGGCAGATGAAATGGCCAAGTGAAACGACTAACAAATCAATGAAAACATCATATTCAACAAGATTATTGGTGGCAAATCCAATGTAAACACCACACAAGTGGACAAGGGAATGTGCAGGGATAAACATGGGCCAAGTTTCGAAGGCTATATTCCTACAATGGTAGCTTCACCATCGAAATAACCAATGTAACATTCAGATGAAGGGTCCATATGAAAAACACAACAAGATAGTGACTATGATGTAGACTTTACAAAAAAATAATGCAAGGAAAGATATATAATCTATGTATAGTATGCATAAGCACCCTAGAAGGATTCTTAAGAGTAAACTTTTTTAAGGTAGAGTGAATTTCGAGGGTTAGGGAGGAATTCTCCTTTGGGACCCTCAAGGATATATTCCCCCTACCTCTTTCCCCTACCCCCTATCCCCCCACCCCCTACCCCCTACCATGGGAAAAAGAAAAATGGTTCACATACACTACATCCAAAGAGGTGGATGAAATACTAGTGGACAAATGTGCCACCAATGTTGAGATCGGAATTACATGAGGCATGATGGAGGTGCTTTGGTGTACTCCTATAGAGAAATGGATGTTCTCAGATAGTTTTGATCCCATGGAAGTTGATAGGTAGAGAATATGCATGGAATTTTCACTAGTATGCACTCCACGAGGACCAATTTCAATGGTGGGTTGAGAATTGGTCAAGGCATACAAAGCATGGGTAAAGGTAGAGTCTTCAGTCATCGAGGTTGGATCTTCCTCGTGAACATAATCCAACTGGTGCAAGATCTCAAGAGAATCTAAATACTATGGTATATGGGGATAGTGATGAGAATAATGGTTGTAAGTGTCGCACAAAGAACGAGGGTGATTGGTGTGCAAGGACTTAATACAGTGGGTTGAGGACTCAGGGGGAGGGACTTCCAAAATAGGTATGGAGGATTCAAGTTCTAAGTCATCATAATTGTGAATTTCCTTCAAATACGGGAGCCTTGGATAATTGAAGGTAGCATGGTCGGTGATATCGCATATGTCACAAGGTAGGATGGGCCTAGATGCAGTGGTGTGGGTGGTCATGGCTTATTTAGAAGAGTCGATGCTCCCTTTTAATTTTTCCTTGCCTCCATTGTCAACTCCTTTTCCTTTCAGCATTGGTGGAGTTGGAATCTACATAGGTCGATATGGGGCCTGTGAAGGTCGAGGTGAGCCTTGGGAAAGTTGAGGTGAGGGTTGCTCAGGTGTCTAAGGAACACCAGTGTGCACAGGTAGTGGTTGTATAGGGGTCAAAGTCAAATATGGTTTTGGGGTAAGCCAGAATCGTGGAACTAGCTGAAAAATATGGTTTTTAGCTTGCTAGTATATGATCGAACACCATACAGACATTGGAAGAATTGGGTTGGGTAATGGTGAGAGGAGGTCCATAGTTCACACCCAACAATGTCAAGTCTTTATAGACTCTCACGCTAATGTCAAAAAGGGAAGAAACTATTTCAATTTCATTCAAAGAGGATACTACCTGATCAGGATGAAACTATGCTTGAGGGTCATGGTAAGTCAACTATTTGATGGTGACAAGTTTTCCATTATGGGGGGAAATCATATTTAGAAATAAATAGGAGGCCAAAACCTTCATGGCATACATGAAGCTTCATCCTAACAGTATGTTATAGTCCAAAGGGGTATCGATAACCTCGATGTCATTGCATACCTCTTTTCCTCCTTATTGGATATAATAGTTTTGGTAAAGGCATTCAGGTTGGGAGGGTCAACCATATTACACTTGGAGGGAGACAACCATGTCGAATATTTTGTTGCATATCCTCAAGAATGAAAAATATTTCCATGCTTCCATTGAAAATCAAGAGACACCTCATGATTCATTTGAAGGTCAAAAATATGAAGAGAACTTTGGTCAAGACCTTGATGGTAAGAGAATCCAAGCATTTTCCACTTCTCCTCTGCATGAAAGAAAGGATGTGATATTATACACTCCTTTCCAAGCTTTTGAGTTTTATGATGCATCCTTTAGTAACTTGGAAAAATAAAATTTGATGAAGAAACTTTTACTTGACTTGATGTTTCATTATTTTGGTTTGTGACTAAGCGCAAAGGTAAATTTCACGGTATTGATGAAATTATAAAATGGTTGCATTGCATTTATTATTTTACTTAGAATGTTATGTTTATTATGTTATATTAGGTTATATAACAAATAATCTCTTTAGCATGAGCATTATATTTACTTGTGTGTTTGATTTACTTTATTGATTTATGCATTTCTCATTTTGTTTTAGAATAAAAAGTAAGATGATGCTCACATTTATATAATTTATTTGAGATATGGTGTGACTAACATGTGATTGGTTATATTTCATTTACTCATCTATATTAAGGAAGGGACAAGGAACTCGTGTTTTAACCTCTCCCCTAAATTTGACATCCATTTTGTTAGAATGTTTTAGATCTACAGGTTTTGAAGATTTTTGAGTTCTCATGCACTCTCGAGATGACCAAATGTCCCTAAGTTGGAGCCAGTTGTTACACCTCAAATTCACTTCAGTGAACCATCTATTTTTTCACCAGATGTAGTCCATCATATGAGAAGATTATGTGTATCATTATATCATGATGATCCAAAAGTGTGGTTATCTTTTTACTCATGTACTGTATTGGGCATGATTAGATGATCTATGTAACAATGAGGGAAATAGGTGGTAACTTGCCATCATGTCGGTCATTTATGATCTGGGTGGGTATGCGAGCATCTTTGGATGGATCTAATAGAAAACATTATCGAGGGGAACTTCTAGTTTCTCTCACTTCTTTGTATGCAATGTTAAAGTGTTTCTCATATTGTAAAGGTTGTCATGCCTATTTATATCACTCTTATCTTATGACTAAGCATGGAGCCCCCATATTATGTAGTTGTCACACTTTGGCCATCTACTCTTGGAGATGATTCTACATATGCTCATTTAGTTTCATTTTTTTGAGGTAATTTCACAGATCTGAAGGTAGTAAATGTATCCCAAGACATTGGTCACATCATGCAAGTGGGGATATTTACACTCGCATGGGTTGCTTCATTGCATGCCATGTCACAAATGCTATAACACTCTCCTTTTTCATCACTTTTTGAGCTATTTATTACTTTATTTGAGGGATGACCTCACTCATGTGGACATCACACTAGCCATTGGGGATCTTATGACCCATTTTTGACTTGGATCCATGCTTTTTGGAGGCATATTTTCTTGAGATATGTACATGGTCATACCTTGGATACATCTTTTGAGGATTTATGAGCTTGATTTGAGGAGTCATCCACATTTTTAGGGTCTTATCACTCTTTCCATGAAGTCATTCCACATTTAGAGGCTAGATGTTTTCCCATTCCTTTCTTTAGATGATTCTACACCATGTTTGGAGGCTTGAACTACACATTTTCAAGGGAATGTTGAGAACCTACATCAAATCAGCCCCTATTTTGTGAGATGCCCCGTTCTCATGAGGTATTTATGTACATGTGGCATATTTTGCTTGTATTTTGAATCAGTCTCCATTATGTCAATGAAAAGTCATTTTTTCATAATTCTCCTAGGCTAGATTTTAGGAGATAGAATATAATAAAGAATGAGAAGGATGTAGAAGCCTCATCTATAAATAAAGGATCTCATCTCATTTCAATTTTTTGTTGTTGGATATCATTTGAGAATACAATTTGTTGAAGATCTACATATTGGAGGTTTTGGTGTCAATTCTTGGAGCTTTCTCTTTCTTGGTTTATTCTTGGTGCATCAAAGATTTGTTGTGAATGTTCAAGAATTCTACTAGTCTTCAAGATCAATCCATTGAAGGGTTATTATACCACTTGGAGAGAAGATGTTTTAGGGTTCCTTCCTTCTTCTTTTGTTAGCTCGAGTAAGTTCTTAATCCTTTGCTTTGTTTTTCCTCTTGGTTCCATGGAAAGAGTTTTAAGTTTTTATTTCAAGTTATAATTTATCTTGTTGGTGAAGGTTTTTTCCCTTGTGGAATCCCTTCTTGTAGGGTCTTGATCTTCATACCTTATCTTGATTAGGTGAGAGATTATTCTACCCTAGGGGTTCTAATCTCTCAACCCTAATCCTTAAGATAAAAATGACCAATTCTTAGATGGGCATACTTGTTGACTACATAAGCCTAAATTAGAAAAATGCACTTTTCTTCTCCCAACAACCAACCAAAAAACCCTAAAAATCCAAAAAAAATTGTTTATTTAGAAAAATATATAATGTTGAAAATCAAAGAAAAATCTTAATTTTGATTTATTTCCAAGTCTAGTGTAAAGTTAACAATTTATTTCATTTCCTAGACACATTTTATCAAGGTTTTGTGCTTAATTGTTTATCTCTAACCCTAATAAGGAAAAATGACCCTATAGAATTGTTCTTCAAGGTTTTAGCTAACATTTTATGGGATGATTTAAGGATTTCTCAAATCTGGAAAATACATTACAGCAGACATAAATTAGATTTGAAGAAACACTAAGGTTGGGGTTTTGGTGCTTAAAGGTTCATTTTACTCATGCCTAGTCCATATTTCATTTCTATATTGCTTCTACGAGTTTATCTTACATATCTAATGATGAAATTAATCTCCTAAGTGCTTACAATTTCGTATCCTTTTTTTTTTTAGATTTTATTGGTGAATTCTAGTGCTAACATTAAATACCCTAAGGGGATTCACCATCTTATTTTCAAGTTATTTATTAGTTCATTGTTATATATCTTTTGAACTTGATTCTAACACTTGTTGGGATGTCATTTCATATTATATATATTTCCTTGGTGAAATCATCCAAGGTGTCTTTCTTTTTAGTGATTAATCTCTCACTTGGATGGTTTCTTCTATGCTTCAAATCTGAAATTACCGCATTAACTTATCATGAAATATATTTAGAAGTTATGGGAAGCCATAATCATGTCCTTTTTATAGCATATAATCAATTTATAATCAAAGAAAACATTACACCATTGATTGATGTAGTTGATTACACTCTTTGTGTCCTAAAGTAGCTTAAACATGGTTTTCACCTCTTTAATGTTTCATTTGTTGAGTGATAGTCATTTAATTGTGAATTTGAGGTTGTACTTGTGATTGATCTTTCATATCATATTTGGAACACACATCCACTAACTCCTAACCCTCTTTCTCAAGTGGATATATTGGTGGTTTATGTTATTGTTTCTAATTGGTTATCTTTGAAGCATCTAATAACTTATTGTAATCATTGTGCATCGAAATGTTATATATACATATTGTGGATTCTTGAAGTAAATCATGAGATTGCATGGTAATTAATTCACTAAGAGACCTTTACTTAATTAAATAGGGATACTCCCCTTGGCTTCTAGAAGCTAGCCTAAAGTGAAGGGAAAAGTGTACTAAGGTGACATTTGTGCACCTCCCATATTGCTTCCCCAAGATAGCACTTGTGTTGAGAATTTTCACAAGGGTGATAATTCAGGTGGTAACAAGTTGAATCTAGGGAACCATCACTTCATAAAGAGGCCCATTCCTTCTATGAACTAGCGCCCTCTACCAAGAAATTATGCTATTTTTGTCTCATAAAAAAATCTAGGATGAAGAAACCCTATGAAAATGGATGGAGAACCATTGTATCCTCTTAGAAATATCCCCAATATTCCTCTATCCAAGTTTGAATCCCTTTTAGTGAGATCCAAATACCATTGAACTTACAACCATGTCACATGCCAAAAATTCAGGCTTCTCCTCATTGATCCACATTGGATCAAGATTCAAGATTGGCATGAGCACTACCTTTTCCACACAAAAAGATGGGATATGGACCTTTCCAAGTAGAGAGAAGTTAGTTGAAATTGAATTAAGAACAGATTTAGCAATTGTTGAGGTTTCACTAAATAGAGAAAAGTATCATTGGAAGAAGGTGCTTTGTTTTTTATAGTCTAAGGTTCAAATAGTGAAACTTTCTAACTGCAATATAAAAAGCTCCATCCTTTTTTCATTGTGCCTAAGTAAAATAAGCATGTTAATACTTGAGCTCCAAATTTTTTTTTCATAAATGTGAGTCTTGTCACTTTAAGATAATGGATTTTCTACTTGGAACATTACAAAACCTCAAGCTTCTACCTCCATTTATGGAAAGTCTATTTGGTACTTAAGGGTCACCAACAAAACACTAGACATAAAGTTTTCTCTTTTGAATATTATATTCACACAATGTACTTATATCTTCTACATACTTGCCAACAATAATATAATATTTTAACAAATAAGGAAGCAATTATTATTTATTTGAGATTGTAGTTGAGGCACACCAAAATTTATATAAAATAATAAGGACTAAAAAATGTAGTATTTAATTTTAAAATGTATATTATAAATCAATACTTTAAAGGATAATTCTATGATTCTTTCCTTGAGTGTCTTTGGGCACATTTGTCACACGATCACCTCAGTGGTTTATGATCGACATGGATGGACATGGTTTTTGATTCTTTAGACAAATAGGTTTTGGGTGCCTTGGCACATTGGCAAGGGACACCAAGGACACGTTGGGTGCCATTGCTCATAGACAAGGTGCACCACGGACATTGGTAGCTTGCACTAGTCAAATGCACCAAGAGAATATTGGAAGAGAACTTGGCTAGAGAAGGCAAAGAAGGTTTCCATGGGAAACCTCATCTATGAACATACACTTTGCATGACGAACATGAGTGGCATAGAGATCTTGATGACTTGGGTGCCTAGACTATATATATACCAATGGAGTTTGATGGTCCACACTTGAGGGTTGCAATGGATGGTTGAAGTTCCTTCAGGCACAAGTAGCCATGGATCACAATCATGGAATGCACTCATTGGGCATACACTATCATGCATGAATCTATTGGGTGCACATCCACTGAATGCACTTGAACACATTTTGGGCACACTTAGGCACAAATAGACATACTCAAATGGTTTGGGAATAATCATGCGAACTTGAATAGATTGGGTGCACTTGGGACAAGTGGGATAACTGAGACGAGTTGGATGGAAAAACTGAGACAAGTTGGATAGATGGACCAAAATGAGTTGGATGAATGGACTAGGTGTACTTGGAATGATTTTCACAGATGGATTGGGAGCACTTGGGTAGACTTGATATCACTTGGTCAGACTTGAGCGCACTACAAAGTGCACTTGTGGAATTGAATGGTCTATAGACAGGTCACCAAGGGAATCTAGTCAGCTATGTGGGTGCTTGGGTCCACCTTAGAACGAAGGGGCTTGCAAGTGCAAGGAAAGGCCCATATAAAAGTAGGACACCTGAAAGTGATAAATCATAGGTTTTGAGATGTAAGAAGTCATTCAAGGTATTATGGGCATAGTGGGATGAATAGTATTGGCTAAGTGACAAAGAGAAGGATATAGAACCTACATAAGGTAGGCCTGTGGTTGCTTTAGGGGCTGGATTGATAATTCTTGTTAGAACTTGTTCCTAGTGTAATTGTAGTCTATAATGAGCCATAGGAAGTTGGTTGTTCCCCATTGTTCTACATTGTAAACATTGTTTGTATTACAAATTATTAAGGAACCTACCTTAGGTGTCGTCCATACTTGTGTATTATGGATGTTTTATGTCTGTTGGATGTTATTGTTCCTTGCATTATTGCGTATTGGCTAAGTGTTAATTACTACTGGGATGTTTTAAGGATGAAATTAGAAGCATGCCTATCGTTGGATGAACTAGGTTGTGTTGGACTTAGTTGTACATATAACTTGTTGTAGCTTAAGGAAAACTTATGGGAAAATCTTAAGTGAAAAGGTGTAGTTTGGATGTAGTAGGTGCAGGCTGGCCAAGCCCTTGCAAATAAGGAAAGGCAATGTCACACAACCTCAAGTGTCAAAATGACATGGGAAGAACTCAAGCTGCAAAGAAAAATTCAAGAAAACTACAGATCTGTGATGAGTTGTATTATAACATTAGTTTTGGATCTCTTCACCATTGTTTCTATCGTGATAGGTGGAATCATAATATGTATGTTGGACATGCCTATGTGTGACTTGGATGGTGAAAAAGAGGAATCATGGAAGACAAATAAGGAATCCATAGCCATGGACTTGGAACATTGGGATCAAGAGATCCGTCACTTGTACCATACACATGTGGTGAAGCTAGAGCATATTAGTGTACAATTTGAAGCTTGGGTTCAAAAGTTGTAGACTTCGACAGACCAAGTAGAGACTTGGGAACTTCCTACATTGTGATTGTTTAGGATCAAGGATGTCCAAGGTGATCGAAACATTACAAGGAAGTAGCCAAGATTTCCTAAGTCCAAAGATAAGATTGTTTCTTGTTTCCTATGTTACCAAAATCATTTTTCAATTGATTTTTCTTTGAAGAGGAAACTAGCAACCTAGGGAGTAGCCTAAGTGCACCAAAATTCAAAGGGAACATTGGATATTCTAGGTGAATTAACAAGAGGTTTGGGAAAATTCTTGGAAGGAGGCCAAGAAGAAAATTTTACTAGAATGAATCTCATAATGGATGCAAGAAAGTGCCTTGTTTTATTTGTTGGAGGTGGCCTTGGAAACCAACTTCCATATTCCATTAATTGATCAAAGCCACAAGTGGCTCATTCCCTAGGTACAAGTAGTGGAGCCTAAGTCACTTTTAAAGGTGTAAATTTTAGTGAAAGGTAGGATGGGGGAGGATGTTTTTGTTAGAAGGCTGAAAAGCAATCCATCCTAATCTCCGCATTGATGATGGGTTGGGTAGTTT
Organism: Picea glauca; assembly: GCA_000966675.3. Classification (NCBI taxonomy): domain Eukaryota; kingdom Viridiplantae; phylum Streptophyta; class Pinopsida; order Pinales; family Pinaceae; genus Picea; species Picea glauca. The sequence goes on along the minus strand of JZKD02S1745835.1, from coordinate 123,871 downwards.
GTTTTACAAGACATGGGATAATGGGCAAGTTGGCACTAGTGAATTAGTTCCTTGAAGAACTTATTGAGTTGTAGGAGGAAATTTGACAACCTTGAGGAAGAGGTGAACTCATTTCCTTAGGAAACTATGATGACAATGCCAAATCAATGGATGCTTACTTAGAGGAGTAGGGAAGTTGATTTTTGAGTGGGTGGATGGAGAAACTAAAGGAGTTTACCAAGAAAACGTGTGGATTTTATCTAGATAGTGAAATCGGGAAATCATACCAAGTTAACAGGGAATATGCTTGTTCACATTCATATATGGGCACCTAGGATGAGGTAGAGTACTCCTTGGGAAGTTTGAGGATGATTTCTAGGATGATCTAGAGATTAAAGGATCATTAGTTGAGGGCGACATAAGTACTAGTGTGGAGGTGCCTCTCTTAAGAGGTATGGAAGTATTTCAGTTGACTCATCTAACTTAGAGCACTTTGAACAAGTTGTTGGAGAGTTTGAGGGTGGTGGTCATGATGACCATTTTCCACCCTCTTCTTGACTATATAGCTTAGTGATATTTTTTGCCTATGAGTTGGTAGTAGAGCCTATGGGAACCAATAAAAGGTGTCAAGTTAAATGATGAAGGTAGACTGTTGGGTTGCAATAGGTGACTTGACAATTGAAGGTAAAGGTGGTGACTTTGTCTTGGTCCAGTAGATTTGTACATGCATATTGAAGTGCAACAACACAAGATAATTTTGGGAATGAAGAAGTGCATTCCTATGACTTGGGAACAATAGTGAAATTGGTCACTTGACTATTTCAAGGAATGGAGAGTTCAATGTATAGTGGAATTGATAGAATGGGTCAAGAATATTGATGCAATAGTAGGTCTGGATGGTCACACAATACTTGGCTATTTGACAATATTCTTTACGAAGTTTGGATTGTAGCCACAACTACAATAGGAATCCACAACAACGTTGGACTCAAATTGTAGCCACAATAACAATAGGGAATTGTTGACAAAATTTGGGAAAAGGAACTTGTCCAAAGGAAGAAATCGAACAGAGGGAAGTTGCATGGAAACTATAAAATGAACAATGAAAAATAACTGGAAGATGATTGCAGGTATATGCATGAATCTGGATAGTATACTTCAGGAAAACAAGTCATTGATGATGTTTTCAAGGATGGAAGTGACTTTTATTGGGGTAGGATGTAAGGCCCTCACCTTGAGTGGTTTCAAGCACCTCCACCACATGATCACCTTGGTGGTAAATGAGTGACACTTATAGACATCATGAAAGGTTAATTCCTTAGATGAATCAATTTTGGGTGCCTTGCCCCATTGGCAAGGTGCACCATGGATAAATTGAGCACCCTACTCATAGACAGGGTGCACCATAGACATTGTTAGCTCACACTAGTCAAAAGTGCCATGAGAATCTTGGAAGAGAACTTGGTTAGAGAAGGGAAAGAAGGTTGTTGTGGGAAGCCTTGTCTACAAACATGCATTTTTCATGATGGACATGAGTGGCATATATATGTTGATGACTTGGGTTCCTAGACTATATATTTACCAATGAATTTAAGTGATCCACACTTAGCGGTTGCAATCAACAATCGAAGTACCTTCGGGAACAAGTATCCATGCATCACAACCATGGAATGCACTAATTTGGAATAAATCATCAAGTACACATCCACCAGACACACTTGGGTGCATTGTTGGGTTCACTTGGGTGCTACCAGACATACTCAAACAATTTTGGTATAGTCATCATGTGAGCTAAGATGGATTGGGCTCACTTGGAGCGATTGGGACGATTGAGATAAGTTGGATGGATAGATTGAGACAATTTGGGTGAATTAATTGGGAAGACTTGGAACGACTTGGGTGGATGGAATGGGTGCACTTGGGATGACTTGGGTGCACTTGGGAAAACTTGGGCACACTTTTTGGACATGGATGGTTGGTGGAAAAGTCATCAAGGGAAGCAATTAAACTATGTGGGCACTTGGGTCCACCTTAGACCAAAGGGGATTATAAGTGCAAGGAAAGACCCATATAAAGAGGGCACCTCAAAGTGCTAAGGCATAGGTTACAAGAGGAAATAATTCATTTGAGGAATTATGTGGTTGTGCCAAGTTCAAGGTTTGGGCACAATGGGATGAATTGCATTGGATAAGTGACAAAGAGAAGGAGACAAGACTTGCAGTAGGAATACCTATGCTTACTTCAAGGGTAGGATTGACAATTCTTGTTGGCACTTGTGCCTAGTGTAATTGTATTCTATAAATGAGCCATAGGTAGTAGGTTGTGCTCCCTTGTTGTAAATTGTAAACATTCTTCATATTATAAAGTGTTAAGGCACCTAACTTGGGTTCCACCTATACTTGTGTAATGTGGATGGTTTATGTTTGTCGGATGTTATTGTTCCTTGCATTATTGTGTCTTGGCTAAGTGTTAAGTACTACTCATATTTTTTAAGCTTACAGTTGAATGTATGCCTATTGTTTGATGAACTAGGTTGTATTGGACTTAGTTGTGAACCTAACTTGTTGTAGCCTAAGGAGAAGTTACGAGAATACCTTAAGTGAAGAGGTGTAGTATATATGCAGTAGGAACATGTTTTTCAAGCCCCTGCATCCAAGGAAAGAATGTGCCACGTGACCTTAGGTGTTGAAACAACTTGCGACAAACTAAATTTGCAAAGAAAAAATTGTGCAAACTATAGGTCCATGACAATAGTCTTCTATAATAATTCTATGCTTGACTTTTATTAATAAAAAATCAAAACTCTAATATTACAAATTCTAATTTTAAATTTAGAAAACAAAAACTTCAATATTATAAAGAAGTTACACATACTACACAAGAGCATGTCCTCTTACACTATGATATAAAAATGGATAATATAGCTCTGAAATGCTAACCCAATAAACTTTAAACCTTTTAGACTAATAGGACCACACATAGTTTCTATAACAACCAAGATTCATAAAGTAACTACTATTATATTTTGTACCAACCTTCATAACATAGAAAGGAGGGGGTGCATGATTATCTTTGAAGAAGAATCAAGCAAGAAGCAAGAGTATCACGAGGAAATTTTAAACGAAAGTTGAATACATTGAGTGGACACCTTCACCACCTCTAATATTTAAGCATGATGAAGTACTTAAGCCTACCCTTGCACTTATGTTGTTAGACCCCATTAAAAGCTTGGAAATGGATATTGTGGGGGAGCATAGGACATAACTGCTTAAGATACATATTACCAAGAACAAAAATTTATGCACAATCAAAATAAGTTGTTTCATTCAAGTAAATATTTGCAAGAACCTTGGAAATCGCTTATAGGTACAAGTTCAACACCGCATTCAATCCATCAAGAACTTCACCACTTATAGATAGTACTATTTTGCAAGTAAGTAGTACCCTTGAACCTAAGCCTTTAGAGTCAATAGTCGTGAAATCCATGTCACTTTAGCCATAATTAGTGCAACTCATTGTGGGTATGAAGAGAAAGAACTTCAAGAATTAGCAATGAAATCCCCTTTTCCATGGGAATGTATTATAGATATTGGGCTTACTACTATGCACATAAAATCTAGGCTAAACATTAAGTAGCAAGGTATCCTAGCAGAAGTATTTGATTCTATTAAGTGTTGGAATACTAAGGGGGGGAGGGTGAATCAATATTACCCTTTTTAACAATTATCAGTTACTTTTTATATTTTATTGATTACCACAATGAATCAACAATTAATTGTATGTAAAATCAATTATATAAATATTTTAACATCAATTACAAGGTTTATAAAGAGTAGTGAAGGACACCAATCCTCTTTAGAGCACCCACTCTAGGAGACACCAATACCCTTCTTCAGGGCACCAATCCTAGGAAGAATTGACTCCCTCATATTTAGGGCACCAACCTTAGGAAGCACCAACTCCCTTGTATTTAGGGCACCAACCCTAGGAAGCACCAACTCCCTTGCCTTTTACAATTTTCTTAGTAAGGATATGAATCCTTCCATGCTCCTCCCTTCCACCCTCACTTCATAAGAGCCAACAGTTCTTCTTGGACTTTGCTTCTGTTTTGATCTTCTTATCTGAGTTGCAGAGACACTTTCTTCTTACCACTCTTTCTCATTTATATACTCTTCCAACTGGTGTGAGCTATGAAACATTGTGTCCCTTTGTTCGGACCATCGCACCTCTTCATTTTAACAGTAAAAATAATAATTATTATTATTCAAACATTATTGTTTAATTGTTTTAACTTATTGAGTGTTTCGTTCGCAAATTGATTACATATATGGATCGATTTATTTTTAACTCGATTCCATGTCTCTACAAATATTGCAGAAATTGAGTTCTGCAAAGACGCTTCCTTCAACCCATTTACATATGACCACAGATGCACAACCACGGTCTTATTGTTTAAGCGATGTTCCCTGCGGATTATGGCTTATTTGTTTGTAACCCATGACTTTGGGCTAGAACCTAGTTCACTATATTTTGGCATTCGACGATTTTTATTTGACAATCATCTAATCTTCCAGATTTTTCAATTTCCCAAAATGGTTACCTCTCACACGGGTTGATCCGATGGCTGGCATGATTCCCATAACCAAATCAATGGTCTGGATCCAACCTTACCCATTCTTTTACTGCTTAATCCATCGGTTATGACTTAATCAGTGGTTGATATGGATGGCTCTTATTTACTTCAGAACTTCAGCTTTCGCTACTTCCAGTATTCTGGAGTAGCAATTCCTCTAAAGTAATTACCTACCAAATAAGTCTTAAAGCAGTGGTGATCGCTTTTTGTCGGTTAACACCTCCACTTACGCTATCCTTCCACTATGCTTGATCATCGGTTGGGAACGCTCTTGAATTAGATCAACGGTTAGCGTTAACTTCGGCCTTCGGCACTTTGGGTGATTTCTTCTACACACACCTTTAATATTCCGAAATTCTTTTCGCTGAAGTAGATCAGATGGTTGGATTTCACTTTGCACGATGAACAGTTCTCGATCATTTCATAACTTTGGGACTCTAGGCATTTTCTAGTGGAAAAAATCTTGAAGTACATAATCCCAGAGTGACATAGCTGCGTACGTCACTTGTGACTTGGCACTGGCCGATTGGCTGCCACGTGTCACTTAGATTCGTGACTTACACGTGCCTAAAATGCCAATTTCATCTTGACACTTGTCATCATCTGATTGTGCCATGTGTCCTTGCTGACATGGTCTACTGACATGGATCTCCTAATGTGTGTGCTACGTGTCTTCACTTCAGGACTTAGGGACTTCGGGACTTCGGCCTTCGGGTGAATTTACATGTTCTCAACACATTCTTGCCGAAGTGGTCATCATCAGATTTGACCACGATCCTGATCCAATAGTCATCATGTATTCTCCATATATGTTGGTCCTTCTTTATGGATTACTTTATCCTTGCACTCCACTTGATCCAACAGTTGAGAATTCTCTCAGAGCAGAGAAATAATCAAGGATGATTGTGGGGTCCTCAACTAGCACGACATTTAAAACTATCGTCGAGTTCCGCAATGGAAACTGCGTGTTTAGTAGTGGAACCGATGCCAATCATAGATCTATTGGAGGGTGACCATCAATGGTCGGTGTGGATTGTGGAACCGTAAATTGCGCGTGGATTATCCCGTCGCCCAAACTCCACAATTTGAAGTTGTGCAATTGTTGGTGGATCTACCACAATCATCGATCTTTGAATCAATGAGATCTAATAGTCTAGACTAATTGTGGGATTGGAAATAATGCATTGTTTAATTCTCCCTTCACGCTCCACAATCAATCCCTGCCCTTGATCTGGTGCTTGCATATCCAATGGTCATGACTTGATCTGATCGTTGACCAGTCCTCCAACAATCCTTCTCTTATAATCTGACGGTCTTGGTTTTTCCTTCAATCCTGATCACTTTTCTACAATGTGCTTTCCCTTCTAAGCTTCATGTGCATCATCTCTTATGAGCTTCTGATCTTCAGTCGCTAAACCTCCTAAGCTTTAGAGTGAATTCCTTTGCACCTCATGTTATGTCTTATGCACGAATACTCCTTAAAATTGTCTCAATGAACATGATTATTTGCAAGCTACCTCTTCTGAGTTTAATCTCTGCATACTATCATACTGTTTGGCATTAATGACAACACATCAATGATACTTGCATATATTTATTTGATATGAACTCTTCATATTGTTATACTTTTTGACATCAATGACACTATGTCCAACAATCTCCCCCTTTTTCATTGATGGAAACACATTAAATTCATACACAATCTCCCCTCGTGATGATGTTTTTCTATATGAAGTTACTCTCCCCCTTTGACATTAATTGAAAAGGGTTTCTCCCCATATGGTAATGCTCTGTCTATTTGTATGTTGCTGACTAGAATCTGAACTCAGGTAACTCCTCCTGCAATCATACTTTGTTTGTCATAATTGAATAACTCCCCTGTCAATCTTCTCTCTCTGCTTCTAACTTCTCTTCCCCTTTTTTTTTTCCTGAAGGGGCAGTTCTTCTTGACAAGATCTCCCCCCCTCTCATTTCTACAGGATTCCATGTATATCACTGTCTCTAAAATTTTGGTTTCCATTCTTTTTCATTTATAGATTTGTACTTAATCTATCTTTCATCATCACCTCACTGTTGCAGAATTTTCCATTCATTCCATTTCTTTCTCACATAGTAACTTCCATTTAGGGTTTTGTCCACTTGTAACCATTCTGAGACCAATACATAACCTACATTGTTCCTGGGTAGATAAAGACCTGCAATAAACTATGTCATATCCTGCATACAGTTATATCATTAAACCATGATGCTATCGATGATCCTATTCATTTTTATGTGCTTCAATGCTCATAGGAGAATCAACGGGAATGGATTTTAGCTCTTCCCTAAATTATCCTTCCCTTCTTTGTTTTTAATTTTTCTTTGAGAAGGAGTTTCAGTGTACCATTAAAATAGGATTGAATTTTTTTGAGATAATAATCACTCAATTCTTCTTGTTGTTCTACTGTTGGAGATTCATCATCAACGTCACTATTATGTGCACCAAAAGATTCTTTATCATTGTCTTGAGAATATTCCTCTATTAATTTCCATTTGTTGGGTAACGGATAATCTTCTTGTATGACATTATCAAGTTTTGGAGTTGTGTCAGATTTTTATTTAGGAGTTTTCATATCTTGAGTTTGATCTACTTTGTATGCATAGCTTTGATTATTATATTCCTTATTAGAAGTTTTACCCACCAATCTCCTATTATTAAATTCAGCAATTTCAGGAGCAATATTTTTATCATCTTTCTTGTTTGGTACTTCATATTTTCTTTTCCATGTATTCTTATTTTGTTTGTTAGGGTTTCCTATTTTTAGGGATTTCATTGGTAGTCTACATTATTTGGTTTTATGACCATAGTTGTTGCATTTTTTACATTCAATATTGAAGTTTTGCAAATGAGTAAATGAGTTGTAGTTTATCTTCTCTATATTATACCTATTGTTATTATATATATGGACATTTCTGTTATTGTATTGTCCATAAGCTTTGCAGTGTATTGCCTTATGTCCAAAATTATTGCAAGAGTAACAATATCCAATGAATATATATTTATTAGGTGGATTCCTTCTGGTGATTTTATTCTTCCTGTCATTTATAACTTTAGTAGGGAATGTTGATTTATGTTTATGTGGAACAATGTTCAATGGTATCATATTTGCCTTATTATCTTCTCTTTTTAAAGATCCATTTAGAGCATTTGCATAACTAATTGGTCTTTTGGCAGATCCTTGTGATGTAGAAGTTGAGTCTTGGGTGTATCCCAAACCAGTCTTATTGTTTGGTGACCTTTGGCTACTAAGAATTTCATCCAAGATCTTTGAACTATTTCCAAAGTTTGATCTCTTCTTTTCTTTCTCAAGATAATTTTTTAGCAGCTTGATCTCAGCTTCTAGTTTCTCACATGCTTGTTTTTTATCACTAAGTTGTTTTATAATGATTTCTTCAGTTTTATTAGTTTCTAGAAGTTGTGACTTCAAATCATTAATGGTCTGTTATGACTCCTTGAGGGTTTTGGAAATGTTCATTTCTCTTGATTTAGTAGCTTCTTCAATCTCTAGAATATTTCTTCTTAGTACATTGTTTTGTTTTTTAGTTTTTCCTAGTTCTTCAATTACACTAAGGATTTCTTCTTCGAAGTTCCCTTCCTCTTCATCTTTTGAATGTTTATCATCTTTCGTTTCCATTCCCATAAACAGAAGCTATGAATATTCATCTTCACTTATGTATGAAGAGTTGATATCTTTTTTAGAGTAGAAGTTTTTATTTTTCTTATAAAATTTATTCTTGTATTGGTTTCCATGGTTGTGAATTTCTTTATCATTTTACTCCTATATGGGATAGGTACATTTGTTGGCAAAGTGTCCAATTCTGCCATAGTTGAAACATTTGAAAGGTAACTTTCCTTTATATTTTCCAAATCCTTTATGGAGTTTCTTTATAAAATTTGCCTCTTCTACATCTGATATATTTGATAAATTACCATTGGTATTTTGCTCTTGCCTCATCTTTGTCTTAGATGCTTTAAAGGATGTTTCATCTTTTGCTGATTTATCATTCCCTATTCTCATTTCATATGTTGTAAAAATTCTATGAAGTTGATCAACTGTAAGTGTGCTTAGATCAGTTCTATCTTTACTTGTAGAAATCTTTGCATTATATCTCATAGGTAATGATCTTAGTATTTTTTGCACAATAGGTTTATCTGTAATTTCTTCTCTTGATGCTTTGATTGAGTTAACCACTTCATCTACCCTATGAAAGTATTCAATAATATTTTCTTCTTCTTTCATTTTCAGATTTTCAAACTTAGTTCTATAGGTCTGTAGTTTGGCTTCCTTGAATTTGTCATCTCCTTCATATACAACCTCCAACTTGTCCCAGATTTCTTTGGCTAATTTACAATGCATAACCTTTACACATATAGAATTAGTCAACCCTCCTAGAATTCCATTGACTGCTCTTGAGTTGTCATTACATATTTTCTTGCCTACAACGTTTGTGGGTGGAGTAGTTGGTGCAATGTAACCATCTTCAATAGATTGCCAAATATCAAAACCAAGAGACAACAAGAAGTTTTTCATTCTTACCTTCCATAGAGCATATCCTCCTCCATTGAACAATGGTGTTTTGTTGTTAGATATTCCCTCTTGTTGATCCATCTTCAGGATCTACCTTTCAGTTGTTATACTGTGCTAAAGGCACCTACTCTGATACCAATTGTTCAAATACTGAGAGGGGGGGTGAATTGGTATTACCCTTTTTAACAATTACCAGTTACTTTTATATTTTATTGATTAAAAAAATGAATCAACAATGAATTGTATGCAAAATCAATTATATAAATATATTTAACATCCGTTACAAGTTTTATAAAGAATAGTGAAGGACACCAATCCTCTTTAGAGCACCCACTCTAGGAGACACCAATCCCCTTCTTCAGGGAACCAACCCTAGGAAGCACCAACTCCCTCTTCTTTAGGGCACCAACTCCCTTATATTTAGTGCACCAACTCCCTTGTATTTAGGGCACCAACCCTAGGAAGCACCAACTCCCTTGTCTTTTACAATTTTCTTAGCAAGGATATGAATCCTTCCATGCTCCTCCCTTCCACACTCACTTCATAAGAACCAACAGTTCTTCTTCTTGGACTCTTCTTATGTTTTGATCTTCTTATCTGAACTACAGAGACACTTTCTTCTTACCACTCTTTCTTGTTTATATACTCTTCGAACTGGTGTGAACTATGAAACATTGTGTCCCTTTGTTCGGACCATCGCACCTCTTCATTTTAACAGTAACAGTAATCACTATTATTATTCAAACATTATTGTTTAATTATTTTAACTTAGTGAGTGTGTCATTCACAAATCGATCACAGGTATGGATCGACTTCCTTTTAACTTGATTCCATGTCTCTGCAAATATTGCAGAAACTGAGTTCTACAAAAGAGCTTCCTTCAACCCATTTACATGTGACCACAGGCGCATAACCATGGTCTTATTGTCTAAGCTATGTTCCCAATGCCTTATGGATTATGTGTTCGTAACCTACGACTGGGGGCTAGAACCTAGTTGATTGGATTTTAGCGTTTGACGATTTTTCTTTGGCAATCATCTAATCTTCTAGAGTTTTCAATTTCCCAAAATGGTTACCGCTCACACGGGCTAATCCGATGGTTGGCATGATTCTATTAATCCCTAAATAGTGGATCATTACCCCTTAATTGAGGCATATTACATTATTAATGTTATTTTATTTATGTCGGCTTTAGTCCATTAGTTGTAATTATACCTCCTAGTCTCTTATATACACCAAGGAGACATTTTCATTTGGAATCATATTGTATCTAAACATTTATGTGAGCATAAGGAGGTTTCCCCCTCGAAGAGGCTTATTATCTAAATTTATCTCTTTTTCAAGGCATTGAGTACTTATTCTGAGGTTTTTCTATGCTATATTGATATTTGGTTCCTAACATATGGTATTAGAGCTCAAGGTCTTGGAGTTTCGATGCTACATCTGACACACCTTGGAATTTTCGCTATAATTTTTTTTTTACAACGATTCTAAAGGAACAACTTGGAGGATATTTAATAGACGGATCAAGGTACGTTGGGTTAAAATTTAATCTCTTGAGGCCTTATACTTTCCGAGATACATGCTTTGTATGATAGAGTTCTAGAATCATCCTGAATTGAGTCATTGCATAATTTTCGCTATAAAATATTTTATGTAACGTTTTAGAACTTGAAATCTGGAGTCTATTCACATAAATTAGTAAGGTATATGTGGTAACAATTTCAGCTTTTGGGTCATCTTACATTTGTAGATACACCCTCTAGAAGATAGGGTATCTGACTAGTCCTATTGACTAGTCTCAAGCAGGTGTTCCAGGTAAAACAATCATAAATTCTTCCTAGAGTATCCAAATTGAGTGAGACCAGTTAAATTGGATAGTGGACAGCTCGTAGTAGTTTTGGTACAATTTTTGGTATTTTATATCAATTATTTCGTGCGGGGTATGCTATACAAGTGAGATCTCCTAGAAAGGCCAAAAATCAACAAGTTGTGGGGAAGTTACCATAAATTCCACTTGGCACATCCAATTTTGATCAGACCTGTGGCATTGCAAAGAAGAAATATCAAAGACCTGAAAAAAAGAAAATTTCATACTCAGAAGGGCTGAAATTTTGGAGATACAATAAAAGGAAGATTTTCTAGCAGAACCACCTCAAAATCAAGGTTTAAAGTGATACTTGGCCAACATGCCACCAAAAAATGGAACTTCTACACCAAATAATCCTCCAGAAAATACTACTTGGACTCTTGATGAAGGTGAAGAAATGTGCAGGGACATACATGATTTACAAAAGAAGACAGTAACAAAAGATGAACTACAAGAGATGATGGATTCAACGGAGGCTAAGTTGGAGGCAATAAATACTAACATGGATGGTTTAAAAGGGGAGATCATAGAAGGATTGAAAAATTTCCTAATAGAGAGGACACCTGGAAGTGAAAATGTATCCCATGAAATTCATGATGAGGACACAAGGAAGATGAATCAAGAATGGAGAAACTCCAACTTTGGGTTGAAGACCAACCACGTTCCTAAGATTTATATGAGGAATTTTGATGGCAAGGACCCAATCACATGGATACTTCAGATGGAGCAATTCTTTGATCTACATAATGTGCCACATACACAGAAGGTACGAATTTCTTCTTTATATTTAGAACCCAATCAATTTGTATGGTATCGATGGCTTTGTTCTTGCAAATCAATCGTCACTTGGACACTTTTCATGGAAGAAATGATAGCACACTATGAGAATACAAGGAGCAATACATTTTTTAGCCAATTGATAAATCTCAAGCAAAAGGGTTTAGTTACAGAGCACATTGGGAACTTCCAAAGATTGAATATAAAGGTAACAGATATTCCATATGACCACTTGATTGATGTATTCATAGGAAATTTAAAAGATAATATTCAACATGAGGTTCGCCTTTGGGAACCCAAATAATTGGAGAATGCATTTAGGGTGGAAAGAAATGTTGAAAGTAAAAATATGGCTATGGCTACTAGAAGGACCAATCCTAACA
>JZKD02S1745835.1:79758-108778 GCA_000966675.3 Picea glauca | reverse complement strand
ATTTATGTTGGCTTTAGTCCATTAGTTGTAATTATACCTCCTAGTCTCCTATATATACCAAGGATACATTTTCATTTGGAATCATCTTGTATTTGGACATTTATGTGGGCATAAGAAGATTTCCCACTTGGAATCATCTTGTATTTCTTTCTTTTTCAAGGTGTTGAGTACTTATTCTGAGGTTTTTCTATGCTATATTGATATTTGGTTCCTAACAGATTCCCAGAACCAAATCAATGGTCTGGATCCAATGCTTACTCATTATTTTACTGCTTAATCCATCGGTTATGAATTAATCAATGGTTGAGATGGATGGCTCTTATTTACTTTGTAACTTTGGCTTTCACGACTTCCAGTATTATGGAGTAGAAATTCCTATGATGTAATTACCTACCAAATAAGTCTTAAAGTGGTGGTGATCACTTGATGTTGGTTAACACCTCCACTTACGTTATCCTTCTACTATGCTTGATCATCGGTTGGGAATGCTCCCAAATTAGATCAACGGTTAGCGTTAACTTTAGCCTTCAGTGCTTCGGGTGATTTCTTCTACACACGCCTTCAATCTTCTGAAGTTCATTTCGCCGAAGTAGATCGGATGGTTGGATTTCACTTTGCACAATGAACGGTTCACAATCATTTCAGAACTTGGGGACTCTGAGCATTTGCTGGTGGCGAAACTCCTGAAGTACATACTCCCGGAGTGACGTAGTTGCGGACGTAACTTGTGACTTGGCACTGGCCGATTGTTTCCACATGTCACTTAGATTCGTGACTTACACGTGCCTAAAATGCCAATTTCATCTTGACACTTGTCATCATCTGATTGCACCACGTGTCCTTGCTGAAATGGTCTGCTGACATGGATCTTCTAATGTGTGTGTTATGTGTCTTCACTTTGTGACTTCAGAACTTCGGCCTTCGAGTGAATTTACATGTTCTCAACACATTCTCGTCGAAGTGGTCATCGTCAGAGTTTACCACGATCTTGATCCAACGATCATCGTGTATTCTCCAGATCTGATGGTCCTTCTTTATGGCTTAGTCTGTCCTTCCACTCAATGTGATCCAATGGTTGAGAATGCTCTCAGAGCATATCAACGATCAAGGATGATTGCAGGGTCCTCAACTAGCATGACATTTAAAACTATCGTCGAGCTCCACAATGGAAACTGCTCATTTTCTAGTGGAACTAATGCCAACCGTAGATCTATTGGCAGGTGACCATCGACGGTTGGTGTGGATTGCGGAACCATAACTTGCGCATGGATTATCTCATCGCCAAACTCCGCAATTTGAAGTTGTACGATTGTTGGTGGATCTACCACGGTAGTCAATCTTTGAATCGATGAGATCTGACGGTCTAGAATAATTGTGGGATTGGAAATAACACATTGTTTGATTATCCCTTCGTTCTCTGCAATCAATCCATTCCCTTGATCTGGCGCTTGCGTATCTAACGATCACGACTTGATCTAATTGTTGACTAGTCCTCCAATGATCCTTCTCTTGTAATCTGACGACCCTGGTTTGTCCTTCAATCCTGATCACGTTTCTGCAATGCACTTTCCCTTCTGAACTTCATGTGAATCATCTCTTCTGATATTTTGATCTTCAGTCGCTAACCCTCCTGAGCTTTAGAGTATATGTATTTTGCATGACTACTCCTTAAAACTGTCTCAATGAACATGATTATTTGCAAGCTACCTCTCCTAACTTTAATCTTTGCATATTGTCATACTGTTTGACAATAATGAAAACACATCAATGATACCTGCATATATTTATTTGATATGAACTCTACATACTGTTATACTTTTTGACATCAATGACATTATGTCCAACATTAAGAAATAGAACATGTTTGGAGATAGGGAAGTTAGTAGTGAAACTCATGAAAAAAAATTGTGACTCAATAGAGAAGAGTGGGTGTTATAGCATATTTTTCCACCTTAAAGCATGGATGCACTTGATTGGCCTAATAGTTAAATCCCTTTCCTACTTGCAAACCAAAATCCCCCTTTATTCCTCCTCAAAATATCTAAAAAACACCTTTTGGCAATCCATACAGTCCCTAATAGTTGTATAGATTGCATATATATGCTCCCTAATAGTTTTGTATCATGCATATGCAAATTTATATATGCTCCCTAATAGTTGTACAACACTCGTATGGCTCATAATACACTATATATATAATTTTCGAAACATGTGCCTTTTTGGGTGGAGTTTACGGGTTTTTTTTCGGTCATAATCCGTTATAACCCATGCCTAACTACTCCAACCAAATTTCTAAGGTACAAATAAGTGCCATTGAGCGGAGGAGAGAGGAAGAATTCCAAGTAGCATCATTATATTGGAAAACATTCGAGTCTGCAAACCCCTTCCAATGGTTTTTAGGAATTCCCTTCTTTTAATCTTGGAAACCCTTGTTTCCATCCTTCTCACTCAATAATCCTAATTAGAAAGAGAATCCTTATATTTTAGGACTTGCTCAGAGTGAGGATCTAGAAAGTGTGAGGCTCCTTAAGTGGTATGGGAAGAGGAATCCAAACGTCAGTTTCAGGGCAATGTTGCAACTACAACTAGTGATCTCTATAGCCATCATTTGTTGCTTAAATTATAATTAGAACTCTCTTTCCTATCCAATTTTTTGCAATGTATTTACTTTCATGATAGTTTTTATATACATTCAGTTGATTTGGACACTGACATCCTAACCATTGGTATTTGTTAGTAGTTAAAGTTAGTTATTATAACTACATCTTCGCATATCTATATCTTTGTGAGTGCAAGTTGGTGAAGAAAGTTATTGGAGAGAAAGGACTTGAAGGAGAATCCATGAAATAGGTCTCTATTGAACGTTTGGACTACAAGTAGGTCTCCTATCCGCTTTTAGGTAGTTAATTAGTTAAATTTCTTTTTCCTCTTGTGTCAGTTAGAGGTTGTTCTTGAGGTACTTTCTCTAGTTTAGTTATTAACCCATACCATAGGATTTTATTCTTCGCAAACAAAATTGGCGACTCCACCAGGGAGAGTCTCCTTTGGGTTAGTTATAGGTTCTTTCTCTTTGTTTACTTTTCTTTTTTGGCTTTCTTTCTGTTTTTGTAGTTAATGATTTGGAACCTAAGCCTTCATTTTCAACCTTTCATTTAGTTTATTTTCAATTTTTATTGAAATTCTCAGTGGCATACACTCTTCCTAGAAAGGACAAAAGTGTATATATGCTCCCCACTTAAAGGAAAGGTGCATACACACACACCTTACTATAGGAACAGACGTGTATATGTTATGGGAAGTGGTTTTTCTGCTCCTCAGTATGTTCAAAGTCTTGTTTGGGTTTTCTAGGGGTTTCTTCTAAACTCTCTTGGTTTTTATAGTCTCTTAACAATATCACAAATTAGTAAGACTTTATAAATTCCAAAGAAAAACAAGTTGTTATTGCTTATTTGATTTCTTTAAGTCTTCTTGGTTTTCTTGTTAGTGAGAAAGGATTTCATGTCAAGTACTTTGGTTTTTGGATTGCCTTGGCTATATTTTATGTTATCTGGAGCTCTTGGTCTAAGTTTTCTTGTCTTCCTTCCTTGCACTTCTACTTTTAAGTGAAAAAGAAAATTATCCTTTGTTTTTTCAGTTTTTGTTTTGTTTGCCTAGTAGCAAGAAAAATAACAATAAAATTTTTCTTTTTATATCAGCTTTCTTCCCTCGGCTTTTTTCATCCTTATATAACTGAAAAGGAAAAAGAAAAAGTTCTCATCTTTAGCATACTTATCTCTTTCCGCATTTTCATCAAAAGATAGTTGCATTTTTAGAAATTTAGGGTTTCTTGGTTCTTTCCATTAGTAGTTTTCATTTTCAAAAAAGAGGAAGCGAAAGTCATGTACTTTTCAAGAGTTGCATTGCATGTTTCATTGAAAAGAAAAGAATTGCATCATAACATTTGTAATCTTGCATTTAAAGAGTTCAACATAACACTCATTTTCATTGAAGAGTAAGCTTTGTTTTGAAAATGAAAATGTTCTTATAGTGTTTCTTTTTCTTCAAGAGTCATCAAACACTAATAGTTTCACGATCATTCCCTTGGAGTAAAGACAATCATTAAAATAAATGCTTAATTAAAAATTACTAGACTTTTTGTTCATAGGGTTCACCAACTAGTCTAGGCTAGTACCTTGGAACTAGTTGGAGTGTAAACTCTCCAAGTCCATTTAACTGAACATATGAGTCCGACCAGGGAGTGTTTAAAATCCAATTGTCATATAGGTGTGGCTAATAGACTCCTCTAACATAGGAGATCAACATGAGGTCGTGTGAGGGTGAGTGGAAAATATTACCCCTCCAATACTTATCCAAATGTCTTTCGTATTTTTGTGTATACAAGGGTTCCTTGAGTACCACTTGGCCCTCTTTGGGGCTGGTACTTTTGGGGCTTTGAGCTTAGATACCCTTCCCATACGTACGATCCCAATTGTCGATTGTTCCCCTGGATTTTAGTTGTGACTTGGTAACTCTAGTTGTTATTCCTAGGTGTCACATAGGTCACTGTGGGGGGCTTCTTGTGATACTTGAGGAAGACACTATATCACACTTTCAATATCCATGGAGGATGCCCCATGTTCGTGTGGGTTTCTTGCATGGGGAAGGATTTCTACGTGGAGTTTAGGTTAATTGCTTCCCACTCCTTCATTGATTGGTCTCAGGACTTAATCAACCTGTGTCGATTTCTGAAAGGTCTCTTTTCCAAATTTTTAGAACTTTAGACTCATGACCTAATCCAACTGGGCTAAATTTTTGGAAAAGTTTTTTGTTTGTGTTATTTTCTCTTAGGACTTTTTAGTGGTGTGCTCTTTGTGCTTAGTTGGACATAGGGATTCTGTTTGTAGCCACTTTTATTGTTGATTTAAAGTGGCAGACTAGTCATTTTGCTAGTCTTGAAGGATCCAAGGTATTTCACTAGAAATGGTGGAATCTCCACCGCTTCCTCAAAGTATTTGACTTGAACAATCTGGTTCTTTTCAACTAGTAGGTTATTTTGAGCTAGTATAGATGAACGTTCTGAATTCAAACATTTCTTCACTAGAGGTTACTAAGATTGCATATCTTGAAGCCGAATGATTTGTTAGTCCTCTCAACCCTCCTCATATTGGACCTCATGATCCAGGTTTTATGTAGATTCCTACTTCTTCAAAGTTGGATTACATTTCCAACCTTCATCTTCATTGGTCCATCATAGATAACACCAGTAATGTGTCAGGATCTGGGATTCCTCATACCACCACATTGGCTATTGTTGGGGGAGGAGTTTCACCTCTTCATTCCACCATCCAAAAAATGAACGTCGCTCAATCTACAACGAATGCATCAATAAATATTTTTGTACCTTTATTAGTTATTCTCACTCAGAGCTTGAGTGTTATGCCATCTACTCCTTCGGTTTCAAATTTTTTTTCGTTTGGTATGCCGACTATGGACATACCCCATTTCTTGGTTAGTTCTAACCCTATTTTTTCTAACCCTAGTGTTGGTGCAGGGATTTCTTCAACTCCTTTGCAAGGTGTCCCATGGGTAAGGGGGCATATTCGTATGTCATTTCCCTTGCTTGGAAGTGGACCTTTTCCATCTTCTAGGATTGTTTCTGGGGATAATCCTTTTGTTTGGTAGGACAGTTAAATGACTGGAGGATTCCAATCCTTCGACATGCCTGGAAGTTTGAAACCTTTCATATTACAAGGTAAATTTAGGAGTAACACATTTCCTTCATCCAGGGTGTCGAGAGGAGGTAACCATTTCTAAGGTCGATGGAATCCCATGCAAGGGACTTTCTCTTTACAAGGGATGTCGACAAGGGGAAACCCCTTCCATTGTTTTAGGAATCCGATAAGTGGAGGCTTTCCTCCTTATGGTTAGGGGAATCATGGTTCCTATCAGAATCCTAACTAGTTTGCAATCTCTTCCTGGAACGTTGGTGCCACTAACAATCTAGGTCATTCTTTTTTGGTTTTTAACTAATCTGGGGCCTCCAACCTCGACAGTTGGAATTCGATGGTGCAACCTTGAATTCATATCCTGACAAATTTGAACTTGCCAAAATTATCTAAGCTAATGAATGATCTGGTGTGTCACAATCATAATTATGACTTGGTGCAAACAAAAATACCTTCGGATGTTCCAAAGTTCAAAGGGAAAGCTGGCAAGGATCGTGGAGATCACATGACAACTTTTCACTTATGGTATTCCTCAAATTTTCTTGTGGTTGATTCCATTCGAATGCAGTTATTTCAACACACTCTCATGGGATTTGTCGCAAAGAAGTACATTGACTTATAAAGATCATCTTTTCACCACTTCCATGATCTGGCAATGATTTTTCTCAACCATCTTCTAATCCAGGACACAAACTTATTGTCTACGCTTTGCCAAGACAACATGACACACATCTCTGACCACATTCAAGAATGGTGGAGAAGGAAGACGATGATAAAGGTCATGATTTGTCTTGAGTTCCTTTTGGAGTGGTTTTCAAAGTATTTATTACCATATATCTCCAAGGATGTCTCCCTTTCCAAGGTGACTACCAAAGAGGAAGTCATCTTTAAGGACAAACAACTAGATTCGATTTACTCTTCGTCTTGGATCCTTTATGAAAATTTTCCTAACTCATCGAGGTCAAGTATTAACCTATAGAAACCTAAGTTTGGACCACATGCCAATGGGATTGTTTTTTTCTATTAGCAACACTGGCACACATTTGGTTGCTAACTAGATGAAACAAATAACCATTCATCAAACTGCACTTGGTCCAGCTCACTCTTTGACCACTCCCACTCTCCAAAATTTGGATGTACATGTTGTGAAAATGATGAATCGAAAGGTTCCCTAGCAACCCAGAGGAAAAAATAAGAATAAGGATAAGAAATGAGGTCGAAATAATAATGCAATTAAATTTGACCATAATGTTGGTGGGGATAAGAAGGAAAAGAAAAAGGTAAAATTTCCTTGTAAGCTTTACAAAGAGGATCACCTCACACATCAATTCCCCAAGATGGAAGAGGCCCAACATTTGTTGTAGCATCAACAACCTATTGTGTTGACCAACCTACTTCCGCAAGGACAACATATGACTTTGAGCTCTTCTGGTAACATCAGAAATGTGCAAGGAGGCAGCCAGGGGGAACGCTCATGTTGAAACAGTTTTTAAAGTTTTTATCTCTAAGACTAAAACTTTCCTTTTTGGGTTTCAGCTTTTCATAAAGCATAACCCTCACTATCATTTCCAAAATCATGGTATCGAAATCTCGACAAGCTTTATTCTTTAAATAATCAACGGCAAAAAACCAAAAGTGTTTTAAAAGTCCCGACGCGCATTCTGTAAAGTTATTTTTAATCACGGTAATTTAAACCCTAAAGGAGTTGATTAGCAATATTTAAACCTTTCGGGATTTGGGTCTACTCAAAACCATAGGTTTTCCATACATCTTGAATCATAGAATCCTGATCCCCAATTTACCGAAAGAATGGAAGTTAGCTTTTAATCCTGATTACTTAATTTACTAATATGATAGTTAATGCCTAAACCTAATCTTATCGTGATTTCGCAATTTTTGGAATCGGGGTTTAGCGATGACATACCTCATGTATCCACGATCCCCGAAACCCTGAAACGAAAAGTCTCAAACTATAATCAGCATTTAAACTAAACTAACTCTGTTTTAAAAACACGATTAATGATAATTAAATGTCTTAGGTATTTTCTCATTTTCGGTACCGTTGAATGAAATCTTTCAAATTTTGAATCCGGGATTGCCGAAATATGACCACATTAATAATGGATAATTGATGATTTATTTCACACTAATGTGTATCTCAAAAATATTCATTGCATTTAAGGTATTAAGTTCTTGTCATCTGCGTCAGTACCTTCATCATTAAATGAGTTAAAAAAGAATTAAAGGTCCGTGTTTCACAATTTATCCTGGTTCATGCTATCAGGTGTAAGACGCATTCAACTAAACTCATACACCTCTCTTCTGTGACAGGTTTTCATTCTAATACGAAAGTCATGGCACCAAAGAAAGCGCCTAAGAAGAGTGAAGATACAACTGAGATTTGCAGTCCAGAGGCAGATATCATATCCGACACAACACCACATGCTATCGACTCAATCAAATCCTAGAGACAAATATCTGAAATTCTGGACTATGAAATAAAAAATTCCCCAAATGATTCCGAGAATCACCTTTGGGACATAGCCGAATCCGAGCTTCACAAGATTGCAGCACGTCCACGGCCCGTGGTGTACAATGAAATGATCAGTTGGGCTGTAGAGAAGGTTGATATTCCGATGAGAAGTATTTTGAACGATCATTCGGTCGTTATTGGCTCATTCAGACCTGAACATATCCAAGTAATGTACAAACTCTCACCCAATCCTAAATATATTTACAATGCCGAGTTTATAGCTGAATTTCAAAGGAAGGAGTGTACTGAGGTAGACCAAACTTATCCCGATTTAATCAAAGGATGGTGGAGATGTCCATCAAAATTTAGGGCCGATACTCACGGAAATTATGCCACCACATCTTTGAATGAATACATGGTTTATGTAGCCATGATGTTGTGCAGACTCTTTGGTAAAAAGAATCCCTGTCATTTTCCCGCAGATTGGGTACCCTTTTTAGAGGAGGCATTAGAAGGGTATAGTTTCAACTGGAGCAAGATTTTATCCGATAACTTGGCCAAAGAGATTTCAAATTACAAATCCGCAAAAGCCCAAGGTCAACCAATAGCCTTTTACATGTCAGCATACATAATGGACGCCATTTGTTTTTTGACTCCGTTCCCTATGATGAATTGGAATTGGAACATAACCTGCCCCCAACCAATTCACGAGTATCATTCAGAGCTGTGGGAAGAAAATGCAAAAAATTCATTTTACGAAATTTGTCATTTTGTAATAATACCAATGCATAAAATGCTTTATGGCTGTGACCCTCCTCGCATATCTGAGATAGTCTCAGAAAACCTCAGGGCAATAGTCGACTGATTTATCAAAGAAATTTTATCCTACATCAGGGTTTATGGGTGCTCAGTCCCTCCTCATGCACTTCCAAAGTTTCTCCCAGACAGACTGGTATTGAGGGAGGTATTACACCAAATAGTGAAAGGTGGTATCCGAATAGAGCTAAAGGCGACTCAAAAGAAATCCTGGCCAATATTCCCTATGCATATGGGGACATTTTCATTACTAAACTTGGGCCATTCCAAGGTGGAAGCAGAAGCGCTCAAAGAAATCAAAATGGTAAATATTGAGCACAGAAAGCATGACCCTTATCAACTAGTGAACAAACACCTGATAAACTGCGGTATGAAAGCTTATAAACATGAAAGGTCCTCTTATGATGATATGTTCAAAGAGGTCAAAACTTATGAGGAAGTATTAAATAGAGTACGGGCATTACCACCCGACTTATAGACCAGTTTTATGACCTTCCAAAGCCATAGGCGAAGTTGTTTATTGAAGATATTGCAAGGTCAATACACGATTCCCCCTCCAGAGTAGGAAGGACCTCCCCCAGGTTTTGAATCAGATTTACAGAATAAACCAAATACAAAGGAAAGTTTGAAGGAGATTGAAATGCCTTCACTAAGAACAGAAGTTCTACAAATCGAGAACTCAGAGTCAGGGAAAGGAAAGAAGTTGGAAACATCTCCAGAAGTCCCTAAGAATTTTCCCAAAAAAATAGGAGGAACGGTGTCAATGAAGCTTGGAAGCCCTATTACTTCTTTGACCCCATTGCAGTCTACCTATGGAAACCCCCAAGAGGGAGCTCTATATGTTAGTGATCTCAAACCTATTTCTAGAGACAAAATTCCTTCATCCAATTATTTTTTTAGTAAAAAGAGAAAGGCTATCTTGAAACAGGAAATGGATCTAAGAGGAGATACGATGATAAAAAAGCATAAGATCGTCGTAGATGGACAAAATATTGAAGAAGGGGAATTCGCTACAGAAATAACTGGCACAATGGGAGCCTTCGCATCAGAAAATTTACACTCTGTAAGCCGTTTGAGGATTATGTTACAACAAAAAGACCAAATGATAGGCCAGCTACAAATTCAATTAAGGGAGACTAAAAGAAGTATCAGTCTGGAAATAAACAAAGGGCTAGAACGAGCCAGAACCAGTGACATACAAGAGATTCAAATACTAAGAAAAAACTTAAATGAAGCAAACATGAAGATACAGGCCAGTCAAGCACAGGTCCTACATCAGTAAGAAATGAATAAACAATTACAGAACAAGATGAGTTCAATCCAAAATCAAGTGGTAGAGATGGAAACTTTCCAAGCCCAGGCATCGGAAATACATGCAAAAATAGAAACAGAGCAACATGGATTGATCTCTAAGCTAGAAATTATTGAGAATTACTTTTAGGATACAAGGAAATCCTTCGACAGTATCCTTTTAAAGGAGAGGGAAGCAAAAGTAGCCAGAACCACTTTTCAAAAGGCAGTGATTCTTTCAGCAAAAGAGGAGATCAGAAAGACTCAAAAGTTATCTGTTTCAGAGTAGATCAAAGGGGATATAATACACAAGGTTTGGGAGGCAATCCTTGCCGAAAACAAGAGAATAACCAAAGAAGTTAACGATGATTGTCAAGCAATTTTCAATCTTCTAGATAAGGCTTCGTTGAACATTGGAAGAGACAACTGTCCTGGGTTATTGAGACAAATCAACATTGGAAGGCATCAATTAAATTTCAAGGAGAATCTGGATGAAATTCAAATAGAAATATCACAGATAAAGGTAATTGATGTTACACAGATTAACAGATGGATGGTGAAGCTGAATTTAAAGTTACAAACTATTGAGTTTACAGGAAAGATAATTGATGACCGTCTACCAGGACTACAGAGAAAATTCTTCCTATTTGAGGCGAAAGATATTCCAGAGGCTCCTAGGGTGTTGGCGCAGCTCCTGGGAAAATGTATTGATTGTCTCAAAATAGAAGAAGGAGTTTCATCAACAAATAAATAAAGTATTATTTTGAAAATTTCATCATCAAAATTAATCAAAGAAGATAAAGATAGAAATATAAATGGTTGAGTATTTCACATTCATGTAACTGTTAGTCTTCGGAAGTCAGTTAATCACATACAGAAAAAAAAGGTTTGGTTATCATGTATAAATATAATTTCACAAGACTGAGAAAGGGCTTTTTGTTTTTTGGGAGCCAATTGTATTAGAAGTTTTCTGATTTACAGTGATACAGATAATGCAGAAGAGATTCTGAATTCTGTCAACTTGAAGCTATGTGTTCCTTTACTCCGTTTTCAATATCTTTCAACATCTTTCTTTTCATGTCTTTCTAATGAATGATCAATGATAGTTTAACTCAAACTTCTATTGTAGTCTGAATTTATTTGATTATCTAATCATTTACAATTTTTCCTCTGTGATTGCTATCAGCAGTTTCAAGACCTATAGGTCATTTGGATGGTTATATTTTATATTTCATTAGAAATATCATTTTTCTCTCCTTCTTCTGTTATGATATGAGATTCTTTCATGATTAAAGCCTCATATTTTTCGGCAGCGTTACTTTTGTTATTATTTTACTATTCTCAAATTACTTCAAGTACAGGTAATGACATCTACTGTTATTGTGTTATTATTTTGAGTTCCAAAATTCCTTTTCTATTTCATCCCTCAAAATTGAAGCAACAAATCTTTAAACATTTTATAATTCAATAAAATTTTACTCCCCATGACTGTCCCAAATAATAGACAGCCTAACATAGAACTTGGCCTTCAAGATCAAACTAGCATTGCTTTGAACTTATTTAATACTATCTTGCAAACAACAACTACCCGGGTCGAATTAGAACACTCATGAGTAGTTATCGAGAGAGATATTAACATCTAAGAACAATGGGAAGCTAGACAGAGATAGTTTAGAAACCAACTTTGATTTACCCTTCACAATTGACTCTTAACCCTTAATTCTCTTTATCTTTTCGGATGCCTTGATAGTATACTTTAGAGCCTTAAAGTATAAACTCAGGAACAACATCTTTTTGGCGTCGTTGTTGGGGAACAAAGAAACAAAACTTTTCCCTAGGAAGAACGACATTGACATTTTCTTTCTTTGACTGTGAACAAAGATAGAAAAACCTTCTAAGGCTACCTTCATTTTTCACTTGTCGACTCCATGATAAGTAAACTGGATTTTAGCTGAAAGAACACCAGAAAGAACCTGGATGACAAGCAGACCTCACTAGTCTCTGATCCGGAAAATATTTTAAAATCACGAAGATCCCTTAGACAAATCATTTCACCCATACATACTTTTTGTCAGCTTGATTTTACATAGTTGAAAATTAAGGAAACACTTGAGAGATCTGTCTCGCTTCCCTCTTCAAACAATACGTTCTCTTTTCCTGAAGTATATACCCCAAACTTCCGTGAGCCTTCTCCTCACACACTCCAAGTTTCAACCTCAAATCCATCAATGGCTACACATGGAGGCACGGGAGCTAGAGGTGGTGCCCCAGGAGGACCAGCAGGAG
The DNA here is from genome assembly GCA_000966675.3 of Picea glauca. Lineage (NCBI taxonomy): Eukaryota > Viridiplantae > Streptophyta > Pinopsida > Pinales > Pinaceae > Picea > Picea glauca. The sequence continues at coordinate 96,208 of JZKD02S1745835.1, read as the reverse complement.
GCCAAGCACCGCTTCTTGGAATCTTTGCTAAGGTGGCTGCCAGATATGCCCCCCTTGTCCTCCTGGTTCCCCTACACGACCTTCCCAAAAATTATATGAAAAGCCTTCCCAAATTTACAAGGGAAGGAGATTTAACCGCTCAAGAACACATAAATTTCTTTGACCAATTTACCGACATCCTTGGAATCGAACACAAAGATGTCTATTCTAGACTCCTCGTTTAGACTTTCGAAGGACAGGTGAGGACCTGGTTCCGGGCCTTGGAAACATGATCTCTAAGATCTTACAAAGAACTTGAAAATGATTTTATCAGACAATGGGGGGAAAGGAGAGACCACCTCTATTACCTAATTGAATTTGGAGCCCTTAGAAAGAAAAAATTAGAATCAGTTCTCGAGTTCACACAAAGGTTTAACAAGTTGTATAATAAAATCCCAATCGAGGTCAAACCTTCTCAACCTGTAGCAAAGGTGACTTTCGCTGGAGCATTTGATCCTGATTTCTCTCTATTATTGAGAGAAAGGAGATCCGCAGATCTCACGAAAATGAAAAATGATGCCCTAGAAATCGAATCGAACATGATGGCATCAGGGAATTTAAAAGAAAAAATAGAAATCGGGAACAAAGAAAGTAGGAAATTCAAAGAACAAGGTGGATCCTCAAGATTGGGGAAATCCTCGGGAGATAAAATAGACGAGATGGATAAGGTAATTAGAGAACTGTCAAATAAGATCTCTAAAATGGAACTAGATAAATAAAAAATGGATCATTTTCCTTGGAAGGATTTCAGAAGGGATCCTGATCCTTAGGCCCCACAGAAAACAATTAAGAATGAGGATAAAAAAATCCCAACCCCCTTCAAAAGTGAAAACTTCATTGGAGAGGAAGACCTAGAATATTTTGAAGAGTTAGATGAGGATATAAATAATATTGGCAATGATAGTAAATCACCCTATTTATTAAGACAAGATTATGAAAAATCCTTAAATAAATAAATTAGATTGGAAGACGATGTTAGCAACGGTACTTCTGAATATTTGACCTATCAGGGTATCACAGATGATATTATAGCTGAACTACACAAGAAATACAATTTAAGACCTAGGAACAAGATTTTTCCAACCACCCCAACAAAAATTATATTGCCTAGGGGTGAAACTGATGAAGCGGCTCCAAAGGTTGCTGAGAAACAGACTGCAAAAACCCACACCGCTGACACGCAACTTGTCAAGTCAAAGTCAGTAGGAACACCCGTCGTGAAAACACAGGTCCCTGTGAGTGAAACCAAATCCACACCACAAGGAAAAGATGAAAAGAAAGGAATGGAGGCCCCAAACATAGAGAGCGGCAAGGACATGGGAAATTTTAGTCTGGAAAATGAATAAACAAAATCAAAATCCCTATCCCACTTGTTGAACTGGCAAAAAATCCCATATACAGAAAACAAATTGCCAAAATGATTAACTTTTCAGAAGACGAAATCCAAGCCGATGTCATCAAATTAGAAGATGACAAGCCAAACATAGTTTTTGGTCCACATTTCAAAGGTGCAAAAGACAATGTTGCCCCCTTCTATATCACGTTAACCTTGTTTGACCACATACTCCATAACTGCATGCTAGATTTTGGAGCATCCCACAATGTGATGCCTAAATCCATTATGGATAAATTAGGTCTCAAAATCACTAGGACTTATGGAGATTTATATTCATTTGATTCAAGAAAAGTCAAATGCATAGGCATGATTAAAGACTTGGTGATAAATCTGGCACAAATACCCGCAAAAATAATTCTTATGGATGTAGTGGTTGCCGATATCCCTCTGAAATATGATATGTTGTTATCTAGGTCATGGGGTGCCAAGATTGGAGGATCTCTCCAGCTTGACATGACATATGCTACGATTCCAGTTTTTGGAGGACGGTACACGCGTCTATACAGAGAAACTAGGTTGGCATTCACGGTAGATGATCCACATAACCCAAATAAACACCCTGTATATATTGCAGATCAAGATTTAGGCAATTGTATTTTATCCATTGATGATGATATTGAGGTAGGTATAGATGAAAGTTGTACAGAAGAAAAAACAAAAAAAGAAAAAATTAAAAAAAAATGTATATAGCTCTGGTGTGTGGACGATGTTTTTTTACGGTGCTTCATCCTACTTTGGAGCTGGAGCTAGGGAACTCCTTGTGGCTCCAAATAATCAATTCGTAATTCCCTTCTCCTACAGACTACAGTGGAATGAGGACCACACTAATAATGTATGCGAGTATGAAGCCTTAGTGTTAGGGTTAGAATCCACTAGGAGAATGAAAAAAAAAAAACTCGAAGTCTTTGGTGACGCCGAGCTAATCATAAAACAGGTAAACTGACAGTACCATACCAAACATCCTAGGTTGAGGTCCTACAGGAATTGCGTCTAGGATTTGATCGACAATTTCTTTTCCTCTATCAAGGTTCATTTCATTCCAAGAACTGAAAACCAACATGCTGATGCATTAGTCAAAGCAGCCTCAACATTCATACCTCCTACCACGTTTAAACTAAAGTACCACATACAAATGAGGCATCGACCTTCTATACCGAATAACATACAACATTGGCAGGTCTTTGAGGACGATGAATAGCTTCGCAAATTTTTAGAATCAATAAACGAGTTTGCTGAAACACACGTTGACCAAGAAAACCAAAATGATCCTATTTGGGTCATGCAGGAAGGGGAGGATCCTCAAGAGTTCCACGATAAAATCGTGAATCATCGAATGCTCGTTCTTAAAAATAACCAGAACCCCAAGGGCCTGATTCCCTTGGAAAGATTATTCAATCAAGATGATATCCGTTTAAGATCCACTCTACAGCCTCAACCTGAAGAGGTTGAGGACTGTGACATAGGTACTAAAGAAAACCCTTGGTTGGTGAAACTATCCAAAAATCTGTCCCTAGAAACCAAAAGTAAAACGCGAAGTTTCTTAGAAAGTACAAGGATGTTTTCGCTTGGTCATATGAAGAGCTGAGAACCTATGACACCATTGTGATTGAACATAAGATACCCCTGAAGCCTGGTGTCAAACCCTTTAGACAAAAACTCAGACAAATCAATCCTATTTTATTGCCCGTGGTCGAAAGGGAAGTCAAAAATCTCTTGGATGCAAAAATAATCATACCACTGAGATACTCTGATTGGGTAGAAAACCTGGTCCCAGTTAGAAATAAAAACAGGGAAATTAGACTGTGTGTTGATTTTAGAAATCTAAATAAGTCCTCCCTCAAAGACAATTACCCCCTACCCAAAATGGATCACATTTTAGAAAAAGTAGTTGGGGAAAATAGGATGTCGATGATTGATGGGTTTTCTAGGTACAATCAAATTGTCGTCAACGAACACGATAAAGAAAAAACAGCCTTCACCACCCCTTAGGGCACATTTATGTAGGACAAGATGCCTTTTGGTTTAATGAATGCAGGTGCTACTTTCCAACGGGCTATGGATATCGCTTTCATTGGCGAAAGGGACAAATTTGTGGTTATCTATCTTGATGATCTAATCGTTCTTTCTAAATCTGATGAATATCATCTGATACATCTCAAGAAGACGTTTGAGAAATGTCGCAGGTTTGGTTTGTCTTTAAACCCCAAAAAGTCTCACTTTGCTATGCAAGAAGGTAAACTCTTGGGCCATATTGTGTCTCAAGATGGAATTAAAATTGATCCTAAAAGAGTTGAAGCTATAGACACAATAAATATCCCTAGGAATGTAAAAGAGATTCAGTCATTCTTAGGAAAAATAATTTTTTTGAGGAGATTTATTCCAAACTTTGCTGAAATCGTGAAATTGATCATAGATATGCTAAAGAAAAACAATGAAGTGAAATGGACAGCAGAATCCAAAGCATCATTTGCATGCATCAAGAAGGTTATAAGCGAGGCACCCATACTAACAAGCCCTGATTATCTAAAGGATTTTCTTATTTTCTCATTCATCTCCGAACACACACTTGCCACAGTACTCCTCCAGAAAAATGAAGAAGGTTTCGAGAAACCGATAGCCTTTTTTAGAAAAAGTCTTAGAGACGCTAAACTCAGATATGATATAATGGAAAAACAAGCATATGCTATGGTGAAGGCATTAAAGGATTTCAGAACCTACGTGTTGCATTCCAAGGTAATTGTGTACGTACCCACCAACTCCATAAAAGAAATTTTGGTTCAGTCTGACAGTGATGGAAAAAGAGGACGACGGCTTACCAAAATTCAAGAATTTGACCTGGAGATAAAACCAACGAGACTAGTAAAGGGACAAGGTTTGGATAAACTCTTAGCTTAATCAAATTTTAGAGCTCTCTGAACAAATGGCCTACAGGGAGGTGAAGAGTGTGTGGACATGAACAAGCTCGATGAACAAATAACTAAACTCATAATCGAAGAGAAGTTTGTTTCATCAGATTGGTACAAACACATAGTGTCCTACCTATTGACCTTGAAGTGCCTGAGTGACTTACCCCCATCTAAAGCCAGAACGTTGAAGCTACATGCAGTCAAATACTGTATATCCGAAAGACAATTGTATTGGAAGGACCCACTTGGCTTCCTGTTGGTTTGTTTGGTTGAATCAGAAACATAGAAGGTCATAAGCCAATTTCACGAAGGAGTGTGTGGAGGACATCACGCCTGGAGGGCAATGGCTTATAAGATCATGAGGGCAGGATATTATTGGCCAAAACCTTTCTCAGAGGTCAACGCCAAGGTCCGAGCCTACAACCCTTGCCAATTGTTCGCAAGAAAGCATAAACTCTCAGCGATGTCGTTGGTTCCGATCAAAATGGAAGCCCCTTTTCAGCAATGGGGATTAGATTTCATAGGCGAAATTAATCCTCATTCTAGCACTCAACATAAATGGATCCTGACTGCTACAGATTACTTCACCAAATGGGTGGAGGCTATTCCAACTAGAAGGGCTACAGATTCGGTGGTAATAGATTTCTTAGAAGAGAACATTTTGTCTAGATTTGGCTGCCCTCGAAAGATAGTCACAGATAATGTCCAGGCCTTTAAATCTATGGCTATGGTCAGTTTTTTTCCAAAAGTACAATATTGTGCTTGGTCATTCCACGACATATTACCCCCGGGGAAATGGGTTGGTCAAGTCTTCAAACAAGAGCCTAATCAATATAATTAAGAAAGTGTTGAGCGAAAACAAGAAATCTTGGCATGTGCATTTGAAATACGCTTTGTGGGAAAATCAGATAAGCACAAAAAAGTCTATTGGCACTTCCCCTTTCCAAATGGTGTACGGGACTGACATAGTATTACCTATAAATCTAGCGCTTCCCGTAATGAAACTTTGGCAAGATGAGAAGGAAGAACCAAATCATGTCACAAGAAGAATAAACCAGCTGATTGAAGTCCAACAACACAGGGCCGAAGTGGACGAAAGGTTGCAAAAATAGCAGGACAACATGAAAGTGTTATTCGATCGTAAGGCCAAAGGCATAGATTTTCTCCCCGGAGATTTGGTTTTAAAATGGGATGCTAGGAAGGAAGACTCGGAAAAACATGGTAAATTCGATCACATCTGGTATGAACCGTTCAAGGTTACAGCTCCTAAAGGAAAAAATTCATTTTTGTTAGAGAATTTGGATGGTAAAATCCTCAACGCCCCTGTCAATGGGCGTTTTTTAAAACACTATATGAAATAATTGGTTTCCAAAATTCCCACTGTATATATCGGTTTGTGTTTTCTTTTATATTTCATAATTTTCTTTGGTAAGTCTACTTTCGTCAAAAATAAAATAGGTCAATGTTTTTCTAGAAGTAGGGATACGAAATTTTCAATTCTTTTAAAGCCCTGATACTCTTCATATTGTTCCCTTACAGGATCCCGGCTTACAACCCAAACAAGCGAAAGGAGAAAATAGACAGCCATATGTTGGAAGATAAATTCACCGAAAATAGGTGATAGAAAAGATTTTCTGTTATTTCAAAAGAGAACGAAAATGGTAAGGCAAAGGTGCGAATTCCAAAGAAGTCTATTTTTCAAACGAAGTGCGGTGATGGTCTCGTAAGTGTGATATGTCACTAAAAGAACGAGATATTACTCTGGGACGTACGAGTTTCACCTAGATAAAGATAAGAGGTAATTAAAATAAGTAGAGAGTAAAGCGTCTCCGAGAAAGGGTTCCAAGAGTTGGGTTTAATCCATGACCCCTGTTTTTCAATTTCCAGGTCTTTTTCCGTCACCCCTTTATACCCTCGGTTTTTCCTTCTTAAAAAAAACAAGCATCTTTCTGGGTTACCCACAGAGGGAGAAGAGATTACATCTTAGCTTTGGAAGCTGGAAAATAGATCTTAAAAGGTAAGCCAGTCCTCATAACTCCTCACTCTCCAACTAAACAAATTTATTCGTACGTTGATCCTGACTCTCCTAGGTTTCTTAACATTTTTCTAAGGATTGAGGCTTGCTCAAAGGAAGGCCCCTGGAAGTAATCTTTCCCATTTTCCCTGTAGGCTAAGGTGCTTTGAAAGTTAAGAGAAGGTTGGTCCGGGGTAATCAAAGCAAGTTGATAGACCTCCACTGCAAATTTTACACAGATATCATCCCTGGTATACTTGGTACAACTGATTGCCCCCACTTCATGTTCAAAAAGTAAAATATAAGACATATGGTGAAAGGAAATTCATATTTGATTGCCCCCATCTAGTCCAAGAAGACGATGAAAGGAAATTCATAAATGATTTCCCTCGTCTCAGCATTTAAATGCATAATTATGATTCGAAGTGGTGAAAGGAAATTTAGTAAAAAGGGACAGATAACTTCACCAAGGTACTGAACAGGCTCACTGGAAGTGAATCAATATATGAGGTATCTGTAAGGCTGTCATACGTAAATTTCACTCTACTCTGGTTACCAGCCTTTTCGAAATCGGATCCGCATCCCAAGTTCAGACAAGGCTCCCTGATTAAAAGCATGGAATTTACTTCATTTGATGCAAGCCAAAAGCCGCAAGATCTGTTGGATTTCCTAGGATTTTTTTGATCATCTTAAAGTAGACGTAAATTCAGTAGCAAGAAGGAGAAGATCATGAATGAGATTGCAGCTGAGTTTACAACGTTGGGAGTTTTGAAAAGCTTTTCAGAAGTAAAGACGAAATTTTTTTTTCCCTCTATATCCCCTTCCTAAGCAACTTCCGCAGAAAGAAGCCTTTGACTCCATTTACCCAATAAAGGCACTAAGTCTACTCGTTCTCCTTGTCCCAAAAGGAGACGAGGTCCCCAATTGGAGCCTATGTTGAAACAGTTTTTGAAGTTTTTATCTCTAAGACAAAAACTTTCCTTTTCGGGTTTCGGCTTTTCATAAAGCATAACCCTCACTATCATTTCCAAAATCCCGGTACCAAAATCCCGACAAGCTTTATTCTTTAAATAATCAACAACAAAAAACCAAAAGTGTTTTAAAAGTCCCAACGCGCATTCTATAAAGTTATTTTTAATCACGGTAATTTAAACCCTAAAGGAGTTGATTATCAATATTTAAACCTTTCAGGATTTGGGTCTATTCAAAACCATAGGTTTTCCATACATATTGAATCACGAAATCCCGATCCTCGATTTCCTGAAAGAATGGAAGTTAGTTTTTAATCCTAATTAATTAATTTACTAATACGATAATTAAGGCCTAAACCTAATCTTATCGTGATTTCGCAATTTTAGGAATCAGGGTTTAGCGATGACATACCTCATATATCCATGATCCCCGAAACCTCGAAACGCGAAGTCTCGAACTATAATCAACGTTTAAACTGAACTAACTCTGTTTTAAAAACACGATTAATGATAATTAAACTTCTTAGGTATTTTCTCATTTTCGGTACCGTTGAATGAAATCTTTCGAATTTTGAATCTGGGATTGCAGAAATACGACCACATTAATAACAAATAACTGATGATTTATGTGACACTAAGGCGTATCTCAGAAATATTCACTGCATTTAAGGTATTAAGTTCTTGTCATCTACGTCAGTACCTTCATCATTAAATGAGTTAAAAAAGAATTAAAGGTCTGTGTTTCGCAATTTATCCTAGTTCATTCTATTAGGTGTAAGACACATTCAACTAAACTCATACACCTCTCTTCTGTGATAGGTTTTCATTCTGATATGAAAGTCATGGAACCAAATAAAGCGCCTAAGAAGAGTGAAGATACAACTGAGATTTGCAGTCCAGAGGCGGATATCATATTCGACACAACACCACATGATATCGACTCAATCAAACACTGGAGACAAATATATGAAATTTTGGACTATGAAATAAAAAATTCCCCAAATGATTCTGAGAATCACCTTCGGGACATAGCCAAATCTGAGCTTCACAAGATTGCAGCATGTCCACGGCTCGTGGCATACAATGACATGATCAGTTGGGCTCTAGAGAAGGTTGATATTCCGACGAGAAGTATTATGAACGATCAGTCGGTCGTTATCGGCTCATTTAGACCTAAACATATCCAAGTAATATACAAACTCTCACCCAATCCTAAATATATTTACAATGTCGAGTTTATAGATGAATTTCAAAGGAAGGAGTGTACTGAGGCAGACCGAACTTATCCCGATTTAATCAAAGGATGGTGGAGATGTCCATAAAAATTTAGGGCCGATACTCACAGAAATTATGCCACTGCATCTTTGAATGAATACATGGTTTATGTAGCCATGATGTTGTGCAGACTCTTTGGCAAAAAGAATCCTTGTCATTTTCCTGTAGATTGGGTACCCTTTTTATAGGAGGCATCAGAAAGGTATAGTTTCAACTGGAGAAAGATTTTATTCGATAACTTGGCCAAAGAGGTATCAAATTACAAAGCCGCAAAATCCCAAGGTCAACCAGTGGCCTTTTACATGTCGGCATACATAATGGACGTCATTTGTTTTTTGACTCCATTCCCTATGATGAATTGGAATTGGAACATAACCTGCCCCCAACCCATTCACGAGTATCATTCAGAGCTGTGGGAAGAAAACACAAAAAAATCATTTTACGAAATTTGTCATTTCGTAATAATACCAATGCATAAAATGCTTTATGGTTGTGACCCTCCTTGCATCTCTGAGACAATATTAGAAAACCTCAGGGAAATAGCCGACTGATTCATCAAAGAAAGTTTCTCCTACATCAGGGTTTATGGGTGCTCAGTCCCTCCTCATGCACTTCCAAAATTTCTCCCAGACAGATTGGTATTGAAGGAGGTAGCACACCAAATAGTGAAAGGCGGTATCGGAATAGAGCTAAAGGTGGCTCAAAAGAAATCCTAGCCAATCTTCCCTGTGCATATAGGGAAATTTTCATTACTAAACTTGGGTCATTCCAAGGTGGAAGCATAAGCGCTCGAAAAAATAAAAAAGATAAATATTGAGCACAGAAAGCACGACCCTTATCAACTAGTGAACAAACACTTGATAAATTGCGGTATGAAAGCTTATGAACATGAAAGGTCTGCTTATGATGATATGTTCAAAGAGGTCAAAACTTATGAGGAAGTATTAAACAGAGTACGAGCATTACCACTCGACTTATAGACCGGTTTTATGACCTTCCAAATCCATAGGCGAAGTTGTTTATCGAAGACATTGCAAGGACAATACACGATTCCCCCTCCAGAGCAGGAAGGACCTCCCCCAGGTTTTGAATTAGATTCACAGGATAAAGCAAATACAAAGGAAAGTTTGAAGGAGACTAAAATGCCTTCACTAAGAACAGAAGTTCTACAAATCGAGAACTCAGAGTCAGGGAAAGGAAAGGAGTTGGAAACATCTCCAGAAGTCCCTGAGAATTTTCCCGAAAAAATAGGAGGAACGGTATCGACGAAGCTTGGAAGCCCTATTACTTCTTTGACCCCACTACAGTCTACCTATGGAAACCCCCAAGAGGGAGCTCTATATGTTAGTGATCTCAAACCTATTTCTAGAGACGAAATTCCTTCATCTGATTATTTTTTTAGTAAAAAGAGAAAGGCTATCTTGAAACAGGAAATGCATTTAAGAGGAGACACAATGATAAAAAAGCATAAGATCATCGTAGATGGACAAAATCTTGAAGAAGGGAAATTCGCTACAGAAATAGTAGGCACAATGGGAGCCTTTGCATCAACAAATTTACACTCTATAAGCAGTTTGAGGATTAGGTTACAACAAAAAGACCAAATGATAGCCCAGCTACAAAGTCAATTAAGGGAGACTAAAAGAAGTATCAATCTGAAAATAAACAAAGGGATAGAACGAGCCAGAACCAGTGACATACAGGAGATTCAAATACTAAGAACAAACTTAAATGAAACAAACATGAAGATACAGGCCAGTCAAGCACAGGTCCTACATCAGGAAGAAATGAATAAACAATTACAGAAAAAGATGAGTTCAATCCAAAATCAAGTGGTAGAAATGGAAACTTTCCAAAAATAGAAAAAGAGTAACAGGGATTGATCTCTAAGCTAGAAATTATTCAGACTTACTTTCAGGAGACAAGCAAATCCTTTGACAGTATCCTCTTAAAGAAGACGGAAGCAAAAGTAGCCAGAACCACTTTTCAAAAGGTAGTGATTCTTTCAGCAAAAGAGGAGATCAGAAAGACTCAAAAGTTATCTTTTTCAGAGCAAATCAAAGGAGATATAATACTCAAGGTTTGGGAGGCAAACCTTGCCGAAAACAAGAGAATAACCAAAGAGGTTAACGATGATTGTCAAGCAATTTTCGATCTTCTAGATAATGCTTTGTTGAACATTGGAAGAGACAATTGTCCTAGGTTATTGGGACAAATCAACATTGGAAGGCATCAATTAAATTTCAAGGAGAATCTGGATGAAATTCAAATAGAAATCTCACAGATAAAGGTAATTGATGTTACACAGATTAACAGATGGATGGTGAAGCCGAATTTAAAGTTACAAACTATTGAGTTTACAGGAAAGATAGTTGATGATCGTCGACCAGGACTACAAAGAAAATTCTTCCTATTTGAGGTGAAAGATATTCCAGAGGCTCCTAGGGTGTTGGTGCAGCTCCTGGGAAAATGTATTGATTGTCTCAAAACAGAAGAAGGAGTTTGATCAACAAAGAAATAAAGTATTATTTAGAAAATTCCATCATCAAAATTAATCAAAGAAGATAAAGATAGAAATATAAACAGTTCAATATTTCACATTCATGTAACTGTTAGTCTTCGGAAGTTAGTTAATCACAAACATAAAAAAAAAAGTTTGGTGATCATGTATAAATATAATTTCACAAGACTGAGAAAGAGCTTTTTGTTTTTTGGGAGCCAATTGTATTAGAAGTTTTCCGATTTACAGTGATATAGATAATGCAGAAGAGATTATGAATTCTGTCAACTTGAAGCTATGTGTTCCTTTACTCCGTTTTCAATATCTTTCAACATCTTTATTTTCATGTCTTTCTAATGAATGATCAACTATAGTTTAACTCAAACTTCTATTGTAGTTTGAATTTATTTGATTATCTAATCATTTACAGTTTTTCCTCTGTGATTGCTATCAATAGTTTCACGACCTGTAGGTCATTTGGATGGTTATATTTTATATTTCATTAGAAATCTCGTTTTTCTCTCCTTCTTCTGTTATGATACGAGATTCTTTCATGATTAAAGCCTCATATTTTTCGGCAACTTTACTTTTGTTATTATTTTACTATTCTCAAATTACTTCAAGTACAAGAAACGACCTCTACTATTACTGTGTTATTATTTTGAGTTCCAAAATTCCTTTTCTATTTTATCCCTCAAAACTGAAGCAACAAATCTTTAAGCATTTTATAATTCAATAAAATTTTACTCCCCATGACTGTCCCAAATAATAGACAGCCTAACATAGAACCCGACCTTCAAGATCAAACTAGCATTACTTTGAACTTATTTAATACTATTCTACAAACAACAACTACCTGGGTCGAATTAGAACTCTCATGGGCAGTGATTGAGAGAGATATCAGCATCCAAGAACAATGGGAAGCTAGACAGAGACAGTTGAGAAACCAACTCTGATTTACCCTTCACAATTGATTCTTACCCCTTAATTCTCTTTATCTTTTTGGATACCTTGACGGTATACTTTAGAGCCTTAAAGTATAAACTCAAGAACAACACCTCACATGATGGTAATACATCGTTCATCCATATGGTGGGATCATATGTTTTTGTGTCGATTAGGACTTGTAATTACAATAACCCTCAGTCTACATCAAAGGGAAAAGAATCTCCTGAACCATAAAATCCTCTTCATATAGAGAAGTCTACGAGAGATACAATGTTGCACATACCTAAGGATATGTATAAACGATAATCACACAATCCAAATGCTAGGGCCTCTCCAAACTATTTGATTATTGAGGATTTGGTCCAAACGCCGTGTGTGATGCCAGCTTTAGAGGTGGTCCAAATTTTCCCTTCACAATGTAACAAATTATTATTTGCAATAGGGGATGCATATCCTTCTAGATCTCAGGTCATCACGTTTAACACATCTAATGTCAAGCCTCTCCTTCTGTACCACGTCACTTCCCAAATTCAAGTCGTGTACTCCATGAAAACTATATGTAGGACAATAATTGATGAAAATGCCTCGACTTGTGTCATGTCCTTGTCATGTTAGTGAGCCATTGGCTCACCTGAGCTTGCTCTGTCCCCTACTTTACTTATATCATTCAATGGACAATCACTTCAACCACTTGGGGTTATTTTCTCCTTTCTTGTCCAATTGGGAGGTAAAACCATTTATGTAGAAGTGGAAGTGTTTGATGCTCTACTCAACTAAAACCTCTTGCTAAGATGTAGTTGGACCTATGTGATGACAGCGATGGTGTCCTCAGTTTTCAGAGTACTTTGTTTCCCTCATGAAGAGTATATTGTCACAATCAATCAAATGTCGCTTACTAACACTGATTCAGCTACACCCACATGATCTAATGTTCCATTAGTCAGTAACTCTTAGATGACCACTGAGTGTATATGTGTTAGAATGTGTCCTTCATTGATGGGAAATTTCAACTTCAGAGTGCCAATCTCTTACATTAACTTTGTTTCGGCGTGCTCTACTCACCCGATCTCTTTGGTTCCCACTTCCTGAGTGTGTTATTTTCGAACAACATACTTTGAAGACCTGTGGATTTTACCTTCTTCATCGGACTTGGTGGAAGGGATCGAACATGCAAGAATGGTCATGCTATTGTTTGCGGAAAAGATCTTCAATCGATCACATGCTTCTTTTGGAGAGTGACGAGTCTATTAAATTGGTCACACCGATGCAATCTTTGGTCGATCCCACTATTCTCTTGGAGAGTGATGAGTCTACCAAAGTGGTCAAGATGATGCAATCTTCGATTGAACCCACTCTTCTTTTTGGGAGTGATGTTTCTTTTGACCATGTCTTTAGCATTTCCAGTTCAGTGAGTGGATTTTTTGGGTGTCTCTTCCCAAATACCACGTGTTTCAAACCTTGACCGCCTTATAGAATGAAACCATCAAAAACCAATCGCGCTAGAAGTACTTGACTATTATACTTGATTTCTAAGTCAAATGAAAACCATAATATTTTTTTCCCAAGAAAACAATTTTTTTTTATCATCCAAAAAAGCCTTATTTAGGTGCTACCACAGATACCAACAAAATACAACTAGCCACAAGGCCCCACCATATTTCATATCTATGACTGGTATTTATAATCAAATATGTCCAAATCCTCCTAACTACTTCATCTATTGTTGTCACCAAAATTTATTACATATACAAATCACAAGGCCTGTAAACCACAAAAATAGTAGGAGTGCAAAAAAATGAGAGTGGAACTTTGTCTTATGTAACCATATCCCCCGAAATGTTCCAAGTATAGAGTGAACCAATAGGGAGGACCAACCATTCTTTAGAAAGTTTATCGAGTGACTGATTATGTTCATAGAAGATATGACTTATAACGATTGAATTGAAGGCGACAACAATGCCCTTCAATACATTGGCAATCTCAATGAGTTCTAGATTATATACCTACAATGAACCTTGCATCCATTTGACCACAAGAGACGAATCACCGAAGACGTGTATGTCTCCTATTCCAGCTTAAGGTTCAAATCTAGAGGGGGATAGGGTATGTATACTCCCGTAGACTTTGGGAGTCAAATTGTTGCGCAAAGGGGATCCCTTGTCACACAAATAAGGGGGTTCAATACACCAATTTAATGTCTAGCTTAGTTGTGACCTTAAAAATAGATTATTATTATTATCATTATTAAGAAAATACTTTAAAATCATAAATTTTGCTAAATCTTTTGTGCTACTTCCTTCTTATAATAATCTTTAAAAAAAAATAACACTTTAAAGCCATAAATTTTGCTACATTGTTTGTGCCACTTCCTTTTAATAATAATCTTAAAAAAATAAAATGAGTGTCATTTAAGTGTAGAAGTTACATGTATGTGCTTCACCTTGACATGCTCCTTAAAAAAAAACCCAAAATGGTTGTTTATCAATAAATAAACCATAAATAAGTCAGACTTGTCTTGGAAGTTTTAAATGAAAACCATAATATATGTTCATGTGTAAATCAGATAGCGAAACTTTATTGTGTTGGAAAAAACACTATAATATTTAACCGTTCACGACTAACGAACTTTAAATCAAAACAAACTTTAATGTTTTGCATGCTTTCAAGGGAAAAACACACATGATAAATGTGTTTGTTTGTATGTGCTTTAAGGTTCGCTGTCCCCGTCCCTGTCCACTTTAAGAATTTTCCCAAGTTTAATTAATTATGAAGTTCAGCTCTGTCCAAACTTCAAAATTAGGAAGGAGGACTATTTACATCCAAGTTGGTAGTATGGTTTTAAAGATGATAATAGGCTTATGGTTTATTTTATTTTATTTTTGTTGTTTTTCAGGTAATTTTTTTAGTTTAATTTTGTTCAAAATCTGGTGATGAATGGTTGGATCTGCATATTTGAGTAGTTAAGTTTGTATAATTCTAGTGTCCAGGGTTTTTCAGCAAGTTGAATTTATTTATGCATTCATAAATGCAATTTAAACAACAAAAAATAGCTATTTTGTCCAAATTTCAAATACCTGCTAACTTTTGAAGATTTCAAAACATATCATTGTAATGTTGAGAAGTTTAAATCTGATTTTGTCTAATTATTTTATTTTTTTGTCTTTTGATTTATATTTTTACTCAAACTTTATCTTTTTCATCAGAAAAATTGATAACATAATCTGCAAGAAAGCACAATTTTTTATTGTTTAAATTGTATTTTTAATGTAGAAATAGATTTAGTATTATTGAAAAAGTCTAGAAAACACTTTAACCACTCAAATATGCAAATCCAATTATATTTAGTATATTTAGTCCAATTTTAAACAAATATTCCTAAAAAATATGAAAAAACATAAAACATTCAGATTACCATTTTAAACTTAATCCTAAGTTTAGAAGTTTGCAGATTCCAAAATGAGCGGGTTTGAGCGGTTATTAGCACTTCCAAATTAAAAAATAAAATAAAATAAAATGTTAAACACACATCTAAATTTATTAAACTCCGAACACAGGGATTTCGAAATCCCCACCTCCAACAAGAGGAGATTACGAAAATTCGAAAAAACAAAGACGCAAAGAAACACACAAAGCGGGTTGCAAGGTTGAAAAAGTCCGACTTATTCTGTACTCGTTTCTCAATTACAATATACCTACAGTTTGTCCTGTGACAAATGTTTTTAAAATTCATTTATTATTGACATCTTCACACAGACCAAAAAAAAGTAAGGAAACGAACAAATACTGCCAATGCAGAATACAAAAATAAATTTCAGAGAGCTTAATTTCCTCTGTTCGCATTAAAACCAACTTTCGCTTTCTTATTGGAATGAATTTTTGTGGAAAGAGGGAAGGAGTAGTATTTTCCAGACAGTGGATAAATTTATTTAAGTTGGCCTTCTCATTGGATTTAAGAAGATCCATCTTGATAACCATTGAATAAATCTTCTTGGATTTGATGAAATGTAGACCTTCCAGAGCCCATAATGGTGACATCTTACATTTGATATAATGTAGACTTATAATTGACTGCTTAGAAACAAAAATTGGCATTCCTCTTTTCTAATGGGATGATATACCTCTTATTCTCTAGAGTTTTGTGCAACTGTACACTGAATAACCTTCTATCCAAACCAGAACAACAACTTGCTTCCATTTTTTATGAAATATCACCTTCACCACATGAAGAAAATTCCTCTCTATCTTTTGGAAAATATTCCAACATTGGTTGATGAGATTTCAATAAGCCATCTCTTCTTACCATTGTAATCTTGACTTGATGTACTAGTAGATACATCCATATAATTTGAAAATAAATGGCATAGGATCTAAAAATATGCAATAAAAATCCATCAAGATCAT
>JZKD02S1745835.1:53180-77687 GCA_000966675.3 Picea glauca | reverse complement strand
AGAGACCATCACACTTATTGGGGTCAACAAGTGCATTGACCAATGCATCAACAAGGTATGGTTCCTTTGTTTGTCAATGTAGGAAACATGGTACCTTTCGTCATGGGCCAACACATTTTTTGAGGTAACTTTCTGTAGGGTTTAAGAAAATTATTTTTTCTAGTTTTTATCACTTTCGTGTGTCTACTAGGTTTATATTTATGGAATGTGGATGACTAGTTAGATTTTAGTTTGTAGGTTTGTCTTAAAACCCTTAAAAATCCAAACAATTGAGGAACAAACCCCCCTATGGTTTTACTACCTTTCCTTCAAGAGTTTTTTTGAGGGTTTGACTCTTTGTTTGTTCTCTGCAAATAGGTTGTAACTTTGCATTTCAATGGTTGTTTACATCTATAGGTTTCTTTTCTTGCAATTCATTTCATTTTAATTTTAAAAATCAAAAGAAACATAGGCATATAGATAGTTGCATTGCATTTTTTTTAATTGTCTGTTATAGTCATGGACCATTTCATTTTTTCTATTACAGAATGCTCATGTAGGTCAGATTTGCATAGATCCTGTGTGAATGGAATAAATTTCTTTTTTTTAAAACCCCAATATTGGTCACTTTAGCGACCAACCTGTTCATCTCTAGTATAGCCAATTGGTCACAAACATCAACGTGTTAGTCGCTTTAGCGACCAACCTGTTAGTCGCTAGAGCGACCAACATATTTGTCACTAGTATAGCCAATTGGTCGCAAACATAAACGTGTTAGTCGCTAGAGCGACCAACCTGTTCGTCGCTAGTCAATTAGCGACTAATTGATCCTCCTTCTTTTGACCTTTTTAATTGATTGTTTGGTCACTCTAGCAACTAATATTCGTCATTCTAGCAACTCATAGTGGTTTATTGACTAAGTTTGCCAGGGTTGTTTTGGTCACTCTTGCGACTAATATTAGTCGTTTGACCAAATAACATTTGTCGCTAGCCGAACATTTCCCTATTGTGAACAGACTTCTTTTTCCGGTCACTAGACCGACGAAGATCCATGTGTGGTCGCTAGACTGACGAATTAATTCCGACAATTTTTTTTTTCCTTGGTCACAAAAATGACTCTATGCCGACGAAAATTCGTCTCTACTTCATCGCAAAAACATTCAAATTTAATAGTGTTGTCACATGTCCATGACTCCTTATTTTAGAGGCTAATAACTCAATATTAAATATTCTCTTGAGTCGACTTGTCTTCTAGGGTTATTATCCAACATTCTAGGGTTTCTCTTACTTCCCAGAATATTCTAGTCTTGTCAAAGGTTACATGTGGAGGTTAATACCTCCCGCAGCTACCATAATATCAACACTCCCTCCTAGTTAGGGAGGTATTAAAGGAAATGGTATTGAGCATAAACAAACCATTCAACTGGTAGCATCATCATTGCCACACATGTTATCTCATGATGATGTAGATAAACTCATGGGCAACATCACCACTTTCAGTATCATCTGATAGCATCAACCACATCATCTCTAGAAGCCATTCTCAACCCGAGTAATCAAGCATGATGTTGAATAAGTCACTCATTTCACAGAGTGATACAAGGACCATTCTTCTAATCTAGACATACGTCCTAGAAGAATGACTGTCCCAACAGATGTTGAAAGCCACACCATGGTCTACAGAGACCATTCCTATAGGAATTCCAGTCTCAAACTATTTTCTAATTGGTTCATATGTATCATAGAGATCCATCTCTACCTATATGCCTTAGAAAATATCGGTCCTAATCCATTTTCCTGATCGGGCCACAATCTATGCATTAGGAAAACACCAGTCCATGATACGTCAACAAACTTTCAAGCTAGACCATTCTCCACAAGGAGAATGCATGTACACTAGAAATTTGTTCTTTTTGGACCATTCTCCGCTTGAAGAATGTTTTTCCACCAACACACTGACTATCCATCTAGCTGGCAATCAAATCCAACACTAGTGGTAGTCTTCATGGCACTCAGAATAATTCCATCCAATAGAACACAACTGTGTCTATCCATAGTAGTACATAACTACTATCCAGTGGTACACAACCACTCCTAGTAGCACACAGATACTAACTAGTGACACATAGTCACAACCAGTGGAACACATCCACCACAGTACATACAACTACTATCTAGATACATACAATCTCCACAACAATCATATCATCTAATATCAGCTTACACAAGCATTATCATGATACAAATTGAGTCATCTAGGCCATTCTTCCACTCACATCTGTGAGATATGGAAGAGCATCTGCCCTCATAAAGTAAAACATCAACCATGGGCTATCTGGACTATTCTTCCCCAGCATAGAAGAATAATTGTCCCTGATTTCTAAGCCTAGACCATTCACCTTATTGGGCCATTCCTCCGACACTAATCATAGTGCAACCTGGAGAGAATGAGTCTACCCTAGGGAATGCATGTCCCTGATTGTTGAACCTGGACCATTCACTTAAATGGGCCATTCCTCCGGCACTAATCACAGTGCAACCTGGAGAGAATGAGTCCGCCCTAGGGAATGACTATGTGGACCATTTCCTATGGAAATTACTATCCTGCACCAACCTCCAAAAAAAACCATTCTTCGAAACTGATCACAACTGTGAACTTCGAAAGAATGATTGCCTGGAGAGGCTGACCATTCTACTTGACCACTATTCATAGTGACTACCAAGAAGAATGATTGTCCTAGACCATTCCCCCACACTGGACACAAGTGGAATCATTGTCTATAGTACATCATCAATCTATTATACCGTTTTCATTACAAAAATGACTATTCGATCTGGACCATTTTTCGAACTGGAAAATGATTGTCCATCAGAAATCTCGAGCCACTTTTCGGACTAGAAAGGAACTGCCCAATAGGGACCATTTTCCGAACTGGAAAATGATTTTCCATAAATCAATAACATATCAGTGCTCCCTCCCAACCTAGGAGTAATCAATTCCTTTTTCAATAAGGAAGTTGTCTCTAAGAGCCCCAGCTTGTCCCTTAAGTATGAGAACTTTTCATCTTGGACAAAGGCTTTACCAAAATATCTGTTATCTACTCATCTGTGGAGATATACTGGAAAACCAATTCTCCCCTATGGAATTTATCGCGGAGAAAATAATGTTTGATCTCAATGTACTTCAACCTATCATGGAACACCGGGTTCTCTAAAAGCTTCACATAGCTCTAATAATCACAATTCAACAACTAATCAGACAGTCCAAAAACCAACTTACGAAGCCAAAATGCTTCTGTACAATCATCACAAGTTGCAATATACTCTTCTTCTGCAGTGCTAAGTGCAACAGACTTTTATTTCCTGCTAGCCCATGACATCGTGGAAAAGATCAAACTGAAACATATCCAAGTAGCACTTCTTCTATCATCTACACTCCCTACCCAATATGAATCGATAAATCCATGCAGTTTTATATCATAACTTAAACGTCCCACAAAACAAATATATGTCTGAGTATTCTCCAAATACACTAATGAGTCAATCAATTGTCGATACAGAGACGATTCTACTAGATTAGAGTCTCTCAACTTCTTCGTATCTGTCATCATGGGGGGTTTTCCATGGATTTTGAATCCATCATCTCAAACTTCTTGAAGAACCATTTCAATATACTTCCTCTGTCATAGGAAGTTTTCACCATGCTTTTGTTGTACATGAGAGGCTCTGCACTAATTTTTCTTGAATCCATACAAGTTCTTCTTCCATCTTCATACAAGGGTCTCTTTCTTATATACCTCAAAACCTTGAGGTTGCTCTACATATGCTTCTTCTTCAATTACTATGTTGATAAGAACAGTCTTTACATTCATCTAATGTAAACTCCAAACCATGGATACCACAGGAGATATAATGTCTCAAGTAGAGGTATATATGGTTACTAGAACTAGCTATCATCGTAGTATTTTCCCTCCTACTAGGAGAACCCACTAGCCCCGAGTCTTGCCTTGTATATCAATGCTCATGTATTTTTCATAATTTCTCACATACATTGTTCTTCATAACAACTTCCTTCCATTCCTTCTACATGACTGCTTCTCGTGGGTTCAAACTGGTTCAATTTGGTGTTCCAACTTTTGTTTCTTTCTTGTAATCTTCATGTTCTTCCTCAAATTTCTCTTCAATGTTGGAGTCCATGGAATCTTCTATAGATTACATGCCCTTCTTTCTTGAAGGCTCCAAATTTTTCCTTCCACCATAAGAACATAAATGTAGATGGACAACCAAGGATATTCAAGGCTTATTTTCGAAGAAGACTTCTTCTAGAGTCAAGTTGAATAGGTGTTGCTTATCATGACTGCTACTTCCAATGAAGAACATGGATAGATACTTCATAGTTTTTACAAATTCTTCTTCAATGGATCATATTGTTGGGGATTATTTCCCTCCTAATGAGAAATATGAATGCTCTTATTTTGGAATTATGTGATCATCTCCCTCCATCTGAGAGAGTCCATGCTTTTGTCTGTTTCATCTCTCTTTTCTTTCTACAAAGTGTCTCAAACCTATTCCGGTTTCCTTTTGATTCCTAACTTCCTTTGAGTATGAATCCTCTAAGTCTCTTTAAGTTTGTTTCTATATGTTCTGATTGTTGCCCATCTGGTAGTTATGTCATCTTTATAAACTTCTTCTATGACAACTTCCGCAGGGATTTTTCATCAAAAATATTTCACAAGGATACCTTCCCAGAACAAGAACAACAAGAGAAAACAAGAAATATCTATCTAGAGGAGATGTTAGTTCAACTTGTGAACAAGTAAAATAAGCATCTATATCAATAATATTCATATGCAGTCGAGTATTCATTGCACCTAACAATAATAGAATCTTTCAAATATTGCTTTCACAAATTGTAATGTAGCAATTATCACCCTTGATATACACAAATTTGAAGCTTAAAATTTAATCAATCCTGGAACCTAAATCCTCAACTGCTATGGAGGGTGCACTTGTTCTTTTGAATGCATTGAGTCCAATATTACAGCTTCGACAAGATCTATAGTACTTTCCCTACTTAGATAACATATACAAGTGCATACCTTTGAAACTTTGTAGCATCGTCCAACTTGTCTTCCAATCTGAAACTAGATACTGTCTTAACAAGAAGAGATTAGAAACTCAATTAGAAGAATCAATGATTAGAACAAGCTAGAAACTCTAAAATTTCAACTTTGACCACAAAATCGATTTGATCAAAAGTCAACCTTTGACTTTTACTTTGACCAAAAATTCAAACCTAACATTTTTGCTAGCTGAGGGTACCAAGAGGTGCGATAGGCTAGGGAGCACTAGGATCTTAAGGAATTAAGTCAAATGCTTCATCATAAATGCCCGAACATAAGGGTTAGGGTTTGTTGCAGCTGCATAATTAGAAAAACTAATTGCAATTGTAACTGAGTCCATAATGAGCTTAACAAATAACTTCCCAATCTATCTTCTAGTGGTTAGACTGTCTCAATATAGTGTGGGCCCATAACTTGTTACAAATAAAGAGATGTGCTCATTTTTCTATAGACAATATAGCAATATTGTCACCCAACCATAGGCACAAAGGACACCTCGGAGCACCTTAACCTTGACAGACAGAATAATTCTAGAAGTAGACCAATAACCAACCAAGGTAGCACACCTTTCTCCAAGGTTAGCGCACCAAGCAGGAATAACCAAAAACCAAGAGAAATTCCAAACCATAACCAAGAGAAAGTCCAACCAAAAGCCAAAATCCTAGTTGCAGCAGCTGTAGCTCTACTCCCTATCCAAACTTGCACACCACTAGTCTTATGCAATTGTGAAAGTAAAAGTGACAAATGAGCTCTAGTGCCCTCTTATTTATAGTGCTCTTTGTCACCTGTCCAAGAATCCTTATTTTAGAGGTTGATAACTTAATAATAAATATTCTCTTAAGATGACTTGTCTTCTAGGGTTATTATCCAACGTTTTAGGGTTTCTCTTACTTCTCAGAATATTATAGTCTTTCCAAAGGTTACATGTGGAGGTTAATACCTTCCGCATCGACCATAATACCAACAGGTGGAACACACTAGCTTACCACTATGTGGAAACTTGTATAGGAGCATGAGCTGAGTGGCGCTCTATCTTGCAGAGGGAAGGGACCGTGGGTCAAGTGGTTCGAGACATGTTGTCGAGGGACATTGTTTCATTAGCACAAGCTACTCCATCCAATGAGGATGAGTAGCACAGGTGGCTTGTATGGCCCCAATTTTTTATGTATTTAGCATGATATGGACACATCGACTATATGTAGAGTAGTGGACTCAGACCGATACAACATTTAATGATTGTTTTTGTTTTTATATGATGATGAACATATATACATTATGTGTTATGAATGTAATGATTTTATGATGTACAAATGTATGCATTCTAGATTTAGATGAATTGAATGTGTCATCTTCTTATATATGCATGTGCTAAATGCCAATATATAATTTTGTTTGCAATGGTATCGATGAAATGGTTTTGTCTTATAGGAACATGATTAAATGAAATGGATTCAAATGCATGTGCCAAAATTTTAACTTGCATATATTTTCTAAAGAGGCTAGGGTTAGACACATGATAAACATTGTTCAATTGCATGACGAGAAGTTGGGATTCAAGACAAAAATGAAGGTGGAATATGAAATGGTCAAGTAAAATGACTACCAAATCAATGACAACATCATATTCATTCTGATTATTGGTGGAGATCCAATGCAAACACCACCGATGTGGACAAGACAAGGGAATGTGCAGGGGTAAACATGGCCCAAGTTGCCAAGGATAGATTCCTACAGTGACAGCTCCACCATCGACATAACCAATGTAACATTCAAATGAAGGGTCCATATGAAAAACACAAGAAGACAATGACTGTGATGCAAACTTTAGAAAAAAAAAATGCAAGGAAAGCTATCTAATCTATGTATAGTATGCATAAGCAACCTAGAAGGATTATCAAGGGAAAAACTTATTAAGGTAGAATGCATTTCAAGGGTTAGGGAGGAGTTCTCCTTTGAGACCCTTAAGGATATATGCCCCCTACCCCTTCCCCCCTACTCCCTACCATGGGAACATTCACATACACTACATCCAAAGAGGTGGATGAAAGACTAGTGAACAAAGGTGCCACCAATGTTGAGATCAAAGGTACATGAGGCATGATGGGGGTGGTTTGGTGTATTCCTATAGAGAAATGGATGTTCTCAAATAGATTTGATCCCATGGAAGTTGATAGGTATAGAATATCCATGGAATTCTCATTGGTATGCACTTCAAGGGGACCAATTTCGATGGTGGGTTGAGAATTGGTTGAGGAATATAGAGCACGGGTAAAGGTAGAGTCTTCAGTCATCAAGGTTGGATCTTCCTGGTGAACATAATCCAACTGGTGGAATATCTCAAGAGAATATAAATACTATGGTATATGGGGATAGTGATGAGAATAATGGTCATAAGTGTCGCACAAAGTATAAGGGTGATTGGTGTGTAAGGACTTAATACAATGGGTTGAGGACTCAAGGGGAGGGACTTCCAAAATAGGTATGGAGAAATCAAGTTCTAAGTCATCGGAATTGTAAATTCCCTTCAACTCAGGGAGCCTTCGATAATTGAAGGTAGCATGGCCAGTGATATCGCATAGGGAAAAAGGTAGAATGGACCTAGATGAAGTGGTCTGGGTGGTCATGGCTTGTTTAGAAGATTTGATGTTCCCTTTGAATTTGTCCTTGCCTCCCTTGTCAACTCCTTTTCCTTTCATCAATGGTGAAGTTGGAACCTACATAGGTCAAGATGGGGCTTGTGAAGGTCGAGGTGAGCCTTGGGCAGGTTGAGGTGAGGGTTTCACATGTGTCTAAGGAACACTAGTGTGCACAAGTAGTGGTTGCATAGGTGTCAAAGTCAAATATGGTTTTGGGTAAACCATAATCATAGATCGAGCTGAAGACTATGGTTTTTAGCTCACTAGTATATGATTAGACACCATACAAACATAGGAAGAACGGGGTTGGGTAATGGTGAGAGGAATGTTGTGTATGTGTTATATTCTTTGCCTCAGGAAACGTGTCATGTTTTTTGTGTTTCCTCGATTTTTGTGTCCATTGTTGAGTGGTTTTTCGACACATGTTTTTTTGTCGATGGTTTTCTATTTTTGGTTAAGTAATTAGGGTTGTTTACTAATCCAGGTCATTGGGTTAGAGTTTTGGATGCCACTGGATCCTATATGTATATTGTATTGTAAACAATGTATTACTATTAATGAATATAAAATATGTTGGTTTTACCGGTTTGGGTTTCCAGGGGAAAAATCTCTATGTAATGTTTGTATTTTCCATTGTATCTTTTCTATTCTTTTAATGAAAATTTGTTTGCAGTAAATATTGTACAAAGTTAAAATCTACATTTGGTATCAGATCTTTGTTGGCTTCAGGGGGATGCCTTTGTGGTCAAGGGTTTGTCTCATGACTGTGATAAGCCTTGTTACAGTGGGAGATCTATGGTATTGATTTTTCAATTGAAAAGAAATAGCGAGCAATTTGAAAATGGAGATCGAGAAGTTTAATGGGAAAGGTTTTGAGTTGTGGAAGCTCAAGATGGAAGATCTATTGGTGGAAAAAGATCAATGGATCGTGGTAGATCCAGGTACTGCACCTACATGAACTTCAACAGATGAATGAAAAAATTTGGATCAGAAGGCGAAGAGCACAATCCGACTGTGTATCTCAGATTCAGTATTACTGAATGTGTCAGAGGAAGCTACAACCAAGGATTTATGGGATAAGTTGGGGAAGTTGTATCAGTCTAAGTCCCTATTAAATAAACTATTCTTGAGAAAGAAGATGTATAACCTAAGGATGAGAGATGGAGACTCAGTGGCACAGCATTGAATTCCTTCAATACTATGGTAAGTCAATTAGTATATGTTGAGATTAAAATTTTAGATGAAGATAAGTGTATCCATTTACTGTGTTCTTTACCAGACTCGTGGGATAGTCTGGTTGTGGCCATAGGAAGTAATACAATTTCCTTGAAGTTTGATGAAGTTGTCTCATTCTCATTATTGAAGGAGATGAGACGAAGAATATGGAAGGACAGAGCACAGACACATTATTTGCAAGAGGATGCTCCCAGGAAATAAATAGATCTAATTTCTCAAGTGGGAGATCTAATTCTAAGGGTAGATATAAATCTCTCGGAAATTTTGTAAAGGTATGTTGGAGATGTGGAAAAGAAGGGCACTACAAGAAGCATTATAGATCTAAAGTTGAGAAAAAGAAGGGATCTGAAGAATCTCCTTCTACAGAAGAAAAGACCTCCAATGAAGAAGGAGGGAATGTGTACTTGGCTTCTTCAAGCACACATGTAGATAATGAGGCATGGTTGATTGAATCAGGTGTTGTAACAACCCTAATTAACTGTTTTATTATCATGAATGATAAATATTAATTTAATTAATTATTAAAATAAATTTATGGAGACTTTATTATAATATTATTAAAATTGGTAATTGAAGCAATTAATGGGAGGGATAAGGTGGTTGATAAATTAATGGGGGATAAGGAGGCTGGATAAATGGAATGAGGGAGTGGGATTCGAGGGAGGAGGATAAGGGAGAGGGGAGAACTTGGGAAAGGGGATCTTTGGTTTTTGGAAGGTAAGAAAATTTGGGGGAAGAAGGAGGAGGAAGAAAGGAAAGAAGGAGTTTTGGTGAACAGTTTAGGCTTGAGGACTCTCACAGGGACACAATTGTTGCTGGGAATTTTGGGATCAAGGGTTAGGAAACCACAAGGAATCCTGGAGCGAGGGAGCCAGATAGGTTGCTCCTAGTTGGCTGGGAGGTTAATACTCAGTTTGGGCAGGATCAACATCATCAACATCATCAAAGGGCTAAAAAAAATAAGCTCCAGGTTGAGCTTCAGGTTGAGGTAAATACCTTATGCATTATTTGCTTGTTGTTTTCATTATATTGTTGTTAATTATTATATTGTTGTTAATTAGTATGTTGTTAGTATGCTGCTAAAATGTCAATTATTATGGTGGAATTATTATGTTGGTAGAAAAATATCAAGAAAGAAGATTCTAAACTAAGCAACAGTAGTTAAAGAAGTAGATTAGAAGTATTTATGTATTTATATTTATTTTTATGAAGCTTTGTAAATCAGGCCTTACAAATGGTATTAGAGCCCGGTTTCAAAACTGAAACCTAGGGATTACCCATCCTCGTAAATGAAATATTATGCTATATGTTCTATAAACAACCCATAAAACATGGATATGCATCACTGAAAACCTTTAATAAAAACTAATAAATAACCAGAAATAACCCAGGAATTATATATATATATATATATATATATATATATATATATATAAGAGACTACCCAGAAGATTGAAATGGAGAGATAGCATGAAAATAACCATGAAATTTCTATGGACATTTCATGAACTTGTTCACCTGTGAAATCCAACACTTGTTTAACTTGTACACCTGTACACCGAAATCCATGAAAAGCGATAACAAGATTATGAGTTATGAATTAGAGAAACTTAGACAAGAAAAAAAAACTTTTGCAATACGAAATGTTATAGGTTTTTTTTTTTAATACAAATGCAAGAATAATTAAAAAATAAATAAATTTAACACTTGTTATTTTATTTTTTTTACAAATCATTCAAACTAAAATTTAAAGAGATATATAAACATAAATAAATAAATATATATATATATATATATATATATATATATATATATAAGCATGGTTCTGAAGGCCAACCCTAGAAAAAAATAAACAACATAATCCCAAAACAATAAAGATAGAAACAAAACTCTTGGTCCCGTTGTATGTTGAATTTGTTTTTGACCTCATCTTTTATCTCAAATTTGAATTCGGAAAGCAGTTCAGAAAACTTTACTAGCTTACGATCTAATGCAACGTGCCATGGACCCTTAAAATAATAGAAAGCCACTAAACGATAACAACTTATAAATAGGAAATGGAAATCATGGGTGGAATGCAGTCCATTGAAGAAATTAATGTGAATGGGCGTGGACAGGTTCAAACATATACATAATGTCGTAACCTGACTCTTTCCTCGAGGGAACAAGACTAGATGAAAGGAAAAATGCAGCTACAAACCATGATCAAACTCGAAAGAAACAAGAAAAATACAACAATAGAAAAGTAAGAAAGAGTTGATTTGATTGAGTAAAGTATCTCGTCGATTATGAATATGGGTATGGTTGTTCTCCACCACGGGAGACTCCTCAGAGGATATCTCAAAGAATCCTCCTCCATTGCTCAATATATTTACATACATGCACAGGTTCTTACAAATTACGCGGTTGTCCATACTACTGTTTATTGTTTTTGACCAATACTTTCCAACATAAACATAACTTTGTAGAAAGGTATCTGTCAGGTCAAAATCATTGAAGATATGTGATTTTGTGTTGTGTCGTCCAGTATTTCAATGACTTCGAAATCTACTTTAGTGCGCACTCCAGCAATATCTATTGTGACTGCTTTAGTGAGTATCCTAATGTGTGCTCTCCCATGCATTGCCATGTCTTCTTTAGTAATACATTCACCTCAGATCCTAGATCCAGTATAATGTCTCTCATATTGAAATCCCCAATGTTAGCATTCATTCTAAATTCCCTACTTGTTCTTATTTTTCTGTGTAGGTGATTAATTGTTTTAGGTTCTAGCTTTCCTTTCATCTCGCTGCTACACTTTTCTATGATGTTTTGCAATATTTTCATAGATGATGGATCACTTAATACTTTTACACATGATTGCAAAAATCCTTTGATTGTATTGACTTGTCTCATGGGCTGCATTTTGTTGGTATGATCCAATGATGGAGGCATCTCATATTCTGGTACTTCCTTGTGTGGTTGCGTAGTTGAAGTCGACGTTGTGTCCTCCTCCTGAAATTATTGTCTGGCCTCCTTAAAGGTCTCATTTTCCTTTTGCGTGTCGAACTGCTTTCTTGGTTCAATGTTCTTCTTTACCCATTGGTTTTGCGTTGGTTCCTATCAAACTACATCATTTTTTGTTTTAGCTCCTCCACGGGTAACTATGTTGATATTTCGTCCTTCATCCCTTGCTTCGGCTGAAATCCACTGAACATTCTGATTGTTCTAGTTCCTCTTTTCTTGAATCTTCACTAATAGTGTCAAACATTCCTCTGTATCGTGGTCCGATGCACGACAATACATACACGTTGCTGGTGGGAGTGGGCATTCCCTTGCATAATGTCTCGGTTTCTAATAATTGTGACATGTGATTGGTCGTCTACCTCTTCTGAAACCTCATGTAGCTCGTCCTCCTCCTCTGTAGCCTACTCGATCACCTCTTGACATGTTATACTGAGGCGCCTGATTATACTGTGCGATATTGTACCGAGGTTGTGTCGGGTTGTATTGTGGCTGTACATTATTGTATGGTTGTTGCGCAGTATTATACTGTTGATGCACAATGTTGTATGGAGCTTGGGCTTGATTGAACTGTGGCGCTACTTGCACAGTCATCGTTTCAGCATGTACCCTATATGCATTTGATTTCCTTTCTCTCATCAGCTCCATAGTTCTTCAATCTTTATCATCGTGGCCCACTGACTTGCAAAAGGTGCAATATGAACTCTTTGGAACTATCTGGTATTTTTGCATCATCGTGCAGTGATAAGGGTTGTGACCCGATTTCTTTCATATTTCGCACCATAATGCTCCCATTGGTAATGGATTCGACATTCCTGCTGCCATATACTGCGCGAACGTTGGACATTCCTTCTTGTGGTGTCCTTTCGTCCTGCACGTGGTACACCAAACAACTTCTCATTTGTCATAGTTCTTATTCTGGTTCAACTGGAACATGAGATTCTTCAAATCCTCCTTCACTTCTTCGATAGTTGGCTCTGTCTGTTGGTACGGGTTTTCTTCCAGTTGCAAGGTTGCCTGCAGAGCCTCTCCCTGCGTTTGAAATTTGTGTTGTCTTGAAGAGTATTTTAAGTGTGGGAGTAGTGAATTGACAAACATGTGCTGATTTTGCATATCGATCATGAGGTATTTTAACTTTCTCTTCAGTCGCTTGAATCTCTGGTCAATCTCCCATACAAACTCTTCTAGTTTTTGTCTTATTTCGATCATCTCGTTCATGTACTGATCCTCTGAACTCACTTCTAAAACTCATTAATCAATAACTTCTGAATGTTTTCCAATGTCTTGGTCATCCCAAGGGCACTGTTTGTGTCTAGACTCATGTACCAGTCTAGTGCGTCGTCTCTTAGCATAATAGCTAGTTGTGCGAGTTTGGTATCTTTATGAGTGATCTGTTTTGCTTCCGAGATCTTTTCACAAATGAACAAGTGCTTCTCAGGGTCTTCTGCTGCTTCTCCCCAAAATTATGGTAACCTAATGGTAGGATCATGTCTTGCCATTCTGAATATTGAACTACTACCTCCTCTGCGCGGTGTAGATACTTGACTAGTGTTGTCTCAACTGGCTCCTCCAGTTGTTGTTCCTTGTGTAGATGAACTTCCTGCTGTTGGACTTCCTCCGAACTGTGATTGTCTAAATGGTGGTGTTCTCTTTGGTGTATTAGTCGCACATGGGTTTATGGGTTCCACACTGACATTAATATGGATAGGATGGTTTCCTTCTCCTCCCATTCTTGGACCTCTCGTTTTCCTCTCATATGTTGCACGCAATATTTCCTCAATCTACTCCACAACCCACAGATCCTCTACCTCTTCCTCATCACTTGCCAAGCCTTCTCTCGCAGCTACAACTCTCTTCTTGGTATTCACCTTGTATTGATAGGGTGCTCCTCTACACATCTTTCTCGTTGACGCCAAGATCCACTTGATCTGGTCATCGCCCATCATGATCGAGTCCAAGGGTTCCTCCTCCTTCTTGCCTTTATCCTTCCCTCCTCCCATTTATCCTCACTCTATCAGTGCTTCCCCCCTTCCCCCATGCACGCAGGGAAGTTTAGTTGTCTGATTCCATTGTCATTACCCCTTTTTTATAGAACAATATCTTAATAGAAGTATACAGTGATCGAATGTACCTCCCTCGAGGTCCACGTAGAAATTCTTTCTCCGTTGCGCTGTATGACTTTGTTGTGTCCACTGCAAACTCTGTTATGAAGCCTGCCACAATACTGTCAAGCCAAAATTCCACTGCGTGGGTGAATTTGTTGTTCACCTGCTATAACTGCTCAATCTGTACTGGTGTCCACTCTAACTATCGAATTTGGTTTGTTGCATGGTTATCATTCAACCTTAGTATCCACCCCTGCAATAGATGCGGAAAATCACAGAAAAATACTTCGTGCAAATCAGTAAACAAGTTTTTGTCCAGATATTTGCGAGGTATGATTCTAGGGTTTCTATTGTCTTTCTATGCAAACTCTAGCTCTTTGTTTCTCAACCAAGTTTCGATTGCTTCTTTTGTGGGGTTCCACAGTCTCAACATCCCCTTTTAATGGCTCATTGTTCTCTTCTTTTCTTTGCTCGTTTCCCGCTCCTCCTATCTCATCTACTCAATCCTCCTTTGTTCCTTCCAATGGCAATGAAACCATTTGTTGGTTACTAATTACTAGTTCTACTCTATCATTTGAGTTATTGACCCAGGTTTCATGTCTTTCGAGTTTCCAACAAAATCTTCTAAAACTATCAGCCCTCTTGGTAAACCAGAAGGCAACGTAGTATGCAGAATGTGTCGCGCAGTCTCACCTGAGATAAATTTAATGCGTGGTTGTAAGACTCATGTGTTTATAGCCTTGGATTGAATGCAAGATATGAGATCTGTATTCTGGACCATTTGTTATAACTTGTGATTGCAACCTACTCTTATTCACGACGTATTCCCTTAATATCACAACAATATTTAAACAAGCAATGCAACAACTCATTCATTCATTAAACATAACAAATAACCACTGAAAAGATGGTAACGATATGCATGCATTCATCCCATTACACAGATGTTACCATGGTTCACCCCCTCTCGGGTTACGTCCACAAATATTTGGCTCTTGGCTCTTTTATTATGGTAGTTTTGCATATCCGACGCCGCACACTTACAATTATCCTCAGATGGGTAAGATCTATATGAGGTGAACTAGATCACACCAGGCTCCTCAGTCTGTGATCTAATTCTCAGATATCCCTTCTCTCCTCTCCTTTAGCTCTTCAACTTACAAAATAGTGCATAACAACATTACAATTCGTATCGACTCGTGCATATCTATGATGTAACAATAATATGAACAATGCAAAAAACCCAACATATGATACCTATGTATCAGAACCCTCTATAATACCTCAGTATCGATATTTATACATCTTCAGCTCTTCAGCCATTACAATACATTGGCAAAACCCTAACCCTACCGATGTTAGGTCCTCCTCTCATGTGCGTGTGTTGCTCCTCCTTCCAGTTGTCGCTCTCCTTGTGCACGCTTTCTTGCATGCGCGCGTGTTGTGTTTCCTTCCAGCTGTTACTTATGTTTATGCACGCTTTCTTTCCCCACGATCGTCCTTCTTTCCACTTTGGCCTACTGCCAACATGAAAGCGTGTTGTGTTTCCTTCCAGCTGTTACTTATGTTTATGCATGCTTTCTTTCCCCACAATCGTCCTTTCCACTTCGGCCTGCTGCCAACAAGCACTCGATTGTGGATGAATTTCTCTAATGAATTCTAGGCCCCGTTGTTGGAAAGGATCTTCAGCTTTTGATGTAATTAAAGGTAAGGCAGGAAGATTTTGCTTAACACCAAACAACGGGCATGAATTGCAAGCTCATTTTGGTCAATAATATCTTTCCCTTAAAATTTTGTAAGTTGTTGCTCTCCATGGATGATTTCCTTTGCATATTCCTTCATGAAATTTGTCAATGACACCTTCTGTTTCAAATTCTATCAAGAAACATAACAGGAAACACAAAGGGTCTTTCCAGTATAACTTGCCATCAATAATGCAATATTTAATTGCATGTAAATTCAAAGTTATTTCTTTTGAAGGAGTCATGTCACTTGGACATTGAAGAGTAAGGAGATATATAACAATATCACTGTACCAAGATGAGGAGGAAAATTTTTCTTCAATCTGAATAATGGGTGCTTGATCATCAATCTCCTAATATATCTAGAAGATAATCATGTGATTCAAAGTTATTTATTCCAAGCGCTTTGAAATTTGATTCGGCTAACAGTCTTTCCAGACCTTGACCTTTCACTAGTTTGGTTGGTTTCACTTCTAAATAAAACTCTTGAATTTTAGCCAACCATCTACCTGTTCTTCCATCATTGTCTGGCTGGACCAAGATATCTTTAATTGCATTTGTTGGTACATAATAAATTATTTTGGAGTGCAAGACATATGTTCGGAAAGCCTTGAGAGCCTTCGCCATCACATAAGCTTGTTTTTCGAGAATGTCATATCTTAGCTCTGCATCTCTGAGGCTTTTGCTGAAAAAGGCTATTGGTTGTTCAAATCCTTATTCATTCTTCTGAAGGATCATTGTTGCAACAATATGTTCAGAAGAAAAGGAGAAGATTAAGAATTCTTTTGTATAATCAGGACTTACCAATACCGGTGCTTCTCCTATGGATTTCTTAACACGCTCGAAAGATGCTTTGGATTTTGGAGTCCATTTTACTTCGTTGTCCTTTTTTAGCATATCTGTAATCAATTTAATTATTTCAGCAAAAGTAGGATAAATGTCCTCAGAAAATTGATTTTTCCTAGAAAAGACTGAATCTATTTTCTATTTCTAGGAATATTAATTAGATAAATAACTTCAACTCATTTAGGATCAACCTTAATTCCATCTTTTGAAACTATATTTCCTAAAAGTGTACCTTCCTACATGGAAAAGTGTGTTTTTTTTGGGTTTAGAGACAAACCGAACCTTCTACACTTTTCAAAAGTTTGTTTGAGGTGCAGCAAATGTTCTGCATCAGAGTTAGAAAAAACTGTCAGACCATATAAATAACAACAAACTTATCTCTCTCACCAACAAATGCGATATCCAATGTTCTCTGGAAAGTTGCTTCTGCATTCATTAAACCAAAAGACATTTTATCATACATGAAATTTCCCCATGGAGTAGTAAATGCAGTCTTTTCTCTATCATATTCACGAACAACAATCTGATTGTATCCTAAGAAAACATCGATCATAGAAATTATGTTATCCCCTACCACCTTTTCTAAAACATGATCCATTTTTGGGAGGGGGTATTTATCTTTAAGAAAGGACCGATTTAAGTTCCTAAAATCAACACAGAGTCTTACCTCATCGTTTTTCTTCCTAACAGGGACCAAATTGACCACCGATTCAAAGTATCTGAGGGGAACAATGATTTTTGCATCAATGAGTTTTTTAACCTCATTTTCTATTACTGACAGAATAATTGGGTATATCTGTCTAATATTTTGATTAAAAGGCTTAATACCATGTTTTAAGAGAATATTGTGTTCAATAACAAAAGTATCATAAGTTTTTAAATCATCATAAGACCATGCAAAAACATATTTATATTATTTAAGTAACTCGACGTATTTACTCTTTATTTGACTCGGAAGATATTTAGAAATTTTGACCATCTTGGGATTTTTATTCGTTCCTACGTTACAATATTCAACCTCTTCAGGTTGAGGTCACAAAATAGGCTTTAAAGGTATATCATCTTGGTTAAATAAACTTTCTATAGGGATAAGACCTCTTGGAATCTGATTTTTTTTAAGTAAGAGCATGTGGTAATTTTCAATTTTATCTTGGAACTTTTTTGGATTTTCTCCTTCCTGCATAATCCAAGCAGGATCATTCTGATTTTCTTGATCTATGTGGGTCTCAGAAAACTCATCTACCATTTCCAAGAACTGTTTGATTGGTTCATCATCTTCAAATACTTTCCAATGTTTAACATTGTTTGGAATTGAAGGTCTATGTTTCATCTCAATATGATACTTCAGCTTCAAAATAGTAGGTGGTACAAAAGTTGTAGCAGCTTTGGCTAAAGAGTCAACTTGTTGATTTTTCATTCTGGGAATAGAGTGTATGTTAAAATACCAAAAGAAATTCTCTATGAGATCCCAGGCACAATTTCTATATGACCTCAATCTCGCATGCTTAGCTTGGTATTGTTGTTTTATTTATTTTACAATTAGCTCAACATCACCAAAGACTATCAAATGTTTGATTTTTAGTTTTCTTGTAGCTTCTAATCCTAAAACTAAAGATTCATATTCACACATTATTGGTATAATCAATATCCCATTGTAATCTATAATGAAAAGGAATGTAATACTCATCACCTGGTGCCACAAATAAAACTCCAGCTCCTGGTCCTTCACAAGATGAAGCACCATCAAAGAACATTTTCCACATCCGATCTCTAAAATTCATATTTTTCCTTGAAATTTCTATTTTTTTATTTTCTTCTTCTATACATTCTTCAAAATCATTATCTACGGATAATATACAATTGCCTAAATCTTGATCAACAACATAGACTAGATAGTTATTAATTTTTTGAGGGTCACTTACAGTATAAGTCAGTCTAGTTTCCCTGTACAATCGAGTAAATTGTCCACTAAAAATTGGAATTGTAGCATACGTCATGTCTAACTGAACCGATGCTCCTAGCTTGGCACCCCAATATCTGGATAGAAGCATGGCATACTTGGAAGGAACATCAGCAACAACCACATCCATAAGAATACTTTTCACAGGAACATGAGCAAGATTTACAACTAAATATTTAATCATACCCAGACACTTAACTTTTTTAGAATCAAACGAGTATAAATATTCATAAGGTATGGTAATTTCAAGGCCCAATTTTTCCATGATAATCTTAGGCATTAAATTATGCGAAGCTCCCGAGTCTAACATGCAATTGTGAAGTAAATGATTGTGCACAGTCATTGTAATATAGAAAGGAGCAACACAATCTTTATTGTTTTCAATGTGTGTTCCAAACATGATTGTAGGTTTTTCATCCTGCAAATTGATAACATCAGCTTGACATTCAACATCAGAACAATTTATTTTTTTTGCCATTTTTTTTATAGATTGGGTTCCTACCAAGTTCAACCAGAGGCATTGGAATTTTAATTTTATTCAGTTCATTATCTAGATTGAAAGTTCCAATTGATTTTTCAATTTCCCTGGTCTGAACTTTTGCTTCTTTATTTTCTGGCTTCTTAGCCAGTACTTCTTTCGTTTCAGCTTGCTTTATTTGGGAAGCTTGTGTTTCAGTTGATGGTTTTGTAACTATTGTCTCATTTTCTTTGTTTCGTGATAAAAAAAAAATTGGTGGAATATTTGTAGAATTTTTTTTCTCTTGGCCTCAAATCATATTTATGTTGAAGCTTGTCCATTATTGAATCAACAAGACCTTTGTATGTAGAGTCTCCCAAATTGTTGATATTTTCATCATCATTAAACAGAGATTCCAGATCCAAGGATTTCTCATAATCTTGTTTGGTTAGATGAGGCTCAAGATCATCATCGCTAAGGTTGTTTAGATCTTCATCTAATTTATCATAATCTTTCACCTCATCTCTTTGTATGAAATTCTCAGTTTTAAAAGGAGCTTGAATATTTTGTTCCTCATTTTTTATTTTCCTTTGTTGTATCTGAGGATTATGATTTCTCCTTAATTGATTTCTAACATATGGATCAAGTTTGACTTGTTCCATTTCCATCCTGGAAATTTTGTTCGATAAATATTTAATAATTTTTTCCATCTCATCCATTTTTTCCTCTGCAGATTTTTCGGATCTACAGGGCCTTGCATGTTCTTTAAAACACCTAGGTTATCGTGTTCCCATATCAACTTTAGTTTTCAACTTCTAGGATGCCAACATATTTGATTCAATCTATATAGCATTATCTTGCATCCCTTCTAAAGTAGTGGATCTTCTTTCTCTTAAAAGTAGAGTGAAATCAGAATCAAAAACTCCTGCAAAAGTGACTTTTGTAGTTGGTTGGGAAGGTTTAAATTCAGTCGATATTTTGTGATAAATCTTATTAAATATTTGAATGAACTATAGAATTGATTATGATGTCTTCTTTCTCAAGTCTATGAATTCGGTTAAGTAATAAAGATGATCTTTTTTCTCACCCCATTGCCTTATGAAGGAAGTTTCCAGATCATTATATGATGATATAGAACCTACTGGAAGTCCTCTGAATCAAGTTCTTACTTTTCCTTCAAAATTTTGTACCAACAGTCTCATGTAAATATCCTCATTCTCAACACCAAGAATATCATCAAATTTATCGAAAAAGGCTATATGTTTTGTTGTTGTTAAATCCCCTTCTCCCGTGAATTTAGGGAGTCTCTTCTTGTAATTTTCAGGTAACTCATGCAGGATAGCAGGAAAAACTAAGGCAGCATATCTCGCAACGACCTTGGAAAATATCCTAGGGGGTTGAGAGGGTATATTTTCTTGTCCACCAACCCTTGCACCTAAGGCACCTCTAGCACCAGCACCTCCAACACCGACCATTGAAATTCTAGGAGACAGAATTCGGGGACTAAATAAGAGATTATCAAAAACTTCAAAAGAGTGATCTACTGATCTTTTGACTACTTCGGGATGGTGTGAATGAAGTTCAGGAAAATGATCGTGAGAATATGGAAGATATATATGAGGGGGAAAAGGAAAACTCGAGATTGGTTTCTCATATTTATCATATGTATAGATAGGAGAAGTAGTAGGTGATGAATCTGAGTATAAAAAATAATCTACAAGGTTTTTGGAAACATAAACTTTTACTTCAGGAAGAGAAAGAATCGGTTGTGTACTAATGATAGTAGGGATTGAAATGGATTCTTTATTTTCACTAGTAAAAGTATCTATCAATGAAATAGGGATGGTCTCGTCAATCTCAAATTTTATTCTAGGAATAATTACTTCTGGAGTTTCTAGTTTAACTTCAAACTTACTTGTTGATGTTTCTATAGAATGAACTTGTTTAAATTTTTCTTTAAGACTTAGTTCTTAAACGGGAATCTTAACATTAACTTGCATAATTCTCGATTGATATACCTTACCTGTTGATGCAAAAGTTTGTCTAAGATATCCCTTCGGTTTCAACAATTTTTCGGGATCCGAAACTAGCGTAGTCTTTTTTTCTTCTGGGTTTTTTCTGGTATTCTTTCGACCGAAGGCCAACTTTGCCTACAATGGAGTCGCTAGGTGAAAAATGAACCTTTTCACGTATTCAATCTTTGTTCACCATCAAAGACCAAAATTTAACTTTGTCGTTCCCCCAGGGGAAAAATGATTTTGTTTCTCCGTCCCCGACAACGGTGCCAAAAATATGTTGTTCCTGAGATTGATTCTAAGGCTCAAAGAATAATTCCAGGCATCAAAGATTTTAAATGAAGTTCTTTTATGAGTGTTTTTTTTCTACCTTCAGTTTTCTGAGAAATAATCTTTAAATGAAATTAATGATAAGACAATACATAGGTCGTATCTCATTATCTGAGTCACAATTATAATGTCAAATGATATAGAAATGATTTACAAAACTGTTAAAACAAATTTAGGTATCAATTACAGAACGTCTCACCTTGTTTATAGTAGAAGAAAAGTAGAAGATGCACCCTTGAAAGGAGATAAAAATGCAATAATTCACACAAGTCATAGGTCTTGTTTTACTCATAGTAATAACAGAGGAAAAGTTATTACTGAATGAAATTCTGATATATTATGATCACAGTAGATGTAGTACTAAATTGTAATCATTCACTCTTCAAGAAATACAAAAAGAAATTCAGAGAGATGGAAACACATAACTCAAATTGAATGAAACTTAGAATCTTTATCTGCACTTGTATTGATATTCAAAAAAGTTCTCTTTTACATTCGATAAGAAGCAACCCTGAATAGATATAAAATCTATCTATTTATACAAAAATTGTCTCAACTGAAAACCCTTGGACTTCCCACAATATCTGCCTAAAAATAGAATACAATCTGAATGAAATAACAACATGCAGCTATTGTTGAGTTTTCATTCGATGTGTTGGCGCTTCATCTATCCCTTCATTTTTTTGCAGATGCACTTGTTTTCCTTTGTTCTTTGAATTGGGCACACATGTCCATTAAGACCACCACAATCATTGGATTACTGTCTTTTCCATCTGATTTTGTTACCATCTTTCCCTTCGAATGTGTTTACTGGGATAAAGGATTGCAGTTGAAGATATGGGGGTGGTAATTGGACAGGTAGCGCAGTATTGGCTCGTTATGGGATGGCTAACGATTACATGGAAGAGTAAATTTTCACGAATAGGGTGGTGTGGGGACAAGTATCCAATAAGGAGGTGGGATGAGTGGAGGCAAGAGTGTAGGTGGTAGGGATAGGCGGGGTAAGTGATGTGTAGAGAGAGGGGAAGTGTAGGTGGTGAGGCAGGAGAGGGAGAGTACCAACGAAGAAAGTGGACGTTGTGTAGGTTCTTTCATTTTCTCCTAGCTACACTCAATTTTCTCTGTTCATTGAATTGGGTGCACATGTCCATCAATGCTACCATGAATATCGAATGCTCAATCGTCTCATTTAATTCAAAACCGAACATCTTCTTTTGTATTTTTGGCAGCTTCTCTTGGATCCTGCTTACTTCTTGGATTGTGATACGATACTGTAAACTTGGATTTACCAAAAAATCATTGATTTTGAGTAAATCGATCTGGTTCACCTGTTGGATGGCCAACTGAATATTTTCCTTGTTCTTTCTGGAGCTTTCTTGGTTCATCTCTATTTCAATCTGCTAAAATGCCTTTGAGATATTATTTCCTTCAAATTCAATCAATTTTTTATTTACAGAAGATAATGCCTCTAGACAAGCCTCATTTGCCTCTCTGGCAAGTTTCTTTCTTTGCTCGAGATTTGTTTCCCAGTCTTTCAGAGCCATTTCTCCCTTCACTTGTTCAAAATGTGAGAAAGGGGCAAGACCAAGTATATTAGCTTTCTGCCTCCATATGATAAATTCCTAAAACTTAGACCTAGCTACACAAGCATCTTTTTCCTTAACATAAATACTTTTCAGAGAAAGGTTTATTTCCTGATAGCATTTATGAATAGCATCTACCTTTTGATATAGCTCCTATTGGACAACTTCCATCTTCTCATTGATTTTTGATGCTTTTTTTATGAAGGCAGTAATATCTATTGTTGTGTTCTATGTTAGGACCAATATGGCATGTAGTTATTCAATCAAATTGTCCCACTGAGTGATAAAACCTTTGCTGGTATGTGAACTCTGGTAGATCATCTCAATATTATCCTGTAACTTCTTCATTTGATACTGATGACTAGCCTTTATTCTTCAATGTCTTGATTCATCTTGCTTCTAACAATAGGTTCCATACTATGTATCTCATTCTACAATTTCTCTACCAAGAGACATTTATGTTGTAGTTCTTTGGTTAAATTGTCCATTTACCATTGATTGGTAGTCAAAAAATCCCCTAATGAATATACAACTTCCTTTGCAAACTTAGGATCATCTTGGTCTTTCCCATCATACACCAATATTTTCCTTTTAGTGACTGTTATCGCACAGTTTGTAACTAGGTCAAATGGCTATAAGGTAGAAGGCCAAACTGGCGTAACATGAACCTATCCCACCCAATGTCACCACGATGGGGAGGTTCTTTCTCTTTAGGGAGGTTAGGCCCAGGGGAGACGTCCCTGACAACCTGGAGTTTTGAAGAGGCAAGAGTCAAAAGGACAAAGTAAAGTTCCCCCTTCACAGGTTACCACCAAAACAGACAGTCCCGGCTAAACAGCCAATAATGAAGTCAGGTCACAAAGAAGAACACCTGCCCGGAACAAAGAAACAACAAACCAATATATGCAAGCTATGATTCAATGGGTTTGTACTTCATAAGACTATTTGATATCAATATATAAGCAATTATAAACATTGATGAAGTCAATGTTTGTTAATGCAACAATGAAATAATATCACTTCACCAATAAGTATCAAAATGATGTAGCAATCAATGTATCCAATCAATCCTTATTCAATAAATGCATCAAATCACCATCCAATTGCTTAATAAATGAAAGTTGTTGCATCAAGATGAGATAACCAAGGGTGACGTCAGCCTTCTTAGGGTTAGTAGTTAGTTAGGGTTTCAATTTAGCGAAGGTTTTGAGAGTTTGTTTGATCACTTTCACTTCAACGTTGGAGGTCTAAGATCAGTGCCTGAGGGTTAATGGAGTCAAAAAGTGAAGGACGCACAAGTTGAAGGGGACGAGGTTTCAAAGGACTAGAGGGAAATGTTTCAAGGTGTTGCTAAAGTAGGGCCTCAAAGACGGAACCCTAGGGGAGAGAGGCTCACTCCAGTGTTGCTAAAGCATGGCCTCGTGCTCTCTCCTCCTTCCCGGCAAACATCTAGCTCAATGAAAAGAAAAATCAAGACAAGAGGGTTTAAAGA
>JZKD02S1745835.1:32466-43090 GCA_000966675.3 Picea glauca | reverse complement strand
AAAAACACCACAAAACTCAACAAAAACCTAGGATAATGCCATTGTCTCTTCATTAGTTGATTCTGAACTATTGCAAAGGGACTCAAACCCTCCAAAGGTGTTTCCTCCCTTCTCCAGTCCTCTCTTCTTAGTAAATGAGGCACTCATCCCCCTCAAACCTTCACCATTCATCCCCCAAGAGCTCACAGCTCCCTTCCCAAGCCCCTCACGATCTACAAAATCCCTCGAGTCCTCTTCGGTACCTTGTTGTTCTACAGAAAAGGGGGTTTTGACCCCTCAAAATACCCCCAAGGTGCGTTATCCCCCATGAACCTACCAACTCAGTTCCTCCTAGAGACCCCCATGAGCCCTCCTAGGTGCCACGACTCCAAGCCCTCGGGACTTCTTCAAGCATCCATGACCCTATAAAAGAGGTAAATCGACCCTCTAAGGAAACTCCACGAATCTCCTAAAGCAAATCATTGAACCTTCAACTAAAGACAAAGCTCTACTGGAAATATCAGATGGACTCCCCTCTTCATTTAGCTAGGGTGGATGTTGCATCACCAAAACCAAATAGATAATGGAAGGGTTTTGCCAAAACCCCAACATTGAGATTTGTGCACATTGCCCTGGTATCCTTGACAGGACAATAGACGATGACGAGAACACCATTTCATCATGCATCATTCTCCACCATAGATTCTTGTACACTTGGCCCATTATGGAGTGCATATGGACTTTACAACATTATTTCCTAGCACATATGGGGGTTAACCCCCTTTCTCTCTCCTCATTCTCACATGTGAGAGCCAATTTCATGTATTTTGGAGCTATATTGTACTTTTTCACATGTGTGGACACATTTTGGAGTCTTTCTCTACTTGCACGTGCCTCTAGAGCATTCTAGAAGGGGGGGCACATTTCATCTTGACATTTTCCACACATGTGAGAGTTTCTAGAGTCTTTTAGAGGAGCTCTCTTTCTCTCTCTTGACTCCACATGTGTGGAAGGCATTTATTGTACTATTTTATGAGTTAGGTGGTGGAGCGCTTGCCTTTGGAGAGAATCTTTTACCTCACACGTGTGGGAGTTTGTTGGAGTTAGGTGGGGTTTTGTTGGATTAGTTGATGACTCATCTAGTTTGTTATATGTTTATTAGATACCACTTGTATTGAGCACATGGTATTGTGCAAGCCCATGGATTGTATTTAATGGTATTGGAGCCTCTCTCACCAATAAACATGGATCACTCATCTCATTTTCACTTGTTGGGAATAAAGTGAAGACTTGGCTATTTTGTGAGTGAGATCTTTGTATCTTGGTATGTTTTCACAGTTTTATTTTGGTGATAAGAGTATTGGGACTCTTTGATGAGCTAAAGGATATTTGC
The DNA here is from genome assembly GCA_000966675.3 of Picea glauca. Taxonomy (NCBI): domain Eukaryota; kingdom Viridiplantae; phylum Streptophyta; class Pinopsida; order Pinales; family Pinaceae; genus Picea; species Picea glauca. The sequence continues at coordinate 41,718 of JZKD02S1745835.1, read as the reverse complement.
TAGAGAACTACAATCAAGCAAGGTGTGGTAAGCAATTTATCTCGTTTCTTGTATTTAATTGGATTTAATTAATGCTATCGGGGATGAATGTTTAGGGATTTATCTCTTTAGCATATTGTTGATCTAATTTATTTTTCATTACCTAGGGATTGATTCAACAATATGATCCAACCCTTCTTAAAGGATTTTTCTAATACTTTTATCATAGCTAGATGTTCTTCCATACTCATTCATTGGTTTTGGAGACCTCAACACTTTTAGGAGAAAGAGGAAGCATTGCTAGAGAACACAAGGACTTCATGCCAAATGGTAAGGAATTTTCATCACCATTTCTCAAACACTCTTAAATGTTTCCATCAAGTTCATTTTCTTATGATCTAGGGTTTACAAAGTTTATTTATTAGCTAGATCATAGCTCAATTGACATTTCTCTAGATTAATCTTCAAACACTTGGAGCATTTGAAGGGTCGATTCCAATCTTGTTTAAGTCTTTTCATCTTTGAATGAAATTGACTAGGCTTTAGTGCTTTAAGCATAGGTTTTTTTCAAGTATTAAGCAGTGTTACCAACATCGCGATAATATCACCGGCATCGCGATATTATCGTTATTTTGAGGGTTGGCAATATTATCGCCTGAAAATATCATGATATTTTCTTTTGGCGATAATATTGCGATATTTTAAAAAATAGTGCGATAATATTGCGAGTTGATGGAAAATGTCGTAGACAATTATGAATTAAAAGCCTATTTTTGGGTTTTAAAGTGTCATTTTGCAAACAAACTATGGGGTTTGGAGAGCAAAGGAGTAGGAGCCAAAAATTTAGTTTTTTTTTGTGATTTTGCAAACATAAGGAGGCTAGTAATCTACTAATTAATTGTTTCAGGATGTTTGAGAGTGGTTCCAACCTCATTGGACTTTATATGAAGAAAGTAGAATTTTAGGTCCCATTCAAAATTCAACAGACTTAATGATTTTCAGGATTTCAAGATGGACAATATTGCAACATTTTCACTAGATTCTATCATGTATGAGGGTATGGAACTGACATTTAGTCAAGAGCACCAAGCCCTCTATGTACCTCGATGTTGGTGGCATTGATTGTTGAACTCTTATGTCATGAACCTAGTAAAATTGTACCCTTCACTCAAGTAAAATCACTTATTAGGCATGTTAATCTTTTTCTATCTTATTTTAATGTTTAGAGGGTGACACTGATGATGAGGATCCTAATATAGGCAATGATTTTGACGATATGTACTTATTTTTTGTAGCATGATTTTTTTTGGACTCTAGAGGCCATTTACAACATCTTTGTTGATGTATTTTGGTTCAGATATGTATTGCACTCGGTGTTATTTTGGGTATATGCACCCTTGCTATTTACATGAGAAACTTTGCATATTTATGTATAATGGTTTGGATTCATATGGATGCACATGAAGATATCTTCACGAACTCCAAAAAACAAGTTGTAATTGGAAGTAGCACCAGTAGAGGACACCAAAGTCTAGCTTCTACTTCTTCTACATGATATATGAGTCCAATGCTAGCCCCAGGGCCTTCTTCCTCTAAAGGAAAATCCATTTCTAGAGCCATCACCTTTGGCCGTAAAGGGGACAAAGGAAATTGTTAGTTTATTTATCTGATTTCATTGTAGATGACTCATGATGTAATATTCCCAACCAAATCTGACATAAAAAAATCAGATCTAACTGGTTGAAAACTTTCGTCAAACACTTTGCATGTTTGCTCAAAGTTCTTGGGCAAATCGACTCTCTTTTTGTCCCAACTCTCAAGGAAGATTACTAATGTGTTTATAAGGTCAATGATATGAGTTCCAACCTCCTTATAACCCCCAAAGTGTCTGTTGTTATGATTATTTGTTTTTTGTTATGTATATGACAGTTGTCTCATTGGGGCATTATGTCAAACAGATTGCATGCATCACTGTACCTTGCATTTCCATACATGTTTTTGAGCTTAATCTTGTATAAAACAACATGAAAACATATGGAACATAGAATAGAGTAAGAATAAGAGTAAATGCAAGAAATACACATCAAAAGCACAAATACCTCCACACAATCCTTGCTTGTTTATTTATTATTAATGGTTGTCCAATGGTAGTAATTTCCAGATCTGATATAACTAATACAACATCCACTTTATTGGCCTATAATAGCTCCAAAAGGCAATGAAATAGTGTCAATGATCCTCCTTTTCGATCCCCAAATGATGGCTTCCCAAAAGAAATATTATATCATGAAAAATCCACAAATTCCATACCCAGAAATGTGTCTTCCTTGTTTCTTACGCCCTGTTGAAATATGCACGATAAATCTGATGTAAAATCTTCATGAAATGGATGCAACATGTAGATCTGATGATGGCTAACTAATATATGAAGATCCCCTCGCTATAGATGAAAAATCTGCTCACAAATTACTGGATCTCAAATCCCTAATTTGCCCTCCTTCATGACTGGGTCAATCCACATATAATATCGGGATCCCATGTCCACTGGGACACACAATAGGCTCCACCCAAAGCTAAACTATCACGCACTCTACCCCCTGGATCCCATATCAAGACGTGAAACGCAATACCCTGTGAGCAATAATCATGTAACATACAAACACCCTGAGTCTCCTGTGAATGACCCATGGCCTCAACCCATAATGAGTCTATCCTCCAAGTCCATACGAAGACCAACACGATCTCCACCAACTGAACATGTTGCTTCCTTGGTGAGGTACTACAAGACCTCAATGAATCACCCTTAAGTGACATGTTCCCCTCAATACTGAAGCTCAATGGAAAGTCAAAGTGACTTTACCCTGCAAGGACCCACTCGCCTCCATCAGTCAATGAAATGCTCAACCTTGCAATTCTCGGTTCCCATGCTAGTCTCTGCCCAAGATCACCATGTTGATGTTGCACTACTATGATCATGACTGTCTGCTCACCATATACATACTGGATATCCCACTCCTGGATCCTCATGCTGAAATACCTGTGGAAAATGGTCTTCCTATCAAGAAGCTGCATCTGTAAAAGTACCTCTGTGGAAGCAAAATCTTCCCAACCATCTCCGTAATCCATCATGAGTATCAAAAGGGAGAAATTGTCTTGCTCCATAGGACAAGCCCCTGCAAGCCCTCTCAAAACCATCCAAGAGTGAAGTATGTTGCTCTCTGGCACAACTTGGGCCATCATTAGGTGAAACAATCTACTAACCAAATGGACTCCCGGATCCCATGGAAAACTTGCAAGCTCATCACTTCCAATCCCCACTAACTGCTCATGTGTCATACGGATAACTGTCGGAATCCCTCCATGCTCATCCCCGTGAGAATCTGAATCTATGTCGCCCTCTGAGATATCTATTGTCACATGGCCTAAGATGCTCACCATCACGTCCAAGGTCTCAACTGTGTGTCTCTCATGATCCACCCCTATGTTGCTGTGCGCAATAAGGACTCTCTTATCAGGTGGTCTCGGCCTACCAACCCTCCATGTCCCCTGCCCATGTTTATCACCCCATGCAGTACTATCAATGATGAAAGCATCAGAAAGGGATAGCAGACATATCTACAAACAACCATAGGACTGGAAAGTGTCATATACTTTAGTCAATCCCAATGATTCAACCAAAAGCTCGTCCACCGATACCCATGGTAAATACTCACATGTAGTCATCACTGAACCCCAACCATCAGACACAATCGGGGGTAAATCCACAAAATCTTGGTCCATCACTCTCCCACCATCATCACTCCTATAGCTAGTGCTACTGTGAGGGTGATCTCTCAAAACTATGTGTTGTTGCAAAGGAGATGGATCTCCATGCTCCACTAAGTGTGTCTCCTCCCTACAATCCAATGTGTCCACCTGAACCCCACTGTACATCTCTCTCATCATCATATGTCCAAGGTGTACCGTCGGATCATCCTCTGTGTGGATATCAACCAATCCTGGAACACAAACGAAAGTGTCCTCGTAACTTCCCCTGGCTCTGGAATCCTCATGTGTATGTGTATGTGTATGACCGACTGTTTCAGAACTACCCATGAATGGTGGCCCCTGTGACACCCGGACATCCTCCAACAATGTAACTGAGGAACATATTTGTCTCTCTGTCGAGATAGATATGGTGTATCTCTAACCAATATCCTCAATGAGCTCCTCCAATCTAGACTCTGATTCTTGAATGACTATCTGTGTGCCTTTCAAGAATCCTCGTGTGCTCACCAACTCATGAGTGAGTCGGCTCACCTCCAACTCCTGCTCCCCCAAGGCCCTGTGATACATCTCGCCAACCTCCAGTAGGTAATCTCTGTCCATCAACAATTGTTGGTAGTCGACCCTCATCATAGTCACTCTCTCCCTGAGAGTATGCAAGTCATCCATGGCAAATCCCCCATATGAACTATCATGTGCCATCGATGCCCTCCAACAATAATCTTTCACCAATGCATGTGTCTCATCAATGTGTCTAGTGGTTGTCATGATCATGTCTTCACTGAATCTCAAATGTCCTTCTAGGTATCGTGACTCTTGATCACAGTACTACTGAGGTAATACCTCAGGTACCTCACTGCTAGTGTCAACCATGGAGTCCCCAACAACACTCCGCAAAAGGTAAGGAACTGAACTGCCCACTATCCACTGTGCTACTAGGTCCTCCTGTATGCCACTGCACACCATCATCAACTGCTACCCCCATCCGAATCACATCGTATCCTGTATGGAAAGTTGTATCCTATTGTGCACTCACCCTGTTACTATCATTTGCGCTTCAATCCCACATAGATGTGTCCAGACACGTGTTATGGTCATCCTAGCCAATACCGAGTTCATCCTCATCCCCACAGACCGATCCTGGAAGTAAGTGTCCAATCATACTATTAGTCTCCACAACCTGATCAAACAATGGTCTCCAAAATAAATGACTCACTCTCCTCATACTAATACGTATGTGTAAGGTCAACTGTCTGCAAGTCATGTCTCTCCTCTTGGGTCTGTGGATCTATATGTCCCTAGTGCGCATCCCTCATACAAGACTCCTCCACCATATCATAGATTCCACTGATATCCTCATGTGTCGTGGCTATCATAGGTGTCTGAAAAAATGACAAATGTGTCATGGTCATCATAGAAAGCTCATCATGTCTAAGTTTTAACACATGTGAATCTTCACTAGTTTCACCACTCTACTGAAGTGTAAGGTCACCAACACTATGTGATATGACTGCTAAAACATAGGTTATATCATCCCGTCCATCCAATTGTCCCTCCAATGCGCAATGGTCACTATCATCCTCACGTGTGCAAGACTCACTAACCTCCACAAGTGCGCAAAAGTGACTAGCCTCCTCAAACCACTCTAAATATGAATCTATGGTTGCATTCCCATGCATCTCCTCATCCTCATTGTCATAGTGCACCTAAATAATGGGCCTCTTACCTTTACCCCTACATCTATGATCGGGTTCCCAAGGCACTTTGCAATTGTAGCAAAGTTGTTTGCTCCTAATGGGTGTATGAATAATCTGTTCTCCCTTCCATCTAGCTACCCTGAATCTGTTTTCCTCTGCTACGTCGACCTAATGTGTAACCTCATATTTGCTTCAATTAGGATATTTAAAGGATACAAACTGATGGAATGTTACTAGATCCATGAGAATCTCATTGAGGGTTTGATATTCCCTCTCACAATCAACAATCCCTCTAGCAAAATCCCACATATCCATCTCTCCTTATGGAAGACCCCTCAGGCTGGCAGGAGTTATGGCTCTACATGCATGTGCTAATCCCCACTGGTTGGGAGGTTCAACGCTCTGATACCACTGTAATATTCCCAACCAAATCTGACATAAAAAAATCAGATCTAACTGGTTGAGAACTTTTGTCAAACACTTTGCGTGTTTGCTCAAAGTTCTTGGGCAAATTGACCCTCTTGTTGTCCCAAATCTCAAGGAATATTACTGGTGTGTTTAGAAGGTCAATGGGATGAGTTTCAACCTCCTTAGAACCCCCAAAGTGTCTGTTGTTATGATTATTTGTTTGTTGTTATGTATATGACAGTTGTCACATTGGGACATTATGCCAAACAGATTGCACGCATGGTTGCAGCTTGCATTTCCATCCATCTTTTTGAGTTTAATATTGTATAAAACAACATTAAATCATATGAAACATAGAATAGAGTAATAATAAGAGTAAATGCAAGAAATACACAACAAAAACACAGCTGCCTCCACACAATCCTTTCTTGTTTATTTTTTATTAATGGTTGTCCAATGGTAGTAATTTCCAGATTTGATATAAGTAATACAACGACCACTTTATTGACCTATAATGGCTCCAAAAGGCAACGAAATAATGTCAATGATCCTCCTTTTCGATCCCTAAATGATGGCTGCCAAAAAGAGATGATATATCATGAAAAATCCACAAATTCCATACCCAAAAAATGTGTCTTCCTTGTTGCTTACGCCCTGCTGAAATATGCACAATAAATCTGATGTAAAATCTTCATGAAATGGTTGCAACTTGTAGATATGATCATGACTAACTAATATATGAAGATACCCTGGATGTAGATGAAAAATCTGCTCACAAATCATTGGATCTCAAATCTCCAATATGCCCTCCTTCATGAAAGTCGCCCCACTGGTAGAAGAAATGAATGGCCTGATGAATACCCTCAAACATTGTTGTAATAAGGCGCTATGGTGATGACTAGCAACCTTAGAGTGAGATCTACTGAGAATCTGATCACCTCTGTGCAAATCAAGCCACTCTCTCAAGTTGGGTGCACCCTAGCTCTACATAAACCCTCCAATAATTTGCCCTGCCTCCACAAAGGCTCTTGGAACTGAATAGATCTGATGTAGAATGGTGAGGGAGGAATTTTTCACCTCTATGGCCAAGCCTGGACCAGGTTGGGTGGGATCTTTCACCACCGAGCTAATCTCTAAGGTTTGTTCAGTCAAAACCCTCAAAATCCCCAAGTGCATGGGCTCACTAACAAGAAGCCATATATCAAACTGATAATCAACATAATGAGAGAATAGAGGCCCCTATATCTCTTTTATCCTTCTTGCTCACCTTGTCTTTCCAAGTGACTTTTACTTTATTTAATTATTAATTAATTAATTAAATCACTTTAATTAATTAATTAACCATTTTACCGTTAAAAAGTGGTTTATCCCTCCTTGCGGTTTCTCTGGCCACTGAAATTCACTTCTCATCATCCTATCGTGTAGTGCTATTCCTCCTGATTTAGACGAGCTATTACACTAAGAGGTTCCTCCAAGTATTATGCCCAATATGATCTCCTTAGTGAATTTAATTAACATATAGCCCAAAATAACTCAAAATTACAGAAATTGTCGGAATGCAACGGAACCAAAGCCAAATTGTGCGTAATGGATCATGATGATGAAATAAGATGAGCGATGCAAGTTGGATCCAATAAAACCCCTCAATAGCTCTTGTATTCACCATCACCCGTATCTGGTTACTTTGGTCAATATAACACTCTGTAATGGAATAATGTCCAAAAGTGGGGATATTACACACGGTGATAAGATACATTTATTATATTTTTTGATGATATTTTGGGGCTTTAGAGTTGGGACATGATTCAATGTTGATTTGTGATGTATTCGAGTTTACTTGACATATTATACATCTTATATATCAGTTGTATTTTCATATTTATGTGAAAATGCATTTATTTGATGTTGTTAATACTTTAGATATTTAAAAAAATGAATATTTTGATATTTTTTTTGTTCTTACAACATTTTCGTTTTTGATATTTTCGTTTTCGGACCCTCGGCAATATTTTTCCGCTGCCGATGTTTGTAACACTGGTATTTAGCACTATAAACCCACAAGTTTTAACCTTTTCATTTATTAGGGATTTTATTTTTCTGCACCAATAGATCCAAGTAATTAGATTTGATTGGTATGCATACTTGCTTTCACTTAAAATTCTTAAGTTTGGATATCAATTAATCAAGGGTTTTCTTAGAAGTTATTGCCACATATATTAATTTAGTTTTTTAATCTTTTAAAGTTTCTTGAGCATTAAATTTTCTCTGCTGTTCATTACATTTTTACTTCAGCAATTTTTGTTTAATTATTTCATTTCATGCAAATTGCCAAGTAAGTGGTTCAAAGAAAATTTAAGTTAGGACAGATATCACATGTGATGATTTTCCATGAATGCTCAAGTTATTTATGCTGATTTTCCTTTCAATTTTATAAATTTAAACTTCAACAAACATTCTCTAATTGAATGTGAGTTAATTAATCATTCTGGAAATTAAATCAGCATTTTGGTCATTTATGCAGAATTGAATTTTGATGGTTATCTTGTTCACAATTCGTTGATTGATGGTACGTGTCATGGTGTTTTAGAATCTGTTCTTTATGGTATCTTAAGTGATTAAGCATTTTCATGTGCTTATCTTTCATTTACTTTCTTTTTGGTAATCATCTCGTGGGCAACATTTCTTCAAGTTTATCTCAAGCACTCACCTATAAAACGATGAGTCCTCCATTTCAAATTGTTGGAAATTAATGAGAAACTTAGCTTAAAGAGTTCGTCGTGTATCTATTCTCTTTTTGAGTGAATGTTTAGTTATTTTTCAAGGGTTACATAAGCACTTTTCAAGGTTTGTTGGAAGAAAAAGGCTACTACAAGGACAAAGAAGGGTGAAATGCTACACTTGGAAGGGTTCTCAAGGTAAGATCTTATAACCTTTCCCCTTTGATCATTGAAGTTATTGTTCATGCATTAAGGTAGGATGTCTTAGGGCTCTGTCCTTTTGCTTGGCCARCCTTTCAATTCACCTTGCTAGTACCGGGAGAGGCTTCTTCATGGACCAATCCTTCCATCCAACCTTCAAGGGAACCTTCTAACCCTAGGATACGCTTGAAGGGAAATCCTCCGGGTTCCATCAACATTGTCTCATCCTAAACCCTAGACCTCACCTTGATTTGACATAGTGACCCCATAGCCCTCCAAAGGCACTAGTCTTTTCTGGAAGAGACTTCTAACTCTAGGCAATGCTTGAGGGGCAATCCTCCGGGTCCCATCAACATTGTCTCATCCTAAACCCTAGACTTCACCTTGATTTGACATAGTGACCCCATAGCCCTCCAAAGACACTAGTCTTTCATTGTCTTCAACCACCAAAAAACCAAATCAACTTTTCTTTTGTATTTTTTTTT
>JZKD02S1745835.1:17811-32456 GCA_000966675.3 Picea glauca | reverse complement strand
CAGGGAAGCCACAAGGAGAGATAAGGATCTTTTTAAAGGTAAAAAGGTTAATTAATTAATTAAAGTGATTTAATTAATTAATTAAATATTAATAAAATGAAAGTCACTTTGGAGGTACAAGGTGAGCCGAAAGTATAAAGGAAAGGCAAGGGCCTCTTCTCAGGCATTCATGTATGTTTATCTTTTGATTTCTGGCTTCTAGCTAGTGAGCCCAATATTGGGGGTTTTGAGGGATTTGACTTAACAAACCCTAGAGGACGATTCGGTGGTGAAAGATTCCACCTAGATTGTTCCAAGCATGGTCTCGGAGCTGCAATACACTCCCATACCATTCTAGTTCCAGATCTACTCAGTTGCAGGAGGATTCCACATCAGTTGCTTGTGCAGATAGAGAGAGGGCGCACCAGTTGGGGGTTTCCAGCAAGGGGGGCGCACCACTAATTGAGGAGGGATTCGTCCTAGCTGAGGAGAAGGGATTCCGGGAATTCTAGGTATTGGGTTTCCTTTGTAGGTGTCTTGGCATCATTCTTGGTGGTTTTTCGGAGTTTTTCCATGGAGGATCGATTTGTATTGAGAATGGGACGTTTTCCCAAGAGGAGGGCGCACCATTATTTGGAGGGTAGCTAGATCTAAGGATCTAGCAGGTATTTGAGGATTTGAGCACTTGGGTTCTCATTGCAGTGTCCTGATCTATCATTGGGGAGAGTTTCAGAGCATTTGGTGGCCTCCTTCATCAGGGCCGAATTATCTAGGGCTTCAGTCATCTAGTGGGGCGCACCATTTAGTGGAGGAGTTCAGATCTACAGAGATTGAGATGGATCTTGGAGATTCGCGCACTTGGGTTGTTCTCACCATCACCCGATTTACTGTTTGGCATCTTTTTGGAGGTGATTGGACATCTTTGGCACCAGGGCCGAATTGTTGGAGAGCTTCAGTTATCCAGCAGAGCGTGGCATCTTCCAGCAGTGAGGGGTTTGGAACTTGTCATTGGTCTTCATCTCTTATCCAGCCTTTGGAGGCTTATTTTGTATTTTCGGGAGCATTTTGTAGCAACTCGTTCTTGTTATCCATTGTCTATCATCTTGGCCATTTTTTGAGCATTCCAGATCGGCATCTCCATTGTAGAAGGTTCTTCTATTTTATGAATAAAGAAGATATGACATGTTTTGGCTTGTCTATCTTATTGCATATGGTTGAGGTATGTTCCATTGTTATCTCTTTCTGTTATTTGTTGCATACACACTTATAAACACATCTAAACAAGTAGATCAACAAAGTGTTTGACGAAATACCTCACTCATAAAAAGTTTTAGAAAAGACACCAAAACAGTGATGATCCTTGTATAATGGCTTCGGATCATTACAAAAAGGTCCAAGCAGACAAACGCAGAGTTGATCGTACTTTTGAGGTTGGTGACTTGGTCTACTTGAGGCTCCAACCATACAGGCAGGCTTCCATAAAAAGGAGCGGAGCAGATAAACTACAACCACGTTTGTTTTTACCCTACAAAGTTAGCAGGAGGATAGGGGTTGTAGCCTACGAGTTGGAGCTTCCACAGGGCAGCAAAATACACAATGTCTTTCATGTCTCCTGCCTTAAGAAAGCCCTCGACCAACACATCAGACCCATTGAGGTATTACCTCCCCTGGATGAGGAAGGACAGCTTGTTTAGATTCCGGAGGAGATATAAGAGGTTCGAGAGAAAAGTCTCAGAAACCACATGGGAAAAGGAGCACGTGGTAAGAGAAACAGGTTTGGAGTTGCTTGAGGACAAGCAATTTCAAGCAGGGGAGACTGTAATGTCCCCCACCTCTTGATAGAGAGGTGATGAGGAGACTCAATGGCCTGGGTAACCCCATTAGGTCATAGTTTCACACTGAGGGGGAAAGTCAACTAGACTAAAGTTATATTTTTAAGTTGACTTGAGAAAGAAAAAGGATAAAAGAGAAAAAGATAACTCAACAAAAGAATAGAAGTTGACCCTGGGAGTTAACCTAACTCAACAGAGAATTAGAAGGAAAAGTATAAGTAAGAGGCTGGGGCGCACCTATTATTCATTCTGGATTTGGTATATTGCTTGTTATTTCTCTTGAGCATTCAGTTTGGGGGTTTTGTTGTACAAACCCTTGTGAGCAACTCAGTGGTGAAATACCCACTCACCTTGTTCCACAGCTTGGTCTCGGGGATGAAAGACTCCTCCACACCATTCTATTTTCAGCATATTTCCATCTAGCGCTTCAAGAAGTAGCAAGGCCGTACTGTTCTTGTGTTTCCAACAAGGGTGCACCATCATCTAGAGAAGGATTCGATCCAGCTTATCAGGAGAGCCTGTGGCCATTCCAACACTTGGGTTTTACTTGCAGGGGCACCACCATCATTCTGAGGGTTTTTCTGGAGAGTTATCACCATTAGATAATTAGCTTCATATTGGGACATCTTGGAGGCAAAGGGGGCGTCCTATGATTCAGTAAATCTCAGATCTAGAGAGCTTCACCTAGAATCTGAGTCTGAAACTTCTCCTACAGGGTTCTCATAGACCGATCTACATTCCTGGGAAGTTTCAGGGTATTTGGAGGCTTTTCTCATCAGGGCCGAATCACCTAGGGTCCCAGGCATCCAGGAGGGTGCAGCTTCAATAGAAGATCCAGAGTTTGGAGGAGTTTGCCTTGGACGTTCAGCTTGAGATTTCAGGGGGGTGATCCTATCACCCTGATCTATCATCTAGTCGAGTTTGGACTCATTTGGAGTCTTCTTTTAGTGGGATTGATTTATTGATGGTTTCATCCTTCTACTGGGGCGTGGCATTCTTCAGCTAGAGGGTTTGGCATTCAGATATGCTTGTATTGATCTTCATTTCTTAGTCAACCTTTGGGGGCTTGTTTTGTATCAGAGGGAGCATTTTGTAGCAGCTCATACTTGTTATCTATTGGATCCATATGAGGATTCTCCTAGATCTTCTCTTTCTATTGTATCTGATTCATGCTTCTATAATAAAGGTCAGATCTATGCTTGTGTTTTTCTATATCTTGATTATATGGTGATCTTGCATGTGTTGGATGAATCTGGTATAAACATCATTTAAATAACTGGAAACTTCAATAGACACATGCACATCAAACAAATCAGTGGTAGTTAGTGGTTCCTAGCGAAAAATTTGGCTTGGGATCATTACACACTTAAACCCAAGTTACAACATTCCCCTTCTATGAAAAACGTCAATCCCCCTAGGGGGGCGTAACTTTTTATTGAGGAGAAGTGGAAAAGGGTTAGACAAGGTTGGAAAAGGTTGGGAGGGTCATGTTATGCTTAGGGGGTCTCTCTATAACCATCATTTCACTTTTTCACATCCTCTAATTCATTATTACAACTTTTACATTTTGCCATGTTTGAACTTTAGCAATTAAAATTGTTGTTTTAGACTGACTGACACTCCGGGTGGACAAACCCATGGCTAAATTTGTCCGACTGAGCTGAAACTTGGTCCATGGATGTAGGGGCTGCTATTCCATTTCTTTTGAGCACAAATACCCTGATCAAAAGTCCAAGGACCTAGTTTTTACGATTATTGCTCAAAAATAATTAAACTTCCAAACTTAGGAAAATTTAATTAAAAATTAATTAATTAAAAAAAACTGACTTGGACTCAACGGAATTCTGCGAAACTCTCTAAGATGTCTTGCATGGTCATTTACAAAGATTCCTTATAATAGTTACTAAAGTAAGTATCAGAGCTTTAGCTCGAATGCAAGAATCAACAGTTTAATGATAGAATGCCATCAATTAAATGCTAGTTTAAGTTTCAATACTAACATCAACTAGAATGCTAGTTTCAATACCTTAATACTCTAACTGCTCCTAAAAGCTTTATTAGAGGAGACATAAGCCCAGTAGAACGTCATTCACCACTTTGGAGGAATTATTGCAAGTGTGAGGGAAAAACTCAAGGGAAATCAATAAGGCTGAAAAGCTCAATTGATAACCTAAGGATAAAAAACCCTCGGTGAAATGAACTCTCCCAGTGCACTGATCCCAAGGTAACTGACCTAGACATGACTCATGCAAACCTATTACATTATTAACCCATGCAGGGGTGCGGAAATTCCAATTACAAAATAAAGTGTCGGGGCCAAACATTGCCCTGTAGGACCAAAAGTCTTCGACAACATGGCATGTGATGATGCATCTCTTCATGGCACATGAGTTGACCACCTATGTTGGAGAGGCGGTCAACACGCGACATTTTCATCACATCACACTTTACTGCTTTAAGTTTGGCACTGGTCTTTAAAGTTTATCTCTATATTGTTTAGTAAGTGCAAATGCTTGTCTTTATTTGATGATTCATAAAGCTAATGGTTGATGATGCAGGAAATATCCTTTTGGTTAAATATCTTGTGGTGCTAAATTTATCTTGTGATTAAAAGTTTCATTTCAAAGCAATAAACTCCTAGAATAAAGTTTTCTTTCTTTCTTAGTTTATAAAGCCTTAGTTTTATTTTTATAGGGACTACCTCCCTTGGTTTCGCTAGGAGTTGGCCTAGACGGAGGAGTCGAGGATTAGGTGACAACACCTTGATTCAAGACTCAAGATTTGCCCCGAAGGACACACCAAGTGGATTGAAGGTTTCTTCCATGATAACCTAGGTGTGTATTAGGACGACAACAAGACATATACTATTGTTCTTGTTGCTTCAACCCATAAGTGCATTGGAAGATCTTGATCATGAATCATAGTCTTTATTGCTTCCATAATCGTTCTATTCTTTCTTTCTGCTACACCATTTTGTTGAGGATTATAGGGAGTGATGAGCTCCCTCTTAATCCTGACATCTTTGCAAAAGCTTCCAAATTCATTTGAAGTGTACTCTCCTCCATTGTCTGACCTGAGTAGCTTGATTTTTCTTTCGAAGAGGTTTTCTACCAAGGATTTGAATTCTCTGAACTTTCCAAGTACTTCATCTTTTGACTTCAAGAAATAAACCCCAAGTCTTACGAGAATAATCATCAATAAAAGATACATAGTATACATAACCGCTTAAAGAGGTTGATGGCATTGGACCACATACATCTGAGTGGACAAGTTCCAGAATTCCTTCTTTCCTTGTGCACATCCCTTGCATACACCTTCATGATCAACCTTTAGTTCTGGTAAACCTGTAACTACCTTGCTTACATATGGTAAGGCTTTGTAGTTGATGTGAGCTAGTCTTCTATGCAAAATTTCACAAGGGATTTCAGTAGAGTGAGTCAAAGCTAGATCTGAGTGACCCTTTAAATTGTACAAACCACCTTCTTCTATTCCAATAACAACTGCATCTTCTATAATTTTTTCCTTTAGACCACATAAGAACTTCACCATCTATGAATGCAACCCTGAAACCTTTATTATATAGGGCTAAAATAGAAAGTAAGTTCTTTTTCAAACCTAGTACATAGAGTGCATCCTTCATTCTCATTGAAGTTCCTGAATCAAGTTTGTAGGTGGCTTCTCCCATTCCTTTGATTGGCTATTGATAATCATCTACCAGTAAAATTTTCTAGGGGAAGTCCTTGTTTATAAGTTTGGAGAGAGTTTTCTTTTGACCTATCATGTGCTTAGAGGCACCACTATCTATGAGCCAAGTATCCTCTCCAGGTGCTACAGATCCTGAGAGAGCGGAAAACAAAACATATTCTGCAATCTCTTCTTTAGCTAACTTGTTGGGTGGCTCATCATCTTCAACTGCATGGGCATGATGTCTTTTGTTATTTCTCTTCTTTTATTCTTCCCTTTTGGCAGGACAATTCTTAGCAATGTGTCCCATCTTATCACAATGATAACACTGGTAGGAGGAGAAATATTTTTGCCTTCATTGACCTTTATGATATTTTTGGAATCTCTTTGGAGAGTGAGACTCTTTATGAAAGTGAGTTTACTTTTGAAAATGAGACTTTCCCTTTCCACCCTTAGCATGAGCAGCTAGGGATTGATCTTCATCTCTTAATAGGACGACTTCTCGGTTGGCCACTCTTGCTTCTTCTTGAACACATTCTTCCCATAAACTGTCAAATTGGAGTTTCTCTTTTCTTGCTCATATAGTTTGGATGAAGGCATCCCAAGGTCTTGTGAGACCATTAAGAGTTGTCATCACGAGTTCATATTCATCTAAGTTGTCTCCAGTTGCGTCTAACTGTTCCTTGAATTGAGAAACAGTAGAGAAATAGTCTTGAACTGTTTCTCCTTTTTGCATCTTTGTATTCTTGAGTTGGGTTCTCAATTTTATCTTCCGGTTGATGTTCTTTCCTTCATACATTCTGGTTACGACATCAAACATATCTTTTGGAGTATTCTTAGAATACACTTGAGGGATCAAGTGGTCTTTAATGGAATTTGCCATTATTCGTTTATCCTTAATCAAATCCTTCTTGTACTTCTATTTGGCTGCATTTTCTTCGGGTTCTAGTACCATTTTTTTTTATGAATTTTGCAAGGTCATTCTTTTCAAGAATGAGTCCAATTCTATACTTTCAGGCACAAAAATTTTCCACACCTTCTAACTTGTCAACAAGCTTGGTGCTTGCAGACATCTTGACCTGGAGCTAAGAAAATGACCAGAAAATGGAAGTGCTCAAAAAATGAGACTGAGCTTACGAGTAGATGCATTGGGTTGAGGCAAGTTTGCTGGAGCTAATTGTTTCAAAAAATTCCAAGTTTTACCCCTTGAAACTTGACCTGTGCAATTATGGACCGATACTTCTGGTACTAGTTCTAGTTTCCTGGTTTTCTGGTACCAGTCAAAACTAGGGTTTGACTTTTCAGAGAATCTAGCCACTGAAAAAGTTTGTTCAAGCTACCAAAAGATGCACTAGGGCAGGGTGCTCTTCCCAAGATGGTTTTTGGTAAAAAAATTCTCTTTAGTAAAAATCCATAATTTTCTTGTACAACAACAATGATGTCTAGATACCCAGTGAAAGATGCTATATTCAATCAAGCTTTGATACCATGTTAAGTTTTTACTGTTGTTATTAGGTTATTTCCAATTTACATGAGCTTACCAAAGTGTCGTTAGGGTACGAAGAGGATTCAAAATCCTCCCCAACAACGGTGCCAAAATGTTATAGCGCAAGTCAGGTTGGGAAAATCCTGACCCAACCACGGAATAGGTGCTACAACTTGGGAATCCTACACCCAATGTCACTTCGATGTAGGTCTCACACTTCAAGGGTGACTAAGTCACTCTAGAGAGGTGATCCAGGTGACCCTAAGGGAATTGAGACGGAGATGGAGGGAAGTGGAAATGAAGCCCTTAGAGGTCAAGTCTAAATGGAAAGGAAGGTAGGGAGAGATTCCTTGCAAGTCAAGTAATGGATTCCCCACAGTTATAGTGCTTCTCCAGATGATTGTACCTGCTCGAGACACAAGAAAAGACACTTGCAATATTATATGTTAGTATGGATCAACAAGTTAAGCTTGTTGTCCCTAATTTGCAGCAGTAGATGACAGTTTATATCGGCAAGTAAGACATTCAAATCAGCATGTAAAGCATGAGGTCAATCAACAATGTTATCAATAAAATAGGCAATCAATTATGACTGAAAAATGGCACTATGAGGTTGAATAAAGCAAGCTGTTATAACATGTGTTTTCTGCAGAAAATTGCAACCTTCTGGTTGTAGCATTTAATGGCATGTAGCAAAATACTTAACCATCAAAAGGTGCCAACAATCAATCCAAAAGATGTGCCCTATTTAATAGACTAGGTGAGTGAAATTAGAGAGTGTCTAGGGTTAGTTTAGGAGTTATGAGATTTTTAGTAGTTAGGGTTATGCAACCCTAATCACTGTAGGTTAAAGTTTGTAACAACAATTAGAGTGTTGGGAGAGAGGGGATGCCCTAGTGGAGGAAGTCTCCTCTCAATGAGACAAATCAACTTCAAGTAAGAGAACTTTCAAAAGGTCAAAGATTATGTTTCCCAAGGCAATGATTTTATATCTCCAATGAAAAAAAGAGTATGACTAGTGCCTTTACTATTGGCTTAATGGAGTCAAAGGAGCTTAGAGAAGCTACCTCCCTGGGGGTGTAAGCCCTTTTACTTCCCAAGGCAAGTTTCTCTAAGCTAAGGTTTAAGCTAAGAGAGTGTATGCCCTTATACTTCTCTTAGCAAACCCTTGTTTAAGCAATAAGATGAAGCATAAAGTGATAAAGACAAAGGTGGGGGTGTATGCCCTTATACTTTCCACCTAGTTCCTATCACAATAACCTTGACTTGAAACAAATGATAGCAAGAAAGTAAAAACTGTTGCCATGTTTGCAAGAAGAGCGTGCTTGTCATTGATGGCAAAAACAACAACAACGATGGCATGTCTACAAGAAAGAATAGCAACAACGATAGTATGCTTACAGTTATTGATGGCAAGAACAACAACGACGAAGGTATGGTTACGGGCGAAATTGTGTTGATGGGCGACGTTGTGTTGATGGGCGAAATTGATCGTCCGTCAACTGAGAGAGTGGAACCGGTCCGGGGTTGTCTAATAACCCAAGCTGTTTGGAATGAACCACCCTGACGGGTTTAGCAGCTCCGTTAGCCGATCTAAGGTCCTAAGAAAACAAAAAAGAAAAACTACTCTAAACTAACTAATCTAACTAAAAATTAACTAATAATCGAACTAATAAACTAATCTAACTAAAACTAACAAATAAAAACAAAATTAACTATTCTATATATACAATATACTAACTACTACTATACTAATTCTAACTAATTAACTATCTAACTACTAACATAAATAAATCTTATTCACAAAATGTACAATAATTACAATTTACAGATTTAGATAAAACCTGAAAAACTCGTTTGCATTCTGTCCTAAGACAGAGAAAGAGATTTTTTGTTGATTTTATAATTTTTATGACCAAGAAATGAAACAAAAACTAACTAAACTAAACAACTAATATATTAATTATAACTATACTTCTAAACTACAAATATATCTAACTAAAATACTAATATTATACTAACATACTAATGAAAATTAATCTCAAACTGACCTGGAGAAACGCTCCAGATTTATCCTGTGTATGATGATTTTTTTAGCTGATCGGAGGGAGGAAACCCGCTCTGAATTATCCAGGAGCTTCTCGTAAACGATAAGCTGCAGTGATCTTAAGGTATGATCACAGGACAAACAAAACATAAAAATAACAACAATTTTATAATTTATAAATCTTCACAGTTAGATAAACCTGTATGCAAAGATCTATACATATTAGTTCAATTGATGAAGAAGAGAAATCTGTCATTCATTAACTGAACAAGGTAATTGTTGTATTTTAGATTAATGAAAGAAATCAGACATGGATCACATTGATTAAATCATATCATTCTGCAAAAGACTATGATAACTAAAGTAGTCACTAATCAAATGCAAATTGATAAGCATAAACATGAAACAAAAGATTGATATTATGAAAGCGAAAGCTGTAGCAGAACATCAACTTCTGTCTCAGTTTGTATGAGAAATCCATAGCCTGGTTCTCCCACAAGTGAGGATGATGATTCTTACAAAAAATAAGAAGTATTTAAAGACTTCCTACAGGGTAAAACATCCCTGTGGAAGTTATCAAAACAATTTACACAAATTTGGGAAAATATCCCAAGTCTCTAGTTTTAAACTCAAGCTAACAACTTGAATTAAAAACTACATCACACAAATATCCCCTAAACTGCCACAGCATGCCCAATTTGCCATTGAAATTCGTAGGTACCTGAACAAGGACAAAAATGGACAAGTTTAAATGATATTTTAGTTACAAAATCATCAAAAAAATCAACTTTTATGACTAGCTAATAGAGTCAAACGATTCTGTAGCTGGTCATATCTGCAAACAGAGTTTTATTGCATCAATGCTTATCACAACATAACTAGATACGATTTACCAAACAACAAAATCGTTTTTTCTAATTCAAAAACAAACCAAATCATTTATGAATCAATTCAAAACTAATGAAATCGTATTCAAACAAAACAGAGCTATATTCGATCTATGAAACAAACCTTTAATTACTAATTCAACACAAAGCAAATTGTTTATGCCAATTCTAAACTATCAAAATCGTTTTTGAATCAATACAGCCAAAACATAACTACATGAAACTAATTCAGAGCAAACAAAAAAAAAAAAAAAACAGAAATATATTTGATTTGAGCCAACAAAATCACTTATTCTAATTTAAGAAAGACAAAATCATGCTAAAATTTAACAAATCATACCATCCATTGTGCAATCAAATCGAATCATGATGGTTGTAGCTGCTTACACGTTTTTTTTCTTTAAAAATCACATACCCTGTAGATGTAAAAATTTGTTCGCAGACTAGTTGAATACCCTTTGAATTGATCAAGGGTTTGATAGAAGGCAAGATGCACAAGGCTAGACGGGCGGAAGGAGTTGAAGCACAAGTCTGGAGAAATGATAAGCATTCTGGCAAATGCATACAGACCCAAAACGCACCTTACAGCCACAGAGAGGATCTGAAAAATTGACCTGAAAAACACGAGCTAGATCTCTGTAACAACTCGATTTTTGAGGAAACCGTCCGCCATGAAGGTAAAGGGACTAAATTCGGTTCTGGGTTTTCAAGGGTTTGATCGGATTCAAAACCGTTTGCCCAGAATCGCCCATGCAAAAACGTGTCTCTGGGAGCAATTACGGGGGCAGTCTTAAGTAGTCTTCTTTGGCAAAAAATGAAACCAAAACTGACTCTGAACACCATGGGGGTTCAATTCGCCCTTCTGGAGCCAGGAGAGAACACATAGTGGACAGGGGTTTGGGTAGGGTAATCGCAAGATCAAATGCTCACAGGTTTCCCCAAAACAAATGGAGGTAGCCCGAGATTCAAGGCAGACATTTAATGCCTATGCATACAAAACATTCATTTTGACGGCGCCTTGGTAATTCAAAGCGTTCACATCACAATCCAAAGTTTTTTCACACCAAATATCAAATGGATTATTCACATTCTTATTATTCACAACCAAAAGATTTTGACCGAAATGAAATATCAAGTAACCATTTGAAAACCATAGTGTTCATAACCAACAATTGGTCGGCAATAATATGTATATGATTTAAAACAAAATAACATTTCGAATATAGCACCAAGGGTTCGATCATGACAAGTATGTGTTGTATGAAATGATCACACCAAGGGTATAACCACAACGTTATTGTTTTCATGAAACCAATGTATCGATTAAAGAACATATAAATTAAACCACCAATGCATCACAAACTCGATCAAACATCAAGCCACCAATAAACCAACGGTTGGATCACACTCCTTAACAAATCATCACAATCTCAAAGAAATGGAAATCCTATTAACAACATAAATGCCAAATGAGTAAAGAATCTTGGAGTCTTGCCGATTGTATATCGATAAGTAAATTCGAAACGCAATGAGCATATCGATATGAAAGATAACGACAATTCAGTGAAGATTTTAATGCGCCTTCGAAAGACCAAGTTTTCACGCTTACAGTCGTGAACACAAGAACAAAGGCAAGTGGGAAAATGTGTGGAATAGTAATGTTATTTCATTTAAAGCTTGCGATGCAAATCAAGGGTTGCAAAACACTGGTGTAGGCAGCTTATAAGGACAGTATAAAAATGTAAATTGGCTGCCAACACGTTGGCAGGTTTACAGTTGGGAGACAAAAATGGAAAATAGGCAGGCAAGGAAGATTAGCAACGATGATGGCTTGGAAATATCAAAAGCATAACAATGAAGAGCAACAATGATCGTTGGATCCCATTCAGAATTTTCGATGACCATTAGATCTGAATCCAGACAGGAGGAGCGCAAAGATGGAGGACAGATCTTGGGTGTTAGATTCGAGCGTAGGGTCCGACCATCGTTGGATCCAGGAGAACCTTCATGTTCTTTAAAGTGCTAGGAGAAGCGGGCTTACAAAATCCCGAAAGCAGGACGACCGTCCATCATCGGGTAGGACACGTGGTCACAGATCAACATTTTGCTGACTGGAAAGTCAAAGGAAGGAGGTGCCCTAACCTCTCGAAATTGCGAAATGCGAAACCACGACCTAATCTCCATTTCAGAGTTTCGGATACCGGGAGTTGGAGGTGGCAAGGAAACTCACGACAAGAATGATGAAATCACGAATTGCGAAACCACGACGTTTCGGAGTTTCAGATACCGGGAGTTGGAGGAGTCAAGGAAGAAACTCACAGCAGGAACTCGCGATATGCAAAATCACGAAAAGATCTGGACCGTCGAATCATCAAGATTGTGGACTGTTGATCTGACTTCATTTCAGAGTTTCGGATAACGAGAGTTGGAGGAGTCGAGAGTCGAGACTCTTCATCACAGGAGTCCCGAAGTTGCGAAATGCGAAACGCCGAAATACCTTCAGCTCATTTTGGGGTTCGTGACTTGGAGTGTCAAAACACTTCATCACATAAATGCCGAAACGTCGAAATGTGAAACGACGAAATACTTTCAGATCATTTCGGGGATCGCAACATGGAGTTTCGGGGATCGCGACATGGAGCGTCAAGATATCTCATCACAAGAATTGTCGAAATCGCAAAATGCCGAAATGCGAAATTGCGACATGGAGTTTCGAGGATCGCGACATAGAGTGTCAAGATATCTCATCACAAGAATTGTCGAAATCGTGAAATGTCGAAATGCGAAATTGCGACATGGAGTTTCGGGGAACGCGACATGGAATTTCGGTGATCACGACTTGGAGTGTCGAGACCCTTCATCATAGGAATGCCGAAATGCGAAATTGCGAAAGCGCTTGGTCACCGCCGGTGGTCACATTGTTGAAGAGCTGTAGAGAAGAGCTCGAAGAGACAAGCTCCATTTCGAAGTTTGGGACGTGGAGAGTCGAGACGACTCTTCACAGAATCCCCAAAACGCGAAATGCGTGTTCAGAATTGGCCCCTGGTCATAACCTATGGTCACATTGGCGAAGGCTCAAGGGAGGATCTAGGACGAAGCTAATCTCCATTTCGGAGATCGTGACTTGGGGAGTTGAGATGCCTCACAACAGGAATTGCCGAAATGTCAAAATGCAAAATGGCGAAATCAACGCGAGACCCTGTGCTTGTAATCCAACAGTGTTGGATACTTGGAAATCTGATCGAAGGGTTATTGGTTCTCTTCATGATTAATTGTTCAGTTACGATTCAGTTAGCAGAACCGAATCATGGTTCTTGGACGGTTGGCGTTTCAGTTGCTGAAGCGTTGTTCTAAGGTTTTGAGGGGTAACTGAAGGGGTTGTGGTGTATAAAAGAAACACGCAGTGATTGTGTGTGGTTGGTTGTTCTGAATGAAAAATGAGTTGAACTGTAAAGAAGGGAAAATTACAGTATGCACAGTGTGAGACCAACAGTATGCGCAGTGTGAGATAAAACTCAGAGATGAGTAACAGATGAGGAACAGACAGAAGCGAGATGCAGTTTTTCTTTTTGAGGCTTGAGCGAGCGAAGCAGAGCAAGTGTGGAGTGGCAGTGAACAACCCGATGAGCAGAACCGTGGCACGGTGAAGAGCATGCAGAGGAACTGTGCATGGTGAATGAAGAAGGTGCACAGATAGTATAAATACACAGAATAGAGAAGAGATGGAGGCTATTGTTGAGAGTGATTCAGGCATGTAGAAGGAGGCAGTGTGCAGCAGCTGAAATACACAGAAGAGGAATGGTGCATTGAATGGACATGGCGCACAGAGCATAAAAGGCAGAAGAACAGAAAGCGCAAGGATGTGTGCAGGAAGACAGTGAGGCAAACAGAGCAGGGCAGTGTAGCAAAATAGTGATGAGACTGGTAAGCCATTGATGAACATTATATCACTGTAATAAGTTTCAGTAGCAAAGATTGATATTTTAGGGTGGTTGGGAGGTGCTAGGTAGGACTGTTGTTCTCAGTGGTTCAAGTGGGTGCTTGAACACAGGGAGTTGCAGCTTCCATCTGGTTTGAGCCAGAAAAACCAGGGTGGTAGGGTGCTGCAAGGGAGAACAATTGTTCTCTGTTTTACAAGTTGGTGCCTATGTGACTGGAAGTTGGTGCTGGAACACTTAGGGAGTTGTTGCTTCCTTCTAGTGGGTGGTAGAGAAACCAGGGAGTTGGTGCTTCCTTCTAGTGGGTGCTAGAGAAAACAGAGAGTTGGTGCTCTCAGCAAGTTGCAGCTTGCAAAACAGAGGTTGTAGCCTCACAATGAGTTGGAGCTCATATGTATGATAATGTACAGAATGTAAAGATTACTTATCATATAAATAAGAAGAGGTTTTTACCTTTTATGGGTTTCCTCAGGAAATATCTGTCTCTGTGTATCTCATAAATGTGAATGATGTTAAATGTTCTATTGCTTACTTCCCTGCATTATGCCATTGAGTGCTCTGTAAAGAGTTTAAAATAAGCATAATTGTTTAAGCATGGTAACAACTGATTCACCCCCCCCTCTCAGTTGTCAAACAATTGGTATCAGAGCCGGCCCCTTTAATCTAAGGGTAGATCCTAGAGCTTAAACATGTCAAGCCATGAAGGAAATTCAATCAATAAGGCCCCTCTGTTCAATGGAACAAACTTCGCCTTCTGGAAGGTTAGAATGAGAACATACCTAATGGCCTTAG
>JZKD02S1745824.1:98018-114399 GCA_000966675.3 Picea glauca | reverse complement strand
GCTAAGGTTTACCATGGTTGTCCATGGTTGTCCATGACTATATTTCGACATTGGTTGAATATGTCAAGATGCCTATAGTTTAGCATGGTGATTATGTAAAACTATGGTTCATCACAGTGTGATATTGGGAGATGTTCATCACAATGTGAAGTTGGGAAATGTTTGTGATATTGCGACGTTGGGAAATTGTTTGTCACATTGTAGCGTTGGGAGATGATTGACACTTTTTGATGTTGGGAAATCCTCATGACAATGCAAAGTTGGGAGATGTTCAACACATTGCAATGTCGATAAGTGATTGTGACAATGTGAGGGAAGAGGAACGTTCCTCACATTGTGGTGTTGGGAACTGTTCAATCATGAAGATGACCATGGTTGACCAAATTGATAGTTGATAATGACCTTGATTGACCATGGTTGAATATGACCATGGTTTAACATGAGCATGGTTGACCAAGGTCTAAAATGGATGAATTTGGTTGACCATGACCTTGGTTGAACCATGACCATGGTTTAAATATGGTTGACCATCACCATGAAATTCATTGAGCACGATTGAACATGACAATAAAAATGGTCTACACAATTTCTAATTAATAACGTATGATATGTAACATACCTCAAATTCCCCCCCAAAAAAAATTAATGTATTTTGTCAATAACCTAAAAATAGATTTCATCGATGCAAAAATTGAATCCCTTGTCACAAAATTCACCTTATTTGTCATCAAATTACCTAAATGGTATACATATATAAAGAATCATGCTTCATACATTTATATTCCTACTATAGTATCAACCATTACAATAGTCCTAACCCTAGAATTCTAACTATTTAAGAAATGAACACACCAAAAAATATTTTTGATAAACTTATTATAAAACATGGCCACTAGGTTAATTGCTTTGTTAGTCAAATATAATTTACCATTAATACTTTGATGCACCCATGTATGCTAAATTTTTATTACTTTTCATTAAGTTTATTGTTTCACTAAAATATCAAACCATTTATTAAATTTACAATGGTTACTTATTTAATCTATTTATGAATAGAAGTAATGATAAATGTGTTTTGGATTTCGATCCAAGTGATTAGACGATGAGACTCTAAAGGTCATAATAAATGTAGGTGGGTTCTTTGAGCTGAAATTTAATTCAAATTGACTGCTGAGATGTAAACCTCCACTACCCATTTAACTCCTTGTACGCATGGTATGCTATCATTTGGTTTGGACCAACCACACGGTTCCCTGATTCCTTATTCACATGGATTTTCTAACCTCGATAAGATATGCATCACAGTACCTCTTCGTGTGTATGCATATATATATGAAGAAAAAACATGTATAAAGTATTTTACTGTAATATATATATTGAAAATCATATCATGATAACTTCAACATAACCTTTGAAAACTAACCACATGTCAGGCATGCACTGATTGCCATCTTATTGAGCTGACAAGTTGAAGCATTCTATAGTAAAATTTATATACATTAATATTTTGTTGGGATGTGGTGTAGCACCAATTCACATAGACATGTTACCTTTCTCTAACATTTATTGGGATACATGATTATTAATATAAAATAGTGTTTAGTTTTTACAATATTATTAGAAGGGGTTGTTTGAAGTCTTAATGAAATCAATTATGCTTTGATAATGACGATCCAAGGAGTTTATATTGGTGTTAGCTAGATTTCATTAAAATCGGTTGATTTTGGTGTTAGTAGTGATTAGGTGTTACAAACATGCATATTAAATTTGGAAGCACAATGCTGGCATGCAACGCAATTTAGTTAATAGTTAACTAAATATGAATTTAAAATATATATATATTAAACTTTGGAGGATAATGTTTGTAATGGGGATTTAGCTATATAAATTGGAATCCATACAAATTTTCACATAAAAAATAATATACACTTTAAATAATGTAACCACCCTAATAGATGATTGTTACATAGGTTATGGTTAGACACATGGCAGGCTAGCATGTACCGCTTGTATGGCCTACCATTGTTTAGAATAGGAAATTCTATCATGTGGAAATGAAAAGAACTTCCAATTGTGGAACTTTAGATGAGTTTGGGTAAATGACTATCTAGGATTATAGTTCCAATGTAGTTTTCTTTGTTATCTGTCATTTTCTATTGAAACATTTTTGACAATGCTAACATTTATTAATCGTACAATCTCAACAAGCATTTTTATATTTCATTTCCCAATGCACCAAGTTTGGCAACACTACCATTTAATAATAGTACAATCTCAACGAATATCCATTGAACTGAGTCAAGTTGGTGGCATTGACAACTTTCTAAAATTCGTGGTCTTCTCACTTTAATTGACATTTATTATTATTATATATGCTAATATATCAATAAAAAGATTTCAATAAGAGCATGTTCATGTTCTTATACATTTTTTTAATTTAATGTGGATACCATTTTTTTTAGATTTATGTGAATCCTTATTAATCCCTTTCATATGCATGGAGGAACTCTAGGAATCGATAAATTGTTGACCTGGTATTAGATTGTGCATTGACCATAAATATTTCCATATTGTCTATTGTTGGAACAAGGGAAGTGAAAGCATTGATTTTTATATAATAAAAAGTACCTTGTTTGTGAAGATCCGATTGGACAACGGATTGAAGGTCTTATTGCCACCTTCATTATTCCCAATGTTAAATATGTTAGCATATCCAAAGTATTTGCTAGTATATGGTATTTTTTAATCATATATTGGGATATGCATTGGTTGAAGGTGGATTAATGATAGCATTAGTTCGAGTATTTCCCTTAGCATTTTCTACTGGGTAGAATACATTCTCTACCATATTACTATGTGCAATTTTCTCCTTATTGTTGTATGGTTCGAGAGAACATGCTTGTCACGCTGCATATTTTCTTAAATGCTTGCATAGGCCTACACCCTTCGATGATCCTGACAGTCTTAATGGTTTACCTAACAGTTTCATTCATGGTCGACATTGTTGTTGGAGTGCTCGAACCTTGTTCACTTCTTTGTTCCATGATTTTGGTTGTTGCTTGATTCAACTTTGCAAAGTTGAGGTCATGCACTTGCAATTCGATCTCTTCGTGGTTGTTGAATGGTTTGTTGTTCTTCAACTTTGCAAGTTGTTGGACCTGTTGTTGTGGTTTGCAGTTTTTGGGGATGAGCTCTTGTCATCATTTGTTGATGGGTAAGTTTCCTTGTTGTTATTGTTTTCAATGGTCGGAGTCCCTGCCTCCAAATTATGTTCCAGGCCATCTTTGTCTATGCCTTTAGTTTTTGTTTCTAGAAAGCATGTGTCTTCATATGCCGGTTGTTGCGTCCATAGATTTTCCCAAAATTGCAATGCAAAGGGATTTACGAAAAGTAGTTGAAAGCTATCAAAAGAGGGAACCATCGAGTGGGGTGTAGCTATAGGGTATGATTTTATTTTGTGGGTCAAAAAACTGCGTCTACCTATTCTCTTTCTGTTGAGTAAAGTTATGGTTTTATTTTTTTGCATTGTTTCTTCAGTTTGGTTTAGTTTTCAGTGACAGTCTGTTTTCTTCTCATTTGCTATGGGTACTAGGAGGGATTCAAGTTGAGAAGAATAATCTTGAAAGATACAAACGGGGATTGGTACCCTATTTTTCTTTCATTTTTTTATTTTGGTACCTTCTATTTCTTTCCCCTACTTTTCTTTGTTTTCATAGAAAGTGAAAGTATGTAGCAAACAACTTCAAAATGACAATTAAAAAGATGAAAGAAGTAATAGATGTTGATTCATATGAAATAGATACACAGTTCATTATACATGAAAACATTGACATGGTTTTGCATAGAAATAGGCCTTTTTGATTGGATGCATTCTCCTATACTGTTGGGGATTGCTTTTTCAATACATTCCAGGTTCTATTGCATTTCCTCTATTCGTCGACCGAGCTGTGCAATGGATTGATAGATTATTTATTTACCTATTTTAAAAATGGTGATGATGAGGCTTTGTAGTCCTATGAATACGAACAAGAATCTTGTTTTCTTCAGCAGTTTCATGGAATAGATGATGTCGCTACGTATTTTTCAATGATGTGGTTTTCTTCATCTCTAGTTCTACCTGCACATGAGAGGGGACTTTGGGGAGATACATTTTTTATATGATGGCTATCTAACTGGATAAATATATCAGTTGGAATATGGTCATTCACAAGAAAAATAAGATATCTACTATTCAACAAAACTGCATATGACAATCCATATTACATATTGGTCCATGATGCCAATGCTCTTAGTGGCCATTATGAACCATTTTTGTACAAAACAATGTCCATATGCAATATAGAAGTTCCTCGTATTTACTTTTTCATTATTTGCAAAGACCTTCAATCGCAATGGAAACGGATTTTGCATCGCATAGATTGCCATGGTTTACAACTAGAAACAAATGTTGTGTCTAGTTGTGGAGATAGTCTGTTCAATGCAATTTACTGTTTGGTCACAGTGGAGTTCAATGTTCAGTCATTGCGGATTTATGTTGTACAGTCCTTTTGTAATGCATTTATAGGAGGCATCCAACAGGCTTTTAGGTGTTTTCATCAACACCTTTGCATGTATCTTGTAGAAAATATGTTGGCAGTTGGAAGTTGGCAGGAATACCTTGTGATCATGGGTCTTCCATATGAAAAAGGGAATATGGAGGGTTTCACATTCTATTTGCAATGGTTTTCTATGACATTTAGGGTGAATATCTAGGTGTGGTCTCCCTTTCCAGATGGCACTGTCCATTCCTGGGTTACTGATTCAAATTATGATCGAACAATTGACATCCTCTCCTTGAAAATATATACAACACATATCCATTATGAACCTTTGCTTGGACTTATTGGAAGTTCATGGTTGACTGTTGATGCCACCCAAATGACATCGAATATGCATAGGCATGGAATTCTTTTTAGTGAAAATGAAACTCCTCCCGGTTGCAATATGGGAAGACAGGGTCTGAACAAAAAAACCATGCATAAAATTCATGTCATTTGCGATGAATCCATAAAGGGATTAAACAAAAAACATATACTAAGCTATCACAATTTAAAAAAAATTATTCATCAAATTCATCCGTCTTGTGATAAGGCCATAGAGGCCTTGAACAAAAAAAGTAAAGTAGTTATTCAGAAGCTGGGTGAGAGTGAAATTCATCCCAGTTCCCACAAGCTCATCCTTCCCTTAGGCAAGAGACATATAATAAGTTACCACAACTTGAAAAATCTCATGCGCAAGAGAAACAAATGCATTGCTACACTTCCTTTTACAGAGAAACTAACATATCACAATGTAAAGCGATTTGTTTGTGCAGAACAAAACATAAATAGGTGTGACCGGATATCCCAGAATAATCATGTAACTGTGCGAGTTTGTGGTCTACAAGGAACACCATGCAGTAGTAGCAATGAAAACTGGGAAAGAGTTTCTACCTATACTTCCCTGCAAGAAAGAAANTAATGGGGATTTAGCTATATAAATTGGAATCCATACAAATTTTCACATAAAAAATAATATACACTTTAAATAATGTAACCACCCTAATAGATGATTGTTACATAGGTTATGGTTAGACACATGGCAGGCTAGCATGTACCGCTTGTATGGCCTACCATTGTTTAGAATAGGAAATTCTATCATGTGGAAATGAAAAGAACTTCCAATTGTGGAACTTTAGATGAGTTTGGGTAAATGACTATCTAGGATTATAGTTCCAATGTAGTTTTCTTTGTTATCTGTCATTTTCTATTGAAACATTTTTGACAATGCTAACATTTATTAATCGTACAATCTCAACAAGCATTTTTATATTTCATTTCCCAATGCACCAAGTTTGGCAACACTACCATTTAATAATAGTACAATCTCAACGAATATCCATTGAACTGAGTCAAGTTGGTGGCATTGACAACTTTCTAAAATTCGTGGTCTTCTCACTTTAATTGACATTTATTATTATTATATATGCTAATATATCAATAAAAAGATTTCAATAAGAGCATGTTCATGTTCTTATACATTTTTTTAATTTAATGTGGATACCATTTTTTTTAGATTTATGTGAATCCTTATTAATCCCTTTCATATGCATGGAGGAACTCTAGGAATCGATAAATTGTTGACCTGGTATTAGATTGTGCATTGACCATAAATATTTCCATATTGTCTATTGTTGGAACAAGGGAAGTGAAAGCATTGATTTTTATATAATAAAAAGTACCTTGTTTGTGAAGATCCGATTGGACAACGGATTGAAGGTCTTATTGCCACCTTCATTATTCCCAATGTTAAATATGTTAGCATATCCAAAGTATTTGCTAGTATATGGTATTTTTTAATCATATATTGGGATATGCATTGGTTGAAGGTGGATTAATGATAGCATTAGTTCGAGTATTTCCCTTAGCATTTTCTACTGGGTAGAATACATTCTCTACCATATTACTATGTGCAATTTTCTCCTTATTGTTGTATGGTTCGAGAGAACATGCTTGTCACGCTGCATATTTTCTTAAATGCTTGCATAGGCCTACACCCTTCGATGATCCTGACAGTCTTAATGGTTTACCTAACAGTTTCATTCATGGTCGACATTGTTGTTGGAGTGCTCGAACCTTGTTCACTTCTTTGTTCCATGATTTTGGTTGTTGCTTGATTCAACTTTGCAAAGTTGAGGTCATGCACTTGCAATTCGATCTCTTCGTGGTTGTTGAATGGTTTGTTGTTCTTCAACTTTGCAAGTTGTTGGACCTGTTGTTGTGGTTTGCAGTTTTTGGGGATGAGCTCTTGTCATCATTTGTTGATGGGTAAGTTTCCTTGTTGTTATTGTTTTCAATGGTCGGAGTCCCTGCCTCCAAATTATGTTCCAGGCCATCTTTGTCTATGCCTTTAGTTTTTGTTTCTAGAAAGCATGTGTCTTCATATGCCGGTTGTTGCGTCCATAGATTTTCCCAAAATTGCAATGCAAAGGGATTTACGAAAAGTAGTTGAAAGCTATCAAAAGAGGGAACCATCGAGTGGGGTGTAGCTATAGGGTATGATTTTATTTTGTGGGTCAAAAAACTGCGTCTACCTATTCTCTTTCTGTTGAGTAAAGTTATGGTTTTATTTTTTTGCATTGTTTCTTCAGTTTGGTTTAGTTTTCAGTGACAGTCTGTTTTCTTCTCATTTGCTATGGGTACTAGGAGGGATTCAAGTTGAGAAGAATAATCTTGAAAGATACAAACGGGGATTGGTACCCTATTTTTCTTTCATTTTTTTATTTTGGTACCTTCTATTTCTTTCCCCTACTTTTCTTTGTTTTCATAGAAAGTGAAAGTATGTAGCAAACAACTTCAAAATGACAATTAAAAAGATGAAAGAAGTAATAGATGTTGATTCATATGAAATAGATACACAGTTCATTATACATG
This sequence comes from Picea glauca, assembly GCA_000966675.3. Lineage (NCBI taxonomy): Eukaryota > Viridiplantae > Streptophyta > Pinopsida > Pinales > Pinaceae > Picea > Picea glauca. Next base: position 106,948 of record JZKD02S1745824.1, on the reverse strand, counting down.
AAAACATTGACATGGTTTTGCATAGAAATAGGCCTTTTTGATTGGATGCATTCTCCTATACTGTTGGGGATTGCTTTTTCAATACATTCCAGGTTCTATTGCATTTCCTCTATTCGTCGACCGAGCTGTGCAATGGATTGATAGATTATTTATTTACCTATTTTAAAAATGGTGATGATGAGGCTTTGTAGTCCTATGAATACGAACAAGAATCTTGTTTTCTTCAGCAGTTTCATGGAATAGATGATGTCGCTACGTATTTTTCAATGATGTGGTTTTCTTCATCTCTAGTTCTACCTGCACATGAGAGGGGACTTTGGGGAGATACATTTTTTATATGATGGCTATCTAACTGGATAAATATATCAGTTGGAATATGGTCATTCACAAGAAAAATAAGATATCTACTATTCAACAAAACTGCATATGACAATCCATATTACATATTGGTCCATGATGCCAATGCTCTTAGTGGCCATTATGAACCATTGTTGTACAAAAAAATTTCCATATGCAATATAGAAGGTCCTCGTATTTACTTTTCCATTATTTGCAAAGACCTTCAATCGCAATGGAAATAGATTTTGCATCGCATAGATTGCCATGGTTTACAACTAGAAACAAATGTTGTGTCTAGTTGTGGAGATAGTCTGTTCAATGCAATTTACTGTTTGGTCACAGTGGAGTTCAATGTTTAGTCATTGTGGATTTATGTTGTACAGTCCTTTTGTAATTCATTTATAGGAGGCATCCAATAGGATTTTAGGTGTTTTCATCAACACCTTTGCCTGTATCTTGTAGAAAATATGTCGGCAGTTGGAAGTTGAAAGGAATACCTTGTGAGCATGGGTCTTCCATATGAAAAAGGGAATATGGAGGGTTTCACATTCTATTTGCAATGGTTTTCTATGATATTTAGGGTGAATATCCAGGTGTGGTCTCCCTTTCCAGATGGCACTGTCCATTCCTGGGTTACTGATTCAAATTATGATCGAACAATTGACATCCTCTCCTTGAAAACATATACAACACATATCCATTATGAACCTTTGCTTGGACTTATTGGCAGTTCATGGTTGACTGTTTATGCCACCCAAATGACATCGAATATGCATAGGCATGGAATTCTTTTTAGTGAAAATGAAATTCCTCCCGGTTGCAATATGGGAAGACAGGGTCTGAACAAAAAAACCATGCATAAAATTCATGTCATTTGCGATGAATCCATAAAGGGATTAAACAAAAAACGTATACTAAGTTATCACAATTTAAAAAAAATTATCCGTCAAATTCATATGTCTTGTGATAAGGCCATAGAGGCCTTGAACAAAAAAAGTAAAGTAGTTATTCAGAAGCTGGGTGAGAGTGAAATTCATCCCAGTTCCCACAAGCTCATCCTTCCCTTGGGCAAGAGACATAGAATAAGTTACCACAACTTGAAAAATCTCATGCGCAAGAGAAAAAAATGCATTGCTACACTTCCTTTTAAAGAGAAACTAACATATCACAATGTAAAGAAATTTGTTTGTGCAGAACAAAACATAAATAGGTGTGACCGGATATCCCAGAATAATCATGTAACTGTGTGAGTTTGTGGTCTACAAGAAACACCATGCAGTAGTAGCAATGAAAACTGGGAAAGAGTTTCTACCTATACTTCCCTGCAAGAAAGAAAAATGCAAGACAGACCTACATGAAGCAAATTAAAGACACTCCTTCCATTGCATGTGCAATTTATGAACAATTGAATTTTTCGAAAAACAATAAGTCTTTCATGCCTTATTTGCAATAAGAATAACTCTGCTTGACAGTGCACGATAAACCATTTTCCAGTGAGAAAGTTTGTCTTCCATGCAAACGATCGCTTGAAAATGGAAAACTGCCACAATTTGCAAACCCTGACCAAATAATATGTAATACACCACTAGCAGATGTAACTGCACTCATGGAAATTGAAGAGAGACTTGTGTCACTGCAAATTGCATTTTCTCAAATCAAACCTTGGGGCTATAAATGACCCCAGATGGGTTGAACATGACCAATTATTAATGTGCATGTTCATATAGATGTTGTGAAAAAAGCATTGCCACGATTCATTAACAATACAATTACAATCGTTGTGGCTCTGAAAAGACGATTGCAATACAAAAATGCCTATCAGATAGGAAAAGTGCGTGTACATGTTGTTATGAAAGAATTAAAGGAATTATGTTCCAGGGCCCTGTACAAAGCAGAGAACATTTGTATAAATGGTAGCTAGAACAATGTTCTCGCAAAAGAACATGGAAACTCTGCAGACACTCTCGAAAATCCTAGTGATTTTGATGAAAGTGATGAATCGGAGAATGAAACACCAGCTGAAACATTGGTGCATGGATTCACTGATTCACAGTGTATTCGTGACTTGAAAGACAAAATTGTTGAAATTGCACCTGCGGAGGGGCAACGTCCACTTGGAATATTCAAGGACATATTCGCTGAGGAGATGAACTTTCCAACATTCTTCTATGGATATCCACGTGGCACTAATAATACATAATGATTTAGTTATCATAAAATAGTCTGATGGGAGATGCTACATTCAAGCGGTTACTTCTCCTATCACATAACAAATTTGTTTTTCAAAACAATGCGCATAATAATAGAGAAAGTTTTTTCCTGCATGTGGGTCCGAATAAGAAAAGGCCAATTACAAGGAAGAAAGTTGTTGGCCAAGAATGTGAAGTAAAAAGTAAACCTAGAAAAAATTCTGAAATCTAATATTGGATACATAAATTTCAAAAACATCTGCACCTCTCCTAACTATTTGCATCAAAAGAAACAAAAAATTGCAATGATCCGGCAATTGGGCCTACCAACATTTTCCATCACATTTACAAGTGCATAGCATTGCTGGGATCCATTGGTGGCTGTTATTTCTCACTTGCATAGGAACAGGAAACGTAAAAAGAAAACAATACACTGGAAAATAACGACATTGACTACCTCATAAGAAAAGACCTGGTGACATTTACTCGCTACTATAGACATAAAGTAAATTCTTTGAGACAATTGATATGCCATGATGAAACGTTTTTCAGAGAAATATCAGACTACTTTTTTGTGACTGAATTCCAGAATAGGGGAAATTAACATGACCATGCACTATTGTGGATAGAGGGTGCACTGGTCTATGGAAGTGATAACAATTCAGACATTGAACAATTTGTGGATAAATACATAACATGCAACACAGATCATTTGGATCCAGAACTTGCGAAAGTTCATAGACATTACCATACAAGAAGTTGTAAAAAACAAAAAAACTTGGATTGTCGATATAACTTTCCCGTGCCGCCAATGAGAGCTACAAAAATCATAGAAATAGTTAGTTTATAGGACAATGTTGTTGTTGAGAAATCTAAATCTTTGTTCGCATTTCTAGAACAAGGAGGATTTGACGAAATGATGAGATTTGATGCCTTCTTGACACCATTAAATCCTACAAAAGATGAGTACATCCAAGCCATACAATGTACCCTTAGGAAACCAACACTTTTCCTTAAACGAAAACTATCCCATATTTGGATCAACAGTTTCTCGAAGGACATGCCATATATGTTGCAAGGAAATAAAGACATGAAGCACATGTTGAATGCATATGTTGGAGCTTCGTACTGTAACTCATATATGACGAATATTGACAAATCTATGACAACTGCATTCATAAGAATACACAAAGAACATGAAAAAGGTCATATTGATGCCATACAAATGATACAGACACTTGGAAATACATTGCTTAATCTTCAACAAATTTCTTCTCAACAAGCAGTCCACGTTGCACTTTCCTTGCCCCTCACTTATAGTTAAAGAAAATGTGTCTTCATAAACACATCTCCACTTGAAAAATGAAAATTTGTGCTTAAACCACCTGTGTTGCTGCAACAAGAGACTGAAAATTCAGAGGACGTGGTATGTCTCTCTATTATTGATTATTATGTCCAATTTCCATCTCCTATTAGGCATATCTGCTTAGCAAAATTCATATTGCATTACAAAAAAAATGGTGCACCGATATCAAAAAGAAAAAAACCTCTGTGATACAGTTTGTCAAATACAATAAACATTGTGACTATGAAAACTATTACAGAAAAAAACTGTTGTTGTACCTTCCCTTCGATGAAAATGAAGACACGTGAATACATAACTTCTCTACATGGGAGGCTGCATATGTTGCATCTAAGACTATAGTGCACATCAATGAAGCTCGATTTACCTACAATGTTAATCCAACATGGGGTGATCTAGAAGTTGCACTTAATGAGCTATAAAAACGTCGAGATCATGATGAGAGATTCAGAAACCCAAAAACAACCAAAACTCCTTCAGAGTCCTATGACTTACAAGCATATTTGCCTCATCCTCCAGTGGCTGGAGGTGAAAAATGTATCAATCTTGGTTTTCAAGTTACAAAACATCCTTTCCTAATTGAAAATAATGAATACTACAGAATAGAACGTATGTTGAATCGTGAAAAACAAACAATTCTAAAGTACATTTCTCTTAAAAAATGCTTGAACATGAACAGTCATGTGCACCTATTCCTTATAGGCAGAGCAGGAACAGATAAGACATTCACAGTGAAATTATTGTTCCAAATGCTTATACGAATATATTATTCAAACAATTCCTCTGATCCTATGAAACCAAAAGTATTAATAGTTTCATACACAGGGAAAGATGCATACAATGCTAGTGGAACAACAGTCCACTCTGAATTTTTAATGCGTTTTAACAAGTCACAGTTTCTTCCACTTAGCAAGGAAATGTTGGATACATTATCTAAGATTTATGACGAACTCCAACTTGTTTTTATAGATGAAGCATCTTTGATTGGAACTCGGTTCTTGTATTCCATTGACAACTGACTAAGAAGCATAAAACATGTGCAGACGAAATACTTTGGAAACATTGACATGATATTCTGTGGGGATATTTACCAGGCACAACCCATCCAAGATTCTTTTATATTTGAACAACAGACCGTTAACATGGAAACACTCACCCATGACTTCTGGAGAGATAATATTAAATTCTTTGAGTTGCATACTACAATGCGCCAGACAGATGAAACATTCATTTCAATTCTGAATAGAATGCACAAAAACAACAAAACATATGATGACTTGACCTATATCAATTTGAGGTGCTTATGGCCTACACCAATAGACCCAACGTTCCTTTACCTATTCTACAGAAATAAGGATGTTGCAAAGAATAAAAACCACATGTTGTCGCTCATGCCTGGCGATGATATCATCATCAATTTGATTGACTTGGAAGAAGACAACCATGGAAATGTTCCACGTCATGAACATTCAGTCACTTTACCTTTGCAACTTGTCCTGAAATTAGAAATGCTGGTTGAAATATATGCCTGCAACTATGATTCACGGGATGGATTGGTGAATGGTGTAGATGGAATACTGAAAGACTATATGAAGATAGAAAAGGTGGATGTCCTTTGTATTAAGTTCCATGAACCGCATATAGGAAAGCAACAAGAAAGCAATTTGTCTTATCTATATAATTCAAACACTAGAAGCAATTGGACACATATTTTGCAAATATCGAATCTAGTGTCGACATCAACAAAGATAGGTCGACTAAAGCTTCAAAAACATTTTTTGATTAAACTTGCATGTGCACGTACAGTCCACAGATTAGAAGAAATAACACTTGATAATGTTTCATTTTAGCCTGTAGGAAGTCAGATAGATGGACTTGTATACAAATCACTGTCCCGTGTCAGAAGCATAGAATCGTTGTATTTACTAAGTCCTCTCACAAAATATAACTTCAAAGTGAAACAGAATGTTGATATTGAAATGGAATGAATCAGGACCACCCCAAAATGGCAAGTGAATTATGATTACCAATCCATACAAACAAATTCATCTATATCAATTCTTTCTCTTAACACACACAGTTTAAATGCACACATGGATGATATACTAAATGACTATGATATAATGCAATCTGATATTCTATGCTTGCAGGAAACACACATGGCATTATGGATGCAGAAAAAACAATTCCCAAACCACAATTTCATATCAAGTTACATTACACATAGGGTGATGATACTAGTGAAAAAATATGTACCAATTTTGGACCATAAACATATCAAAGAAAAGAATGTTGAACTAGTGCTTGTAATTTTTTTTTTCCATGAAATAGAAGTTGCAATACTGAATCTGTATGTTTCTCCCCATGAAGAATTCTCCAACATAGTGCACTCTATTTCTAATACATTGGGCCATTTCCATCTAAGCAACCCCATTGTGCTTGTAGGATACTTTAATATTGACATGTTACAAAATACTGGCAGAATAGAAGAATTAGAAAACTACATGTGCAAATACAGTCTCCACTTTCTTTTCAACAACACAGGCCATCTGCAAAACACACTTATTGATAATGTCTAGTCCAATTTGTCGATTCCAGAATACAGTATATTTGTCTTAGACACATATTTGTCTGATCACAATACAATTGGTATTGCACTTGAATTATGACATATACATCAAACTTATTGCAAACTCATATTTCTATGTTTCAAAGCATATATGTATCCCTGATTTTTATACATATCATTCTGGTGAGAATACAGATGGTGTTCGACTCATATTATAAAATATACATTGTGCCAAAAAAAAAAATGTACATACTCCCAAAAACTATTTCTGACTCTATTCATCTTATTCTATTTTCTTTTTTGTATATGTACATAGTAGTTGTCTTTTTCTTAACATATGAACTTATGTTCATATTCCTTTTGTTTTGTGATTTTATTGATACCAACATACAGGAAAAATATAAGGCGCAAAGAACTCCTACCCAGAGATGTAGACAAATCCATTAAAAGGTGTATTCTTTTTCTACCCGTGTTCCATAGTAAATAGATTTTTTCTTACTTTCTCTGTATTTGTCAAACTTCTTTGTAGCTATGTTTTCTTTTATTTTATTTTTCTTACACCTAGAGGCCACTACCCTGCACGTCCTCCATCCAATAGAAATGCAATGTTGATCCATCTAGCCTAGAAGTCCACCTGTCAATTTGTATATCGCCCAACTATGAGTGTTATTTGCAAGACACGAAACATTAGAGGCATAATCTATAGTTTTCCCTGAAACCTCAAAGAGTTTCTCGACCTTCTACTTCTTTCTTCTGTTGCTCTATGGGAAAAGGCATAGTTCCTCCTGATCTTCAAGATTTAGAATAAGTCCACCCTCACACACTCCTTGTGCTATAGAGTATTTTTCTAAACTCAGATTCGAAGTATTTCTTGTAAAGAAATGCTTCATGCCCTCCTGGTGTTCTTCGGCTTGATGCACACCTTACAGATCCTTTCTCCATAGAGTGTTCAATAGCTCTATGAGTGTCTTCTCTTCGACAATTCCCCTTCCTTAGAAATCAAAATGGAGTTCTCTGGTGCACTCTTTACACTTGCTCAATGCCCTCCTGGTAGAGTTTTACAGAACCTTCAGTAGTTCTATTTCTTTTCTATGCCTTCCTTTGCAAAGTTCCTTGTCCTCCAAGGTGTTCAACAACCTTGAGGTTCCTCCTTGAATCTGTGAATATTTCTGGTGTGCACTCCTTGCATGTTCTTTCTAACTCTGCAGAGCTCATATGTGCACTCCTTGCGCTGGCTACATAACTTTCAGTTCTCTGTTGTGCACTCCTTGCATGGCCTAAAGAACCCAGAAAGAAATTGCAACTCAATCAAATAGACAATAAAATCTATCTATAACCTGTATCTATAGTATACAAGTGACACTCAAATGCATAAACATACACAGACAATTCATGGGCAGGAAAAACTGCTCTTTGTATTAATTTCCAAATGCCTATACAAATGTTTACAAAGGTTGGATTGTAACAAGTATCAGCTCTCTCTCGAGACCTCTCTACCTGAGAACTCCCTCCCTAACTCTCTACTCAAATTTCTTCATTACAAAATGGGGGCTCTCTCGAGCTTATCCTCAACCACTGTCTCTGAGCTATTGCTATCACCTTGCGGCTCCTACGACTACATTACATAAATGGATGTCGATTCCTGATAGATCTGGACTTAGCTGCAGGTAACCATTTAAGGAAACCTCAACCACTTCTTGAATAGTTGTGTGGTATGGCATTAAAAGCCTTACAACAATTATTGAAATTTCAAATTTCAAAATTGAGAGGGTTGCGCCTCTCCCTTTATCCATTAATGTGTGTTGGATGTGTTGGTTGGTTGGCACACTGTTGACATGGAGTGATGCTCCTGCATCACCAATCCTTATCCCTCACATACACAATCTCTTCAACTTAGCAGTCATGCAGGGCTTCCCTAAACCCTCGACGCAAAGCCTCATTATTCCTATTTTTTAAAATGGAGATAAAATCATTACCTCTAATTATAAGACCATTATGATTAGCCCGATTTTAGCCAATCTTTATGGAATTATTTTGGAAAAGAAGATTATCATTTGGTTAGAAAGTCACGGTAGAAGAGATAAAGGCCAGGCCGGGTTTAGGAGATATCATTCAACTGTGGACCATCTTGTTACCTTTAGGATCATTGTAGAGGATTTCCTCAATACTAAAAACAATGTTTTTTGTTGTTTTGTTGAATTTAGAAAAGCTTTTGACATGGTTCCTAGGAAAAACAATTGTAAATCAGCTGATCTTTGGAGTTGGAATAAGAAGAAACTCCTCTTTGAGACTCTTGTTGCACCTATTATTGTTTATGGATGTGAATTTTGGGGTTGTAGTATCTCTCATGAATCTTGGAGAAAGACAGAGCAAATACAAAAGAATTTTATAACCTATAATCTCAAAATTAAATGAAATATGCTCTATCCCATCCTCGTAGAAACAAGCCTCTCCCCCATTGAGAGCATGG
>JZKD02S1745824.1:27010-43681 GCA_000966675.3 Picea glauca | reverse complement strand
ATACCCCCTTAAATTAGAAGTCCATTACAATTAGCAACATCAATTTAAATTAAACACTAGCTTATCAAGGGTTATAACAAATGGACATCACTTTTTTTAATCACTTTTTTAAAATCAGGGTCTCGGCTAAATTCACAACTCATTACAATATCGGAATACAAAATTTAAACATAATAAAATAACGAATAGAAAATAAATACCATAGTCGACGAAAAATTGATGATGTGTTTCGTGATGGCGATCCTCATCGCTCCCGCTGGCCAATTGCTGAGACCTCACCGGTACCTCCCAGCCAATGCTAGGGATAATCTTCTTCCCCTTGAGCCCCCTGAGCCGCAAAGGGGCCATGCGCACAAACCATAGATAAATAGCTCCCAACTTGCCCATCAAGTTCGAGCTACCACTCCCTATTCGACCTAGGTATCCCAACTCCCACAAGAAAAATCAGTCCAGAAAAATATCGGCAGCATAACCTTATGTCTACCAGTCATCATCCATTTCCCTCCTCTTCCATTTTTTTTATAGATTTCCTCTTATTCACCTTTCCATTTTAACATTAAATTAGTTTTATTAAAAAATTATTAGGAAATATTCTCCCTCCTACATTTGTCACCCGATTCCTTAGTTGCACCATAAAATCATTTAATTAATTAAATTAATTGTCAATTTCCCTCACCCACCTAAAAGCATTCTTTAAAACTATTAGGTTCCTAACCTGCACATAGGTAGAACAATATATTCGGATGTAATAAAGGTAAATATTAATAAGGCATTTCAATAAAATAGAATAAGACAAATATAAGAAGACCTAATAGAAGCTTCTGCTTCTAGAAGGATCTTCCTCTAGATGTTTCTTTTTCGTATAAATAGGAGTCGAGGGTATGAGAACCCTAGCTGGGATATTATTGTAATAGAGCTCTGCTCAACTGGAGGTTTCCCCCTCGAAGAGGCCCGTGAACATTGCTTTCAGATTCAAAGTATTATTTATGTTATTATTCTCTTATCATTTCAGTGCGATTGTGGTGAATGTTTTGGTTATAATGTTGTTATTCTACCATTTCTAACATTTTATATCTGTTCTGCACACATTTTATATCTAGTATATTACAAGTGGTATCAGAGCACCTTCCTCGGCAGAAACTGTGGGTTAATTTTTTTTTCCAGGGTAGAGACGTATTTCAGCAAGTGGGATCTGTCGTTAAGAACATAAACCTATGGTTGAGGGATTCATACACGTAGGAAATACAAGTGGTACTCAAGTTCACATATGTTGGCCATCCTTGTAATCCCTATTAGTACCCCTTCGAGTGGTAGCACATCAGACAACACCTGTGTATGGATTGACCTAGATTACCTAAAGCCCTCATTAGATAAACCGATCGGGCACCTCACTACTATAGTGTCACCAAGAACAACACTCGAGAAGATACTCTCTAATACCTGGGTAGTCGGATAGTATGGCTAAGGGTACGATCTATCCTCCTTAGTTAGTGCCATGAGATATTGGGTCAAGTACTACTGTTGGACCTCGCATGTATATCAGAGAGCTATAGCACAGGGAAAACCCTTGCCTGTAGAGCCCTTGAATACCTAACCCTTGGGGACATAAACATAAAAAAATTAAAAAAGACAATATCTATTGTCGCACAACTGTTTTTGGGTTGCCAAGTAAATACACATTTATTTATGGTTAAGATTCATCTCTTCTCCCTTATCACATTCATCCATATCATTTTTCGGCAAATTTTTTTACCCTGCCTGCTCCTTTTCAGTTCCCCCATCCTCGTGGTCCATACCCGTAGCCAAGACTTGGAAGCTCACTTCAACACCTTGCAATCTAGTCTCATTGAAACCCAAAAAGAAGTGAAGCAACTCAATGCCAATGTTGCAGCCATCAATACAACCATGCAGTCCTCAATGGAGGAAATCAAACAAGACCTCACCACCCAGCTTGAATCAGTCTTTTCGGCACTCTGCACCAAACTGCATATCCCTACAGATAACCCTTCCTCTTCCTCACCTCCACATCTTGAAGGTGACCATAACTCTCATTCCAATAACTTTCAGAACCATCACTTTCAACATGACCTATGCCTTCCGTGGGTGGATGTGACCAAATTTGATGGCTCGAACCCCACTAGTTGGGTAACCCAAATGGAACATTATTTCTCTTTATACGGCATTACATATGACTTGGCCAAACTCCGGTATGGTGTTCTCCATCTATATCAAGAACAAGGTGGCAATGGTGGCAATGGAGAAAAACCTCTCGTCAAGGGTATATTGCTTGGACACACTTTGTGGCAGAGCTTTATGAACGCTTTAACATTGACACCAACCATTTGGGTCGTTTGAAAAAGTTGAAACAATTAGGAACAATGGAAGACTTTATAGTTTCCTTTGAGCACCTGGATTTTAGAACAGAGGGCATGTTTGATGCCTTTCTCCAAGAGTGTTTTATCAGCGGTCTCAAGGATGAGATTTGGGCCCATGTCCTCACGGCTCAGCCTCAGATTTGGGTGGAAGCTACTAAAAGAGATAAATAAGAACAACAGGTTGTATCCTCTCAAAACCGAAAACCCTCCTTTATCCCTCGCCCTAAACCAGTAAATCCCACTACTCCCTCTGCCCCATTAAAGATCCAAAAATTGACCGGGGCTGAAATGGCTAAATGCCAACTCGAAGGCCTTTGTTATAACTGTGATGAAAAATATTTCCCGAGCCACAAGTGCAAAGAGAAAAATCATTTTATGGCCATCTATGAGGATATTTCGGAAGAGGATGTATAAAATCCCCTTGTGTCTGAGTCACCTGAATCCACTGACATAACCCCTCCCTCAAACCCTCCCAAAGTAGAACCGGTCATTTCCCTCAATGCTCTCACTGGCTTCTTCGCTCCCCAAACCCTTAAGCTAATCGGTTACATCAAGCATCAGAAGGTCATTACTCTGGCTGATAGTGGCAACACCCATAATTTTATTAATCACCACATTGCCCAAGAAACTCATTTCTACATCCATGCTGTCAATAATTTCCAAATCATGATTTCCAATGGTGGTTCCATGAAATGTGGAGGGAGTTGTGAAAATGTTTGTCTCCAAATTGTTGACTACCACCTGAAATCCCATATGTTTTCTATCGACATGGGAGGTTGTGACATTGCGTTCGGTGAAGAATGGATAAGGACTTCGGGTCCCATTTTCATGGATTTTAAAAACTTAACCATTCAATTCGACCAATAGGGCCATCAATATAAATTCCAAGGCATCACCACCAGTTCACTTGAGATCATTAGTTCCCATCACATGGAAAAGTTGCTCAAAAAAGATCATTCTAGTGTTATCGCCCAACTCCATGCCATACAAGCAACATAGACACCCTCGGTCCCGGAAGACCTCCAAACCATCCTTTCTAAACATCAATTGGTATTTTCCACTCTCTAAGGACTCCCTCCTTCTTATGGTGTTCATGATCATTCCATTCCCCTTATACTCAGAAGCCTTCCTCCCAATATTTGTCTGTATCATCACCCCTTTTCCCAAAAGAATGAAATTGAGAAAATGGTCCAGGAACTCCTTAATGCAGGTGTTATCCTCCCTAGTATGAGCCCCTACTCTTCTCCTGTGTTCATGGTCCTAAAGAAATAAGGTTCTTGGCTAATGTGTCCTGACTTTCGTGCCCTCAACAAACTTACCATCAAAGACAAATTCCCCATTCCTGTCATTGATGACCTCCTGGACGAATTTAGTGGCACCTAATTCTTCATTAAACTGGATCTTCATTCAGGCTACCACTAGATACGTATGAAAGAGGAATACATTCCCAATACTGCCTTTAGAACTTAGGAGGGACACTATGAGTTTTTGGTCATGCCCTTTGGCTTGTGTAATGCCCCCTCCACCTTCCAAAGCTTCATGAATCATGTCTTCCATCCTTTTCTCTGCCATTTTGTCTTAGTTTTCTTTGATGATATTATCATCAATATAAAAACCTGGACATACCATCTTTCTCACATGGATCGAGTTCTCCATCTACTCTCTCAGTACAAAATTTCCCTGAAACGGTCTAAATGTGCTTTTGGTGCCACAAAAGTAGAATACTTGGGTCATCTGGTTGGCAAGGATGGCATTAGGGTGGATCCTAAAAGATTGAAGCTATGCACGACTCACCTCACCCAAAGACTCTTAAGAGCTTGAGTGTATTTCTGGGCTTAACATGGTATTATCGCAAGTTTGTTAACAATTATGGGAAGATTGCAACACCTCTCACTACTCTCCTAAAAGAGAACTCTTTCACTTTGACTCCAGCCACTGCTAAATCTTTTCAAACCTTGAAGATGGCCATGTGCACCACTCCATTCCTCGCCCTTCCAAATTTCACAAAGACCTTTGTGTTGGAATGTGATGCCTCAGGGAAATGAATTAGTTCTGTCCTTATGCAAGAGGGTCAACCTTTGGCCTTTACCAACAAGAAACTATCTGAAAGAAATATGGGAAAATCTATCCATGAAAAGGAAATGTTGTCTATTCTTCATGTCATTGATCTATGGCACCCTTATCTATTGGGGCAACATTTCCAAATTAAGACATACCATCAAAGCCTCAAGTATTTTCTAGAACAATGGATTTCCTCCCCAGAACAACAAAAATGTTTGACTAAGATCTTTGGTTATTATTATGAGATTATTTAGAAGAAAGGCAAAGACAATGTGGTTGYGGATGMACTTTCCCGCCAATATGAAGATGAAGGATCCATTTTTTCTCTTTCATTCATTGTCCSAGATTGGCTCTARTCTGTTTGCCAGGAATGGCTACAAGATCCCAAATGTTCACAATTGATCCCAAAAYTGCAGTCCAATGCTCCAAATTCCCCAGGGTACTCTTGGCTCCATGATGAACATTGATGCAAAGGTCGTTTGTATTTAAGTAAACAATCAAAKCTTAAATCCATGGTACTTTCTAAGATTCATGCTACACCCACAGCAGGGCACTCTGGGTTCACCAAAACCTATGACAGGGTCAAACRTTCCTTTTTMTGGGATGGTATGAAACAGGACATTCATAATTTTTTCATTGAATGTGATGTATGTCAAYGCAACAAGGGAGAAACATTCAAATCTCTGGGAACACTGCAACCTCTCCCGATTCCATTTTCTATTTGGAAGGATATCTCTATGGATTTTATTACCGKCTTACCCAARTCGGGAAATAAATCAGTCATCATGATGGTTATTGATATCCTTTCCAAGAATGCTCATTTWTGKGCCCTTCAACACCCATTTACAACATCCACGRTGGCTCAAATTTTCATGGATCAGGTCTTCAAGCTTMATGGCATGCCACACTCTATTGTTTCTTACCGCGACCCAAATTTCACAAGAAATTTTTGGMAAGAACTGTTCAAGATACAAGGCATCGAATTGCATCTCATCATAGCTTATCATCCCCAGATTGATGGCCAAACAGAAGTTGTCAACAAGTGTTTGGAAACATATTTGAGTGTTTTTCCTTGGAAAAGAAAAATCATTGGGCTCAATGGTTACCCCTAGTTGAATGGTGGTACAACACTTCATACCATGTAGCTACATGCATGACTCCTTTTGAAGAAGTATAGGGACATAATCCACCTTCATTTATCTCATACTTACCAAGTGCCTCGAAGGTCCAGGTGGTTGACCTACCACTTACAACTCGAGAGGCTATTATCCGTACACTCAAAGAGAATTTGTTCATGGCATAGAATCATATGACGCAACAAGAAGATCAAGGTCACTTTGAACATCAATTTGCAGAAGTGGACCAGGTGTTTCTTCGACTGTAACCTTACAAGTAAACTTCCCTCAAGGCCAAGCATTGTCAGAAGCTAGCGCCCAAATTTTATGGTCCATATACTGTTCTCAAGCATGTGCGACAAGTAGCCTATCAGTTAGATTTTCCTAGCCATTCGAAGCTACATCCTGTTTTTCATGTTTCATGCTTAAAGAAGGTGATTGGAGCTAAGTGCCAAATTCAATCCAACCTTCCAGAGTTAGTTGAAGAAGGATCCATTTGGCTACAGCCAGAAGAAATTTTGGACCAGCGTGAGCATCGCCTATGTTAGAGAATCATCAAGAAAGTGCTAGTCCAGTGGAAAGATACAACTCTAACATATGCTACTTGGGAACCAACTACCATTCTGCAACAATTTTCTCATCTCAAGCCTTCAGGACAAGGTTGTTTTTAATGGGGCGGACATGTTAGTGTCCTAACCCGCACATAGGTAGAACAATATATTCGAATCTAATAAACATCAATATTAATACCACCATTCAATAAAATAGAATAAGGCAGATGTAAGAAGACCTAATAGAAGATTCCTCTTCTAGAAGGATCTTCCTCTAGATGCTTCTTTTTAGTATAAATAGGATTCGAGGGTATGAGAACCCTAGATGGGATATTATTGTAATAGATCTCTGCTCAACTAGAGGTTTCCCCCTCGAAGAGGCCCAGTGAACATTTCTTTCAGATTCAAAGTGCTATTTCTATTATTATTCTCTTATAATTTCAGTGCTATTTTGGTGAATGTTTTGGTTATATTGCTATTATTCTGGCAGTTCTAGCATTTTATTTTTGTTCTGCATACATTTTATATCTAGTATATTACAAAAACGCTTCTCGATGTCCCTTTATTCCCTCACATTCCCTTAATGATTGATGTGTTTCTTAAATCTTAGTTGAGTTTGAATTTGGAAATTTCTCTAGACTAGATTCCTTTCTATGTTCAACATTCCTTTTGCATTTAATTTCCCCTTTTTGTCTAAGTTCAGAATTAACAAGTTTTACACAAGGACACAAATTATTATTATTATTTTGGATAATTTAATTCTCCTTTAAATTAAAATTTTAATTTTTCTCTATCCCCCATTTATTAATGGATTAATTCATTTTTAGACCTCATACCCTATTTCAACCTAGGATTTAATTTCACTAGGGTTAGCATTTTTTAAAGGGAAATTTTATAATTAATAAACTTTACTCATACAACATGTATTTTAAGGCTGGCCATGTCCAAATAAGATACCTTTTTCTAGTCACCTAATTTCATTGACTCACTAGTGTTAAAATAAATCATGATGTGCCCTTCAAGACACACTACGTGCTCCAAGGGTGCCACTTGCCTTTATCTATGTTTCATTCATGCGACGTGGCCTTGAAGATGCACTACGTGCTCCAAGGGTGCCACTTGAATTTTGATTGATTTTGGTAGATGTCTAACCGTTGGAGTCAAAAATTTGTTTGGCGACCTTGTGGGAGACTAAGGGCCTCTAAGAAATAAGGACCCTGCCTTATTTCATGCCCCTTAGAATCTTCGTGATCAATTGTCTCAGTATTCCCTCATGACATCATGGATCTCTTGAACTAGGTAACCGTTAACCTATAGTTCTAGCCATGATGAGAATGCTAGTAGGCTATGGCAAGGCTCCTACCACACCTCTCCCTCAATATCTCTGGTTGTCGTGCATGACCACTTCAATCCAAATGTGAGTCTTATTAGCAAGCTATCATCAGCCTGCATCCATCAAATAACATGTCAACGATCTATAACAACATTATAATATACTATTTGTATGTCACACATGGAATAAAAAAAACATGTAAACCATAAACAGTCCACTCCCTGACTCGATCCAGAGTCCAAGGAGGTCCCTCAATTCCATCGACATCCTCAATCTATCAAGAGTCCTGAACACTCAAGAAAAAACAATCAATAACACATGTTGATACAAATATAATCAAATACATATCATCATATCCACAACATCATCATAATCCATAAGAGAAACAATCAGTCATATAATGAACCAGATCACTTGCACACAAGTGTCCTCAAAGAATAAGTCTAATCAGGGGTGTGCACAAGTGAGATGTCACACACATTGTGATGTTGGTAAAATATTATGACATTTCGAGGGAGGGAAATGTTCATCACATTAATACTTTGAGAAATGTAAACTTGTCACAATGAGACAAAGGATAAAGTTTGTCACATAGTGAGGTTTGGTCAAGAACGTCACATTGTGAGATTTGTGTAACGATTTATTGGGTTTAGTCATATTAGGGTTAGTCATATTAATGTTTCAAAATTAATATCCATTTATTGGTGGTTATGTTTGTCACCTTACAAGGTTGGTTTATGTTCGACACATTATGAAAATATAGAAACTTTGAAGTGATGCGATGTATTATAGGGAAGGAAAATTAAAATCATACTTGTTCTAAGGACATTGATAGAAATTTGTATTTTACTTTATATATGATAATTTATACTTGTACTAAGGAAATTGATAGAAAATTGTATTCAACTTTGAAAATAATGAATTATACTTGTTATAAGTACACTCATAACCAATTATTTAATAATTTAAATGTGTTTTCAAGACATTGATAGAAGATCATTTTGAACTTTGCATACGATGATCTATACTTGTTCTGAAGACATTGATAGAAAATATACTTGATTTATACCTTTTAGATGATGATTTATACTTGTTCTAAGGATATTAATAGAAAATCGACTTGATTTATACTTTGTAGATGATGTTTTATACTCATTCTAAGGACATTGATAGAAAATCAACTTGAAATTTGCATATGATGATGTATTCTTGTTCTAAGGGAATTTAAGTACACCACACATGGATCATATAGGGTATACATTTCACCATGATACAAACTATCACCATTATACATCCATATATATAAAAAAAATTATGTTAAGATTGTCTTATGAAAAAATATTAACAGTTTTAGAATCATTCAAGTTGGTTTGTAAATCAACTAAGCTATGGGACTCTAAAATGATTTTTTATTAATGTTTATACGTATGTAAACTTTAAAAAAGAAAATGGATATAAATGAAATTGACATGTATTTGAATTATAAAAATTACATGGACTTTTAAGTCTATAAAATAAATACACACACACACACATTATAAAATTATTTGTACCTTGTGGTGTGCGTAAGATCCATTTATTGGGGTTCCATCCCTTCATACATTTTGCAATTTATTTTTATATATTAGCTCTAGTTGTGTTTGCA
Source organism: Picea glauca (assembly GCA_000966675.3). Lineage (NCBI taxonomy): Eukaryota > Viridiplantae > Streptophyta > Pinopsida > Pinales > Pinaceae > Picea > Picea glauca. The sequence goes on along the minus strand of JZKD02S1745824.1, from coordinate 34,601 downwards.
TTGTCAATGCCAATGAACCTTTCAACATTTTTTTTAATTATAAAATTGACATTGACTTTTAAGTTTATAAAATAAATTATCTCTCTCTCTCTCTCTCTCTCACACACACACACACACACACACACACACACACACACACACACAATAAAAAAACTCTTTTAAAATAAAAGAAATATTCTCCTAATTTAAATTATATAAATAATAAATTGTCAATTCCTGCTAGCTCAACCAATTAAGGTGTGGATTTTGTTTGCTAGGCGACCCGATTTCAATACCCTTACGATGTGTTTATTTAGGAGGAGACACCCAAAAATACAACCATGTTAAGGGTTGGTGCAGACTAGGAAGGGTGTGATCCCTACATGATTTTGACGTCTTAGATGCCTCTGGGTTGTGGTTTCTTAGCCAACAAATGAAATGCTAGCCACGTAAGTGATGAGAACATTTCTAATAAAAAAGTGATATATATAATATTTGAAGTTTTTAATTATTTATATGTTTATGTATAAACAACTTGAGTGGGACTAATAGTTAATAGCATGTGTTTCCTCCTTAGAGGTCACAGGTTCAAATCCAGAGGGCGGTAGGGTATGTATACCTTTGATTCTTTAATTATATTGTTTGTTAATTATATCCTTCCAAACATATTTTAAACAAATTTTATAATAATTATAGTTCTTTATAATTCTCTGGTTAAATGACAGTTGCAAAAAGCAATATGTGTTGTCATGTGTTATGTATTCTTTGTGAACTATAGTTCTAGATAAAACTATATACAACAAGATATTTTTATATATTTCTTGATAAGTCTATCCACTAGGGTTTATTGTGCTTGTTTATAGTTCTCAGGTTTGTGTCCTGCCAACAAATTATAATCATATAATCTATTATAGAAAAACATTTATCGTTAGGTATTTAATAACAATAGCATTCAATAAAAAAGTAACACAAACTTTTGATTCATTCATACCTACTTTTTTTCCCTCTATGAGAATGCAACTTCCAAACTAACGATGTACTTATTTTATTTATTCTTTACATAATAAAAAAAATAACAATGATAAAAAGGAAATTCTTTTCTATATAACAATAATTACAATTCCATCCTATAACAGTAGTAATATAAAGTCTATTCATTCCTATATAGCAGTAAATACAATACCAATAATAAAAAACTATTCATTCCTATATAACAATAACAATAATTACAGTTGTATATGTTAAAGTTTAAGCTATTATCAGGTTACTTTTCAATCTACTAGATAACCATAGCATAGATAGGATCACTGAGAGAAACAAAATCAAAAGATACACAATATTTATCCTGGGAAACCCTCATGGGGAAGAAAATCCAACAAAACTTCCTTAATATAGATAGCCAATACAATGCCATGACAATAAACCAAACACTAGAGAATATCCTATCCCAAGCAATGCTCCTCTCTCTCTTTCTTCTTCCGGCAACTGCAACTTCCTTCAATACTTGCGCACCAGATGAGTGAGTTGAGTGAGTGAACAAATGAGTGGTTGGCTTCCTTTATTTTTACAAACTGGCAAGCGCTAAAAGGAGGTGTCTCTTCACTAGCAGGGTCGACTTGTCTTTCTGGGTGGTTAGAACCACTTTAATTATCCTGAGGGCTGACTTCTTAATTTGCATATTACAATTAGGGTTTGACCAATCCGCAAAAGGGGATTTGGTCCATTACAATGCGTGACATGATCAATCCACAAAAGGGGATTGATATAATAAATAATATACATTCTATCTTTTACTTTATCCACAAAAGGGGATAATAATATTCTTTACAGTTACACAATATTTTAACACTCCCTCTTAACAAGAAGGATATTCTTTATCTTTTGACAAGTCATTGGATGTCATGATCAATTCATTAACATCATCCACTAGATAACATCATCAACTGGGAAACATCATCAACTGGGTAACATTATCAACATCATCAACCGGGTAACAACATCAAATGGATAAGAGGAAGCATCAATATAATCCACTTGGTCATCTAGCATCACGATCACTGACTGACATATATATAAATCATCAGAAGTTTTGTTCTCTTTATCTTTGCACAGAAGATACTCTTTCTTTCTTTCATCTTCACATATAATATACTCTTTCTTATCTTCACACAAAAGATATCTTATCTTCACACATAATATGTCTTATCTTCACACAAAAGATATTCTATGAGTTTTTCCATTCCTTTTATGTTCTCTCTTCTCTTGTAGTCATCTATCTCACCCATCCACTAGGGAGGACTACTACCATAAATACACTCCTAGTCATACCACATGAACTAAAGAAGCTAATATGCTAGCTTGGGCAAGACTAAACTCCCTTTCCATGATCCATGCAAGATCACAAAAAAAACCTCAAGAGAAAACTAACCATTCCACATGGTCAAGGTTTGTGTTCCAGGCTACTCAATCCTTGGCTAGAGGAGAGTGTCTTCTCGATGCCCCTTGGATAAAAAATTTCACTCCTCTCTACGAGGGTGGTCACACCCCTCTCTACGAGGGTATTATATAATGTCCCTAGAGTATCCAAAACTAAACACTTGGATAGACGCCAACCTTGGAAAATTCATCATTCCCCTTTTCTACAAAGGTCTACCTATGGGATTTATCGTTCCTTTTCTACAAAGGTATCTTCCTTCTCTATGGAGGTCTCTTCCTTTCGTACGAAGGTCTAGCTATGGGATCTAAAAAAATATCTTGTGGTCCAAAATATTTCGATAGTATAATACCATGCTACCCATCTGTTTGGCACCATCCATCGACCAGATAACTTTCATCTTGATCAAAATATATGGGCACCATCCATCTTCTTTACTAACTGCATCAAATCACGATCCTCCATTTTGAACTCAGAGACATAGCTCCCTCTTGCACCAAACTAAGAGCTTCTAATCATCATCCTTGAAGTTTTCTTCTGTAATATCCTGGGTGCCTTCTTGAGTTCGAACATTTCTTTCTTTCTAACTTCATACTAGTTCAACCTTCTCCCTCTGCATCTATAAGAATGGTACTAGAACAACCTACAATTACCTGCATCTCATCAGCTATATATGAGTATCCATATTTCTTTTCATCTCGAACATTTCTATTATGCATCTTTATGAGCCTCCTAATTCTATATAAATATTGGATACTATCTCGTCTTTACTGAATGTCACCATAGCACAAGTCCTTATCATGTTTTCTAACTTCTACAAGTCAAGGAATAAGTTCTTTCTTCCGAGACCTATAAACTTACTTACAATATGCTTTCTGAGATATGTCACTCAGCCAATCAGTCAGTAACAATAAGCAGTAATCAAATAAAACTATATCATGACTTCTATCAGAGTAGTACACATATTTTATTAAGCAAAACTTGTTCAACCATGTACACATCTGAAACCCTCACCATGAATAAGAGTTTTGAACTCTTTTTCACTCTAGATATGAAATTACCAAATTTTCCCTTGCTATCATAGCTAAACACATACCTTTATCACTCTCATGAGTGATCATACCTGAAATAAATATGTTATCTCTTTCATTATCCTCTTCTTTGATAAGTCTACATAGACATTGAAATAAAATGAGGTTAATTAACATTCTCACAAAAATATAGCTTGTAATGATAAAATATTAAAGTAAACAAGATACTAAAAATGAACATGAATACTTATATTTTGTTTTTGTGTGGGGAGGCTCCATAGAATCCACCATTCTCTATGTTTCTTCAAATCAACTATCTAGAACTTAAAGTACATATTTCTCAATTCCTCTTCTTCTGCCACATGTGCTTGATGCTTTATTTTCCCTTTTCCTTGAGGACAGTCATAAAAAAAGTGTCCCAACTTTTGACATTTGTAGCATCTGATCTTTGAAACATCTTTCTTATTATATGGAACTCTTACGAAGTTAGCTTCTAGTTGTTCTTTGAATTGTGATGTTCTGGACAAATATTCTTGAATTGTTTCTCCTTTCTGCATCCTTGTATTCTTGAGTTGAGTTCTTAGATTCATCTTTTGATTGATGTTCCTTCCTTCATATAATCGAGTTAGGGAATTAAAAATTTCTTTTGGAGTCTTATTTGAGGCCACTCAAGGAATCAAGTGATCTTTGATAGAATCTGCTATGATTCTATTGGCCCTAACTCTGTCTTTTTGGTGTTTTTCTTTAGCTACAACATTGACCGGTTCTGGTACATTCTCTTTAATGAATCTTGCTAGGTCATTCTCTTCAAGAATGCGTGAAATCATATACTTCTAGGCACATAATTTTTCCACTCCTTCTAGATTTTCAACAAGCTTAGTGCTTGCATACATCTTTTACTCGGAGCTACGAAAATGACCAAAAAATGGAAATGGGCAGAATTAAATTTTGAGCTTACTAGGAGGTGATCTTGGCTGAGGCGAGTAGCCTAGTGTGGTTAGATTTAATAAAATCCATATTTTTCCTCTTCAAACTTGACCAACGTATTTCTGGACTGGTGCTTCTGGTTGTTTGGTACTTCTGGTTTTCTGGTACTTCTGGTTTCCTGGTACTTCTAGTACTGGTGAAAACTAGGGTTTTACTTTCCAGAAGTTATACCCACTAAAAAGGTGCGATGAAGGTTCCAATGAGTTCCTTAGGCTAGGGCACACTTTTCTAGATGATCTTTGGGTTGAAATTCCTCTTTGATAAAAATCCATAATTTTATTGTATGACAACAATGACATTTTTCTTTTTCCTCTGAAAGATGCTCTCTTCAGCTTAGATTTGATACCATGTTTAAGTTTAATCTATTACCAAGTTACTTTTCAATTTACTATATAACCATAACATAGATAGGATCACTGAGAAAAACACAATCATAANAGGCCTGTTTGATGCCATGAAAAACAATCAGAGAAAATTTATGCTGAAGGGAAGCCAATGCAAAGCCATTTTTATGTAGGGAAGTTGTTGAGGAGAATACGCTTGTAGGCCATTTCTGGGAGCTCCAATCATCCATTTTGTGTGATGTTTCTTTTGTTGGGTTCTAGAGATCTGGAAGAACATTACCAGATCAGTATTATAGCCTAATGGAACTGCTTCAATGTACTTTTTGATATTTGAACAGAAATAAAGAAGCCTCCCCCACTGAGACAAAGGCCTGGAGATGTAGGCAATATTGTGTCAAACTCCGTTATCACTTCTCTTATTATGGTTTTCTATTATTATTTCTTATGTTCAGATCTGTATATTGTCTTATGGCTACTATGCTTCTTCATTAAATCATTCCTCTTTCATTTAGCTTCATAAATGGTTAATTAACACATGCAATTAAAAACTCAACCACAGTCATTAAAAGATTTTTTCGGATCAAGTGGTATCAGAGCTAGTTGACGTTTGGATTTGAGTTTTGCATGTCAACCAGGAAAAAGCTACAGTGTAGTGAAGATGATATTGTTGCAGACAAAACATTAATTGGATTGAGAAATAGAGCTTCTCACAGTGAGAAGATGGCATCGAAAGAAGGGCTTTCTCAGGATGAGAAAGAGTTTCGGAAAACTTTCCCTGCTATGTTGGAGATGGTGAAATTTTTGTATGAGGATTACTTGGAATGGAAAAGACCAAATATGGGTGAATCTTCAAAGGGAAAAAGTGAAGAGGAAGAGGATCCTCCTCAGATTCCTCCACCTCCATCATAACCTCCTTCTTCTCCTTCTTCTTCAAGTTCAAGTTCTAAGTCTAATGCAAAGAAACATGTTCATAAACATAATAAGGAAATGCCATTATTAAAACTTGATGTTAAATTTGAGTTGCCCATATATGATACTGAAGTAAATGAAGAGAAACTTGACAATTGGGTTAGGCAGATGGAGGTTTACTACAGTGTGTAGTAGATCAAGGATGAGGCCACACAAATCAAGTTGGCATCTTTGAGAATTCCAGGTACAACTCTCATCTGGTGGCAAAGAAAGTTGCAAAACAGAATGAAACAAGTGGGTAATGTATTTCCATCATTGCAAAGCTTCATTTTTGCACTTAGGAAACAATTCTATCCTTTGGGTTATAAAGAAAAAACATTAATTGAATAGAAATATTTAAAACTAAGAAAAGGACAAACAGTGAAAGAGTATACAGACAACTTTCGTAAAATGGAATTGATGTTAGATATCCCATTACATACACAGGAAACCCTTATGAAGTATATAGGAGGTTTACTTGCACATATTAGAAACACTGTATTCATGTTTGGACCCACTAACCTTGATGAGGTTTTTGTTCAAGCGACGTACATTGAAGCAGGGAAAGCAGGTGTATCAGGGGAATTGTCTTCAAGGAAAGAGGACAAGAGGAAATGGCATGGAAAAAATTCAAATGCAGTGACGAGGAAGGAAGGGAAGCCCTCTTGCAAGCATTGCAAGAAAGAGGGACATGATGAGTACATATGTTGGCAGTTGCATCCTGAGAAGAGGCCAAAGTGGTTCAAGGAAAAGAAGGGAATGAAAACAGTGGTAGCGACAACAAGACCCATAGACTTGGGATCGGATTCAGGTGATGAATCAAAGATCTCATTGGTTGGTATGACAGGTAAAATTGGTGAAGGCATTGATTGTAGAAGTAACTTGTNCAAACCACTTTATATTTATTTAAAGTGTATTTGTTTTAATATGGTGGAAAGGGGTTGGGGCTTAGCCCCAACCAACGGTTCATTTGTAATGCATGTGACCAACCACCAAGAGGGCACGAGCGCCAGTACCTGTTGGGCACATTTTTTCAGGGCACGATTCTATTCCATGCACCATGTGTCCATATAATGGGGGGCTTATCCCTTTAAAAGCATACGGTTGGGATATGGCCACATGGCCTTTGATATGACCGAGAGTTAAGGACTTGAGGGCCAGGGCATGGGCATGTGGCCACATGGAGCGCCTGAATATGACCAGAGGGATAGCCAAAAGGGGCATACACCCCTACATTATTGCAAATTGGGTTTTATTGTATGGTTTGAGATTTTTTTTATGATTTTTAGGCCTCTTAATGGAGATTTTTGCCCATTTTGGGAGATATTGGGCATTTTTGGAGGCCATATTTTGGGAGGAAGTTGGGGATGGATAACCAACTTCAGATATATAAAACCTAGGCCTATTTGAGGCCATGAAAAATAGTTAGAGCAGATTTATGCTGAAGGGAAGCCAAGCCAAAGCCATTTTTATGCAGAGAATCTGTTGAGGAGCAGACGATTGCGGGCCATTTTTGGGAGCTCCGATCATCCGTTTTGCATGTCGTTTCCTCTGCTGGGTTCTAGAGATATGGAAAAAAATGAACAGATCAGTCTGGTATCCTAATGGCACTATTGTGATGTACTTTTTGACCTTTGAAGAGAAATAAAGAAGCGTCCCCCACTGAGACAAAGGCCCAAATACGTAGGCAATTTTGTGCCGAACTTCGTTATCACTTCTCCTGTTATGGTTTGTTGTTCTTATTTCTTTAGTTTAGATATATATATTGTCTTATGGCTTCTATGTTTCTTCATTAAATCCTTCCTCTTTCATTCATCTTCATAAATGGTTAATTAACACATGCAATTAAAAACTCAACCACAGTCATT
>JZKD02S1745824.1:13120-27000 GCA_000966675.3 Picea glauca | reverse complement strand
TGTTTATGTTTAGCAACGCACCGCCAAGAAATGTAACAAGGTACGCGGTGTGCCCCATAAATGTACAGGTCATACCGTACGTGGTGTGAGATGAGAGCCTTGAATGCACCACACATTTTTTTTGTTTTTTTTTATTTAAACTTAAAATTTCACTCAATTTTAAATTTTAATCCAGTGAAAACTTAATTTATGAAGAAACAAGGACATTACCTAGACACTTTGTCAATGGGGAGGCATGGTTGCGACGTAGTAAAAAAAACAAAAATTCCCACTCTTTGGAAAAATTCAAAATTCACACACCGAGCAATAGATGAAAGGAATGCAACCAAGGAGAGCACCAATGGAATGGAGCTTTAGATAGAAAAATATTTCACTAGTTCTTTTGAGATCTACAACACTGAAAATGGTAAAAATGATTTTTACCATCTGTAAATATTTTTTAATAAAACCTTTTTCTAGTGTGACCGATGCACAATCACACCGGGCCATCCATGTTTAATGAGTGCACCATTTATATTTAAAAAAAAAATCCCTAGCACGGTGTGTGTGCTTTTGGGTGCATATACTAATCCATATTGCATCGCAACACATTTTTTGAAAAACTACAATAGTGCGAAATTTTTTGTTTAAGCATGACATGGTGCAGTATAATAGTAGACGCCCTAGTGCGCTTCTGATTATAAAGAGCACCCGATAAATTTAGAAATTAACCCTAACACAGTACTCCATATTGGATCACTTGTGTGCACCGATGCGCATGATACAATGGAGTGCAGTGGTATATATTTTTTGATAGAATCCTACATTGTTTCATAATTTTTTTTTATTTAACCATATGATGGTGAACTCTACTAAAAGAACCTTGTTGCTTCCAATGTTACATTGCGCACCTTAGATTTTTAAAATAACTCTATTACGGTGCATCATTATTTCTAAGTGTGTCCTTATTTCTGTAGCGCATCAGATAATATTTTTCTTTATTTGAAATAACCCTTCTACGATGCACTAGTTTTGAGGGCACTGATGCACCTGTTGTAGAGAACACATTGGTGTGTTAGGTACTTATAAAAGAAATGATGTAAAAATATCTGCTAAAACCTATGGTCACTCACCTTCGCTAGTATCATTCGCTATAAATGGATTTTTGGGATATTTTTATAGGGGCGTCTGCAAAAACCTCCACTAGAGGGTCTTTTCTTTGTAGTTTCCATTACAAATTGGGAAATTTGTAATACAAATTCTACAACTTTCTTCTCTCCAAATATTCCTAATGAGGAATCTCTAACAAGCCTCTTCTTTTCTATCTGTCTACTTACAAACTTATATATTATGTTCCCCATTGGGACCACCATGACCCATATGTCACTTATATAAGTGTATCATAACTAAATTTACATGAATTCATAGGTCTTCAAGCCAGTTGTTATAGCTTTGAGGTGATTATTAATACTTGAGGCACACTCCTCCTTATTGTAGCGAATCATTTACTGCAATCATCCACTTCACATTCTAGGGTGGTTTTGAATCAACTTATAGTGCTAATGGGTTCCAAAATTTGTAGTGCACCAAAGGGTCTAATGGAATATACAAAAATGTGGTATCGATATGGAGGGTGCACCATTAGGTGGGAAGAGATAAGGGGAAGTATTGGGGATGATCTTGAGGCATAATATTATGGTGGGGATGGACATGATTGATACAAGAAGGTATATTTTTACCAATGCTTATGGTATTGTTTCTAAGAAACTGTCATGGTATCTTATACATGGGTCAAACACATTCAATGCCCATTTTCCCTGACCCACCCATACATATTCCTTCTAGTGAATTACTTTGTCTCACATCTCCTTGTACTACAAAATTCCCTTGAAATTGTTAGCATCATCAATTCATCCCCTCAAGATCTGCTCCATTTCTTTTGGTCCTCCCACTGCTACTGGAGACTCCCCCTTTCTCTGTCTTAGGGCCTCTTGGACTATTGATGTTGATGGAGCATCTTTTTTCTTTATTGGTGGAACTGTCAACATACAGGTGCAGTAATGTTACCTATGAGTCGGCCACCTAAATTCTTCCCAAGTTTTCCCCATGGTGGCATATTCTAAATGTTTTATATTTAATTGGCATTCTTCACCTGAATTTTGTGATCTAAATCTAGGAAAAATTGCAATTATATATTGTTTAACTTGCATTTTTGAATTCATAAATGGATTTAGCATCCTAAAAACCCCTTGGAGCACTTGGATTACACATGATTAACCACTCAACATGATACTTGTAATTTCATGGACTATTGTCCCTTCATTATATAAAGCGGTAACTCTAGTACATGGCAGCATCAATCAGGACTAGCCATCATATGAACTCAAACGTAACATTAACTAACATCGGAATTGAAATTCTCTCATAGTCTATTTGGCAGCACAACTGATCTGGGTCAAGTACTATCTAGCAAGCCCCCATCATGCAAACTTCTAATTTGTTACTATGTTCATCCATTAATCCATATACTTTCCAATCATATCTTTTGTCCATTCACATTTAGTTGACGTCTCGGGGTAGAGTGAGAATAATAGCCATGCATCGGACAATTTTATCCCCCATAACAGGAATGCTTGACTTCTTGATCGAGACAACACGGGAATAATAAGAATGTGATGGACATTTTATCCCCTAGTTTCCATAATTAAGGCCCAATTAGGTGCCAAAGACACCCATGTGACAAAAATTTGTTGACATAGTAGTCCCACGTAGGTGCCACAATGGTAGGCAACAGGGAAACTATAAAATATTTGGTGATATTTTTTAAAAATATATTCAAATTTCTAAGGATTTTATATATTTTTTATAAAATTTGGGTTATTTTTAATTAAAATAATTTTATTCTATAAAATATGGGAAAATCACTTTTAGAAAAAATGGAAATTCACGAATTTCTTTTATTTCAAAAATCATGAAAAATTAGCCCATGGGTGATTTATAGCCCCTAAAATTTTTCCTAGTTATGGAAAAGCATGGGAGCCAAACGAACCATATCTAAAAGAAACAGTTGTTGGGGTTGAGAAGAAAGACTCAAAATATGTAATAAAGGATTTGATGATCTCTAGGTGACTGATCTGAAAAAATATTTTAATGACTGTGGTTGAGTTTTTAATTGCATGTGTTAATTAAACATTTATGAAGATGAATGAAAGAGGAAGGATTTAATGAAGAAACATAGAAGCCATAAGACAATATATAGATCTAAACTAAAGAAATAAGAACAACAAACCATAACAGGAGAAGTGATAACGGAGTTTGGCACAAAATTGCCTACGTATTTGGGCCTTTGTCTCAGTGGGGGACGCTTCTTTATTTCTCTTCAAAGATAAAAAAGTACATCAAAATAGTGTCATTAGGATACCAGACTGATATGTTCATGTTTTTCCATATCTCTAGAACCCAGCAGAGGAAACGCCATGCAAAACGGATGATCGGAGCTCCCAGAAATGGCCCGCAATCGTCTGCTCCTCAACAGATTCTCTGCATAAAAATGGCTTTGGCTTGGCTTCCCTTCAGCATAAATCTGCTCTGACTATTTTTCATGGCCTCAAATAGGCCTACGTTTTATATATCTGAAGTTGGTTATCCATCCCCAACTTCCTCCCAAAATATGGCCTCCAAAAATGCCCAATATCTCCCAAAATGGGCAAAAATCTCCATTAAGAGGCCTAAAAATCATAAAAAAATCTCAAACCATACAATAAAACCCAATTTGCAATAATGTAGGGTGTACGCCCCTTTTGGCTGTCCCTCTGGTCATATTCAGGCGCTCCATGTGGCCATGTGCCCATGCCCTGGCCCTCAAGTCCTTAACTCTCGGTCATATCAAAGGCCATGTGGCCATATCCCAACCGTGTGCTTTTAAAGGGATAAGCCCCCCATTATATGGACACATGGTGCATGGAATAGAATCGTGGCCTGAAAAAATGTGCCCAATAGGTACTGGCGCTCGCGCCCTCTTGGTGGTTGGTCACATGCATTACAAATGAACCGTTGGTTGGGGCTAAGCCCCAACCCCTTTCCACCATATTAAAACAAATACACTTTAAATAAATATAAAGTGGTTTGTTTAAACAAGAAATAACATGGTGCACTGGTTATAGGACTATTTCTCAAGGCTTGGCGCCTACCAAGAGGTTATGGGTTCGAATCCCATGAGCACCATTTGAATTTTTCCATTCAACGATCAATCCAACCACCGGTTGCCACATGGCACTTCTTTATTCACCGAAAATTGATGCCACTTGTCAACTTGCTATTGGTCCCCGTCACTATCCAATCACCATGTTGCTTGTGTTGCTACATGTCACTTCTGCCACTACCATGTGTCACCTCTAGAGAGTGCCACGTCACCTTTTGATTGTTGACTTTTTTTTTTACTTTTTAGCTTTTTGGGAAAATGGTTAGAGTGTGATAACTCTCACATGCGGCGTCTGTTTGAGAAAGTGAATATATGGCCAAAATCAATGCGATGAGATGGTTGCAATGGAATTGGTTTCATCTAATTCTAAGAACTTTCAGTTTTGAGCCTTTTTGAGCCCTGTCAGGCTCATGGATCCGATTCTGGATCACACCCCCCCACTAAAGGACCTTTTGTTCCCCAAAAGGTTACTGACCAGTCAACAAGCTTGGGATAGGCCACCCAGTTTGTCCTCTGTCTCTGAACTTTGTCCTGTGCACCTGTCTCATCAAGATCAACTGTAACACAATCATGACAGCTGATAGCATATTGTTAGCCATTTGAACCCTGATACATCTTACTGAAGCCACTATCATCCATGTAGACAACATTACTAATGATAGAATAAAAAAGACCACTGAAAATGAGCTGATATACTTGTAGTATTTGCACGACATGAGCTTATCTTGAAGCAACTTATGATTGATTTTCCATTCAAAAATCATTTCCTGCTCTTGCTTAAGATTGATTACTTCATTTGAAACAATTATTGGTTTGTTTCTTTCTTGCACTGCCTTCTTTATTTGTTCCATTGTTTGAAGTGTTTTATTTCCCTTTACATGATGAGCATGAACCACATAATTTTGACCTTCTTTGGTTAACTGATATTGATTCTTTGTCCTATAGAAGATTGCCTTACGATCATATAAGTATGGACTACCTAAGACCATTCCACATTCACTTAATGAAACTACATCACATGTTACCTCGTCCACATATTTAGATGAAATTGAAAATTTGATTGTGCACTGCTTTGTTATGTGCATTTTATGATGATTGCTTATCCATTTAAGTGTGCAAGGATTATGATGAGTTTGTGTTTTTAACCCGAATTGCTTAACCAATTCTTCATATATTAGATTACTTTGAGATCCACTATCGATTAATGTGTCTATCTTAGTGTGTCACATGATGTTCCTTATATGAAACAAGTTACTTCTACAATCAATGCCTTCACCAATTTTACCTGTCATACCAACCAATGAGATCTTTGATTCATCACCTGAATCCGATCCCAAGTCTATGGGTCTTGTTGTCGCTACCACTGTTTTCATTCCCTTCTTTTCCTTGAACCACTTTGGCCTCTTCTCAGGATGCAACTGCCAACATATGTACTCATCATGTCCCTCTTTCTTGCAATGCTTGCAAGAGGGCTTCCCTTCCTTCCTCGTCACTGCATTTGAATTTTTTCCATGCCATTTCCTCTTGTCCTCTTTCCTTGAAGACAATTTCCCTGATACACCTGCTTTCTCTGCTTCAATGTACGTCGCTTGAACAAAAACCTCATCAAGGTTAGTTGGTCCAAACATGAATACAATGTTTCTAATATGTGCAAGTAAACCTCCTATATACTTCATAAGGGTTTCCTGTGTATGTAATGGGATATCTAACATCAATTCCATTTTACGAAAGTTGTCTGTATACTCTTGCACTGTTTGTCCTTTTCTTAGTTTTAAATATTTCCATTCAATTAATGTTTTTTCTTTATAACCCAAAGGATAGAATTGTTTCCTAAGTGAAAAAATGAAGCTTTGAAATGATGGAAATACATTACCCACTTGTTGCTTTCTGTTTTGCAACTTTCTTTGCCACCAGATGAGAGTTGTACCTGGAAGTCTCAAAGATGCCAACTTGATTTGTGTGGCCTCATCCTTGATCTACTGCACACTGTAGTAAACCTCCATCTGCCTAACCCAATTGTCAAGTTTCTCTTCATTTACTTCAGTATCATATATGGGCAACTCAAATTTAACATCAATTTTTAATAATGGCATTTCCTTATTATGTTTATGAACATGTTTCTTTGCATTAGACTTAGAACTTGAACTTGAAGAAGAAGGAGAAGAAGGAGGTTATGATGGAGGTGGAGGAATCTGAGGAGGATCCTCTTCCTCTTCACTTTTTCCCTTTGAAGATTCACCCATATTTGGTCTTTTCCATTCCAAGTAATCCTCATACAAAAATTTCACCATCTCCAACATAGCAGGGAAAGTTTTCCGAAACTCTTTCTCATCCTGAGAAAGCCCTTCTTTCGATGCCATCTTCTCACTGTGAGAAGCTCTATTTCTCAATCCAATTAATGTTTTGTCTGCAACAATATCATCTTCACTACACTGTAGCTTTTTCCTGGTTGACATGCAAAACTCAAATCCAAACGTCAACTAGCTCTGATACCACTTGATCCGAAAAAATCTTTTAATGACTGTGGTTGAGTTTTTAATTGCATGTGTTAATTAACCATTTATGAAGCTAAATGAAAGAGGAATGATTTAATGAAGAAGCATAGTAGCCATAAGACAATATACAGATCTGAACATAAGAAATAATAATAGAAAACCATAATAAGAGAAGTGATAACGGAGTTTGACACAATATTGCCTACATCTCCAGGCCTTTGTCTCAGTGGGGGAGGCTTCTTTATTTCTGTTCAAATATCAAAAAGTACATTGAAGCAGTTCCATTAGGCTATAATACTGATCTGGTAATGTTCTTCCAGATCTCTAGAACCCAACAAAAGAAACATCACACAAAATGGATGATTGGAGCTCCCAGAAATGGCCTACAAGCGTATTCTCCTCAACAACTTCCCTACATAAAAATGGCTTTGCATTGGCTTCCCTTCAGCATAAATTTTCTCTGATTGTTTTTCATGGCATCAAACAGGCCTGGTTTTTATATATCTAAAGTTGGTTATCCATCCCCAACTTCCTCCCAAAATCTGGCCTCCAAAAATGCCCAATATCTCCCAAAATGGGCAAAAATCTCCATTAACAGGCCTAAAAGTCATAAAAAAAGTCTCAAACCATACAATAAAACCCACTTTGCAATAATGTAGGGTGCAACCCCCTTTTGGCTGGCCCTCTGGTCATATCAAGGTTCTCCATGTGGCCAAGCACCGATGCGCTGGCCCACAAGTCCATAATTCTCGGTCATATCAAAGGCCATGTGGCCATATCCCAACCGTGTTCTTTTGAAGGGATAAGCCCCCCATTATATGGACACATGGTGCATGGAATAGAATCGTTCCCTAAAAAAATGCACCCAATAAGTAGTAGCGCTCATGCCCTCTTGGTGGTTGGTCACATACATTACAAATGAACCGTTGGCTAGGGCTTAGCCCCAACCCCTTTCCACCATATTAAAACAAATACACTTTAAATAAATATAAAGTGGTTTATTTAAATAAGAAATAACATGGCACATTGGTTATAGGACTATTTCTCAAGGCTTGGCACCTACCAAGAGGTTATGTGTTTGAATCCCATGAGCAGAATTTCAATTTTTCCATTCAACGATCGATCCAACCACCGGGTGCCACGTGGAAACCCAAGTCTGGGCCACGTGGCACTTCCTTATTCACCAAAAAATGATGCCACTTGTCAACTTGCTATTGGTCCCCATCATTGTCTAGTCACCCTGCTGCCTGTGCTGCCACATGTCACTTTTCCACTGCAACGTGTCACCTCCAAAGAGTACCACGTCACCTTTTGACTATTGACTACTTTTTTTTTGACTTTTTAGCTGTTTGGGAAAATGGTCAGAGTGCGATAACTCTCGCATACGACATCCGCTTGAGAAAGTGAATATATGGCGAGAATCAGCGTGATGAGATGGTCGCAATGGAATTGGTTTCATTTGATTATGAGAACTTTGATTTTTTAGCCTTTTTTAGCCCTGTCAGGCTCGTGGATCCGATTCTTGATCAATGAATGAGTGGGGAAAGAAACTATAATTCAGGTGTGGATGAGGCCTTGATCGAAGGCTATAATGCAAAATGATGACGTGTGCAATAAAACAATGGAGAAGAAAACATTTTAGTAACAAAATTCAGTAAAATGAAGAGACAAAATATGTTTCTTCTTCTTTATTAAATTTATATAGATTTACAAAGGACAATTCTAATGATTATTTGACATAGTAAGCTTTAACTTGACCAAAAAAAAWATATAGGGAGCTCAAGATTCATTGTGMATTTATCATATTGAGGTAATCATTGTTCATTTATCAAGACTTTAACTTAAACAAAAATGAAATGCAGTATCGTATTAGGGTAATGACATGGTAATCGCATACAGTAGTCCCAAAAYATAAGGATTCTCGAGCCCATAAACTGGTACACACGAAGAGGTATTGTGATTGTCTTTTCTTATCGAGGTTAGAAAATCCATGTGAATAAGGAATCAAGGAATWGTGTGGTTGGTAAAAACCAAATGATAGTACAAGGAGTTAAATGGGTTGTGGAGGTTTACATCTCAACAGTCAATTCRAATWAAATTCCCGCTCGAGGAACCCACCTACRTTTATTATAACCTTTAGAKTCTCATTGTCTAAACACTTCGATCAAAATCCAAAACACATTTATCGTTAAGCCTATTCATAAATCGATTAAATAAGTAACCATCGTAAATTTAATAAATGGTTTGATGTTTCAGTGAAACAATAAACTTAATGAAGAATAATAAAACTTTAGCATACACTGCTGCATCAAAGTATTAAGTCATGAAGACTTAAGTTTAGTTCATAGTATTGGTGAATACTATGCTAAATTATATTTGACTAACAAAGCAATTAACCTAGTGGCCATGTTTTATAATAAGTTTATAAAAAATATTTTTTGGCCTGTTCGTTTCTTAAATATCTAGAACTTTAAGGTTAAAACTATTGTAATGGTTGATATTATAGTAGGAATATAAATGTATGAAATAGGATTCCTTATAGATGTATACAATTTAGATAATTTGATGACAAATAAGGTGAATTTTGTGACAAGGGATTTAATTTTTGCATCGATGAAATCTATTTTTACATTAGTAACAAAATACATTAATTTTTTGGGGGGGAATTTGAGGTATGTTACATATCATACATTATCAATTAGAATTTTTTCAACCATTTTCATTGTCATGGTCAACCATGGTCAATGAATGTCATGGTCATGGTCAGCCATATTTAAAACATGGTTGTGGTTCAACCAAGGTCATGGTCAACCAAAGTCATCCATTTTCAACCTTGTTCAACCATGCTCATGGTCAACCATGGTCATGTTCAACCATGGTCAATCAAGGTCATTATCAACTATAAAATTGTTAAACCATGGTCAATCAAGGTCATTATCAACTATAAAATTGTTAAACCATGGTCATCGTCATGGTAGAACAGTTCCTGACACCGCAATGTGAGCAACGTTCCTCTTCCCTCACATTGTCACAATCACTTACCGACATTGCAATGTGTTGAACATCTCCTGGAATTGCACTTTCATGAGGATTTCCCAACGTCGCAAAGTGTCAATCATCTCCCAATGCTACAATATCACAAACAATTTCCCAACGTCGCAATATCATGAACATTTCCCAACCTTGCATTGTGATGAACATCTCCCAATATCACACTATGATGAACCATAGTTTTACATAATCACCATGCTAAACCATAGTCAGAGTTCCTCATAAGAAACATGATTATATTGTTATCTATGGTCTTCGAACATAAAATATGGGATTAACAACTGGATGAAAATGGATGAAAACCATAATGATGAAAAACATTTATGTTCACCTATTTTAAATTATGTGCCTCAACTACACATTAATCAATTGAGTTTTCAAATAGACATTGACCTTTCAAAATAAAGAACACAACAGACATGTTCATGATTAAAATTAAGAGAGAGAATAAAATGTTTGTATTAAAATGTATCTAGGAGTATAGAAATTACAACATAATTACCTTCATAACAATCAGAATGATGCAACTTTTTTTAGTCTTATTTTAGGGAAAAGGAAAATTAAGAAGAAAGAAGGAAAGCATCCATGGGATTTAAACCTAACTTTACAACAAAGCACACCATACATGCACATTTCAAAGTACCAGATACACTTCTAAATGTAAGCAAGCTGACACAAACGTCATAACTATAAACAAGAACTATAAACCCTAATGAATATCCTTCAGAGGAACCATATATACTATTAAAATATTGTGTAACTACAAAGAATATTCTTACCCCCTTTTATGGATAAAGTAAAAGATAAAATATATATTATTGATTAGATCAATTCCCTTTTGTGGATTGAGCATATTGAGCATTGTAATTGACCAAATCCCCTTTTGCGGATTGGTTAAACCCTAATTATAATATGCAAATTAAGAAGTCGCCCCCCGGGTAAATTAAAGTGGTTGTAACCACCTAGAAAGACAAGTCATCCCTACCAGTGAAGATATACCTTCTTTCAACACTTGTCAGTTTGTATAAATAAAGGAAGCCAACCACTCATTTGTTCACTCACTCAGCTCACTCATATAGTGCACAAATATTGAAGGAAGCTACAATTATCAGAAGAAGGAAGAGAGAGAGGCACATTGATTGGGAGAGGATATTATCTATTGTTTCGTTTATTGTCTTGGCATTGTATTGGCTATCTATATTAAGGAAGTTTTGTTGGGTTTTCTTCCCCATGAGGGTTTCCCAGGATAAATGTTAGGTATCTTATGATTGTGTTTTTCTCAGTGATCCTATCTATGTTATGGTTATATAGTAAATTGAAAAGTAACCTGGTAATAGATTAAACTTAAACATGGTATCAAATCTAAGCTGAAGAGAGCATCTTTCACAGGAAAAAGAAAAATGTCATTGTTGTCATACAATAAAATTATGGATTTTTATTAAAGAGGAATTTCAACCCAAAGATCATCTAGAAAAGTGTGCCCTAGCCTAAGGAACTCATTGGAACCTTCAGCGCACCTTTTTAGTGGGTATAACTCCTGGAAAGTAAAACCCTAGTTTTCACCAGTACTAGAAGTACCAGGAAACCAGAAGTACCAGAAAACTAGAAGTACCAAACAACCAGAAGCACTAGTCCAGAAATACGTTGGTCAAGTTTGAAGGGGAAAAATATGGATTTTATTAAATCTAACCACACTAGGCTACTCGCCTCAGCCAAGAGCACCTCCTAGTAAGCTCAAAATTTAATTCTGCCCATTTCCATTTTTTGGTCATTTTCATAGCTCCAGGTAAAAGATGTATGCAAGCACTAAGCTTGTTGAAAATCTAGAAGGAGTGGAAAACTTATGTTCCTAGAAGTATATGATTCACGCATTCTTGAAGAGAATGACCTAGCAAGATTCATTAAAGAGAATGTACCAGAACCGGTCGATGTTGTAGCTAAAGAAAAACACCAAAAAGACACAGTTAGGGCCAATAGAATCATAGCAGATTCTATCAAATATCACTTGATTCCTTGAGTGGACTCAAATAAGACTCCAAAAGAAATTTTTAATTCCCTAACTCGATTATATGAAGGAAGGAACATCAATCAAAAGATGAATCTAAGAACTCAACTCAAGAATACAAGGATGCAGAAAGGAGAAACAATTCAAGAATATTTGTCCAGAACATC
This sequence comes from Picea glauca, assembly GCA_000966675.3. NCBI lineage: Eukaryota > Viridiplantae > Streptophyta > Pinopsida > Pinales > Pinaceae > Picea > Picea glauca. The sequence goes on along the minus strand of JZKD02S1745824.1, from coordinate 15,102 downwards.
ACAATTCAAAGAACAACTAGAAGCTAACTTCGTAAGAGTTCCATATAATAAGAAAGATGTTTCAAAGATCAGATGCTACAAATGTCAAAAGTTGGGACACTTTTTTTATGACTGTCCTCAAGGAAAAGGGAAAATAAAGCATCAAGCACATGTGGCAGAAGAAGAGGAATTGAGAAATATGTACTTTAAGTTCTAGATAGTTGATTTGAAGAAACATAGAGAATGGTGGATTCTATGGAGCCTCCCCACACAAAAACAAAATATAAGTATTCATGTTCATTTTTAGTATCTTGTTTACTTTAATATTTTATCATTACAAGCTATATTTTTGTGAGAATGTTAATTAACCTCATTTTATTTCAATGTCTATGTAGACTTATCAAAGAAGAGGATAATGAAAGAGATAAAATATTTATTTCAGGTATGATCACTCATGAGAGTGATAAAGGTATGTGTTTAGATATGATAGCAAGGGAAAATTTGGTAATTTCATAGCTAGAGTGAAAAAGAGTTCAAAACTCTTATTCATGGTGAGGGTTTCAGATGTGTACATGGTTGAACAAGTTTTTCTTAATAAAATATGTGTACTAGACTGATAGAAGTCATGATATAGTTTTATTTGATTACTACTTATTGTTACTGACTGATTGGCTGAGTGACATATCTCAGAAAGCATATTGTAAGTAAGTTTATAGGTCTCGGAAGAAAGAACTTATTCCTTGACTTGTAGAAGATAGAAAACATGAGAAGGACTTGTGATATGGTGACAGTCAGTAAAGACCAGATAGTATCCAATATTTATATAGGATTAGGAGGCTCATAAATATGCATAATAGAAATGTTTGAGATGAAAAGAAATATGGATACTCATATATAGTTGATGAGATGCAGGTAATTGTAGGTTGTTCCAGTACCATTCTTATAGATGCAGAGGGAGAAGGTTGAACTAGTATGAAGTCAGAAAGAAAGAAATGTTCGAACTCAAGAAGGCACCCAGGATATTACAGAAGAAAACTTCAAGGATGATGATTATAAGCTCTTAGTTTGGTGCAAGAGGGAGCTATGTCTCTGAGTTCAAAATGGAGGATCGTGATTTGATGCAATTAGTAAAGCAGATGGATGGTGCCCATATATTTTGATCAAGATGAAAGTTATCCGGTAGATGGATGGTGCCGAACAGATGGGTAGCATGGTATTATACTATCGAAATATTTTGGACCACAAGATATTTTTTTAGATCCTATAGATAGACCTTCGTACGAAAGGAAGAGACCTCCATAGAGAAGGAAGATACCTTTGTAGAAAAGGAACGAGAAATCCCATAGGTAGACCTTTGTAGAAAAGGGGAATGATGAATTTTCCAAGGTTGGCGTCTATCCAAGTGTTTAGTTTTGGATACTCTAGGGACATTATAGAACACCCTCGTAGAGAGGGGTGTGACCACCCTCGTAGAGAGGAGTGAATTTTTTTATCCAAGGGGCATCGAGAAGACACTCACCTCTAGCCAAGGATTGAGTAGCCTGGAACACAAACCTTGACCATGTGGAATGGTTAGTTTTCTCTTGAGGTTTTTTTTGTGATCTTGCATGGATCATGGAAAGGGAGTTTAGTCTTGCCCAAGCTAGCATCTTAGCTTCTTTAGTTCATGTCGTATGACTAGGAGTGTATTTATGGTAGTAGTCCTCCCCAGTGGATGGGTGAGATAGATGACTACAAGAGAAGAGAGAACATAAAAGGAATGGAAAAACTCATAGAATATCTTTTGTGTGAAGATAAGACATCTTATGTGTGAAGATAAGATATCTTTTGTGTGAAGATAAGAAAGAGTATCTTCTATGTGAAGATGAAAGAAAAAAAGAGTATCTTATGTGCAAAGATAAAGAGAACAAAACTTCTGATGATTTATATATATGTCAGTCAGTGATCGTGATGCTAGATGACCAAGTGGATTATATTGATGCTTCCTCTTATCCATTTGATGT